>BDIU01000109.1:41816-97859 GCA_002118135.1 Trebouxia sp. TZW2008
GGGGTGCAAAGGTGGGTGAGTGAGTGAGTTAGTGAGCGAAGAGTGAGTCAGTTGGTGGGTGAGCGAGCACTTTCTGCACGAGCAGCAGCTGACTGAATAGGTCATGCAATAAGAGGGTGGGTAGTGAAAGGCGGGGGGGTCCCAAGCGAGTGAATACACAAGCAGATCGGGGAGCAAGCAGCAAGACAATGACTCAATGAGCGAGTGAGTGAGCGAGCCAGCGAGTTAGTGAGTGACCTCGTGGGCAGTGGGAGGGAAGGGGCGGGGAGGAGGGGTTGGGAGGGAGGCAAGGGAATGAAGGCTCTGGAGACAGAAGTGGCGAATGGGGTCGGGGGGGGAGGGGTGGGGGGCAGGGCCTGGAAGAGGTGAGTGCACAACCAGGCAGAGAAAAGGCATCAAAGCAATTTCTCTGATAAGTCGACAAGACAAACACAGAGACCGACAAAATGGGAAGAATGCCACCATTCTTGTGCCCTGATCCACAAAAGCATTAAATCTACTTCAGGTGAATCCAAAATAGTTCAGTACGGAAATGGGCCAAATAAATCACAAGAACAGCCTTTCTAGAAAACAAAAAGAGACAGATATATAAGAAAAACATGGCACTGAAAGATACCATTCTTGAGCCCTGATCCACGAAGGCATTGGGTCCACTTCGGGTGGCTCCCCCTCTGCGTCCTCTTTCTCCATGAAGGCAGCAAGCGTAGCCTGTGCATTGACTTGCGCATAGTCATTGCCAGCAAGACCTCTTGTAGCCTGCAATACAATCACTGTCAGTGCATGGACAGCCTATTACAGTACGCTTTCTATGTCATTGCGTTTCCTCCAGGAACGCAGCAAGCATAGCCTGTGCATTGACTTGGGCGTAGTCATTGCCTGCAAGACTTCAAGTTGCCTTCACACAACCAGCACCACTAACACAGGAGGTTTTCTTAGCATGCGTTTGACAGTAGGCACTGCCAGCAAAATCTCAGTAGGGCCTGCAACATAACCACCACTATCATGTTCCCAGCTCTCAATCTGGACAGCAATCACAGCCTGAGCGTTGACTTGAGCCATTGTCGTCAGTCGTCATTGCCTGCAACACAACCACTGTCATTGCATTGCCAACTTTCACAGGACGTGTTCTTTCTTCGTGAAAGCAGCAAGCATAGCCTGTGCATTGACTTGAGCGTAGTCATTGCCAGCAAGACCTTAAGTTGCCTGCAACCCCAACACGGTCATGGCATGGGCAGCCTATTACAGTACGCTTTCTATGTCATTGCTTTTCCTCCAGGAACGCAGCAAGCATAGCCTGTGCATTGACTCGGGCGTAGTCATTGCCTGCAAGACCTCAAGTTGCCTTCACGCAACCAACACCGCTACACTGCAAGCTCTAATACAAGCAAGCATAGCAAAAGCTTTTGATTTTAGGACAGCTAAGTCACAGTGACTGCAAGCATAAGACATAGAATGAGCAAGCATAGCAGATGGCGTTTAGAACAAGGCATACACATCGATACTGACCAGATAGGACTTGTGCCACACATACCTAGCAGTATATGCTGGAATATGTAGTTGTTGTTACTACTACTACTTCTGCTGCTGCTGCTGCTGCTGCTGCTGCTGCTGCTGCTGCTGCTATTATTATTATGATGATTATTATTATGATTGCTAGGAATACCATCATTATTTTTATTACTATCATTATCATTATCATTATTACTATTACTATTATCATTATGTGTGGGAATCTAAGAGTTGGCGTGAGATTACATAAATTGCTGAAATGGTGGGGTATCTTGATGTCGAGCAGAAATACTGAAATCACATGGTGAGGTTCAATAGAGAAGAGGGACAGGAATGAATTACGCTAGGCTGACGACTTAAGTCAAACCTTTGAGTTATGATGAGAGAGCCTGCTTGATGAAATTGCGCTGCATGCGCTGACGACTGATATTGGCAAAGCACTGTGATCTCAGTCTTGAACACAGCATGCAAGACGCCATCATGATCATGCATACGCCAGAAAGCATGCATGATCACTCATGCATCTGAGTCAGCAGACTTGTGCTGCTTACATCCAAGATCACTCTCAGTGTCGACACTACATTGCAGGCCTGTATGATAAAGTTATACTACAGAAGCAACTGAAGCAAAAGCACACCATACATCACTGTGTCTTGAGGCTGCGTATGAAGCAGCAGACAAGACATGGTGTCTACAAAGACAAAGCAGGGCTGGTCTCTATTTTACATTTTTTCAGGCCAACGCAAGCTGTATGCTGAGCTGTTGCTGGATGCATGACAGGCACCACAGGCTGACACTGCTGAGTGGTCACCAATGACCCTCAAGGACAGCATTTTGGCTTCCTTGCGCTTCCCCCTATTATAGTGCATTATGAGTGCAAAAAGCCTCAGCAACCCGTTCAATCCAGCTTTGGTGGCCTTGGGTTCATATCATTATACACATTGACGCATCTGTTGCTCCATGTGTTGTGGATGCTTTGTGAAAACACAGCAAGCACAACAAACGACTGCTGGGTGAGAGAATGAGCCGTGATTCATCTGTCGGCCACAGCACTTGGTATGCCATCCAGACAGGAAGGCAAGCATAGCAAATGCGTTTTGCGAAGGGGGGGCGAGCTGCTCACCTGCTCCATCATTCTGAGAATCGCAGCCCTCTCCCTGGCATTAAGCTCATTCTCGTGTTGCCTCTCCATGCGAGGCCTGGTCTCCGCTACGTCTGCACAGCAACAGGGCCTTCATCAGTGACTGGGCTTTCAATGCAGCAGCAGCGTATTCAAGGGGAAAGTTACTGATACAGAAGAGACGTCATGTGGAGTTCTGACTCTTCCAATGCAGCAGCAGATCAAATCAGAGCATACTGTTGAGGCTCAGGTGCAATCAGTCTTTGGCTCTCTGTGCGAGACTTGAATGCGGGTGCGTGTGCACAGCAACAGACGCATCAACGGTAGTGCAGCAGCAGATCAAGCTTGAATCCTTTACAATGCAAATGCAATCTGCCTTTGCCTCTCCATGTGAGACCTTGTCGCGGTTACGTCTGCACAGCAGCAGCATCATTCAGAGTTGAGAATCTTTAGGGTTTAGGACCAACCTAGCCTGGGACTTCACAGTAAGGATGCCGTGTAAAGTCACGCAAGCAGTGAACAGCAACAACAGGAGACTCAAGAGCCTTGCAAGGAATATAAGCTGCCGGGCTCCATGCACTGCGTCCTTGTAGAGGCCTGGTTGCCTGGATAAAGGGGTCTTTCGGGCTGGAGATCTGTAGAGATGACTGTGATCATGACAATCACTACGCTTTCTAGCATACATTGCTGGCTGTATGTGGCACACCTACTGAACATAGTGATTGAGTGCAACAGTACACTGAGTCAAGGCAAGGACGAAAGCTCACCATCTATCTCTTGGCCAGCTTCATTATATAAACTATAAAGCTTCTCAGGAGACCAGGCGTTTATTTCTGCTTGGAACTTTCTTAGCTCCTCTGCATCTGCAGTCATATCCCACTCTGTCTGCTGAGCCTGCCTTCTTCCCCTTCTCATTCCCCCTCTTGACGCCAGATCCCTCTCCATATCCCAGTCAAATTGATCACTCCCACCTATTGGCAGTCAGTGTTGTTTTAATATTAACAAAGTCGATGGTGATGCAAGAAGACCAGCATCGTTGCCAATTTCCCTCAAGCCTCTGTGGACGTGGACGCAACCAACTCTGGTTTTCAGCATGCTTTCTTCCCCTTTTCAATTCCCTTGAGGCCAAATCCCTTTCCATATCCCAGTCAACCTGATCACTGCCGCTTGGTAGCAACAACAAATATGTTGAACTGAATGATCTGTCAACAACAATTTGTAAGCATAATTCTGGTCCTCCGGGGACAAAGAGGTGTCCTAGTCTGTTATTCTGTGCTCTGAATGTGCGCCTCATCAATTGCTTGATGCGGGCTTTGTGGGTAAAAATAGCCCAGGAATCAGACGTGTAAAGCAGAAGAGGGCAAAAATCAATGCGGCAATGGCTGGCTAGACTGTCTCAATATCTTGGCCCTCTTCTATATACAGCTGAACCCCAGTACAGGATGTCCAAGGTTGAAGCAATCTGATGGCATCAGTCACAGATAGCATCAGAACTAAAAACATCAGCAATTGACTTTGGCAATCTTGTGGTGACATGTGTCAATCCACCTAAACATGCTTGCAGCAGCAGAGCACACTCATGTTGCGGAATGTCTACAATCGTCCAGACATGCTTGCAACGTGCTTGAGCAGGAATGCATGTTTATGTCAACGAAATGTCTGTCAACTCGCCCAAGCATGCTGGCATTGTGCTTGTGCAGCAAAAGCATGTTCATGCTGACGGAACGTCTGTCAACTCGCCCATGCATGCTGGCATTGTGCTTATGCATAAGCATGTTCTGGGCATGTCTTCAAATACACCAGAGCATGCTTGCATTGTGCATATGCATCAAAAGCCGTTACATGTCATGGGCATGTCTGTGAATTCACCAGCGCATGCTTGCATTGTGCATATGCAGCAAAAGCCTGTTCATGTCATGGGCATGTCTGTGAATTCACCAGCGCATGCTTGCATTTATGCTTATGCAGCAAAAGCATGTTCATGTCAATGGGAGTGTCTGTCGATTTGCCAGAGCATGCTTGCATTGTGCTTGTGAAGCAGAGCATGTTCAGCGGCTTGTCGACAGCTCTTGCACAGCCTTACTCACTTTGCAGCTGAAACAGCCACAAACCAAGAAGACTTTGCAGGTGATATGCCAGGGCTGTAACAGTGACGCATGCACCATGCCATGCACACTTGACTAGGCCCTGACTTGACAGAGAATCAATGCTCGTCTTGGCAATGGCAGTGATGGCAATGATCGCATCAGTGCTAGTTATGAATGTGATGAACAGAAAACACAGTGCCAGGATTCAATAACAATGCACAAAACAGCAACTGGTGAGAGTTTGTTGAATCTGGCTATTGAAGAGGGTAGTTTGCAAGTCACAGAGATGATACTTGTCTGCATACGCAGGCCTGAACTGTACTGTAATTTGTTGTGACATTC
Source organism: Trebouxia sp. TZW2008 (assembly GCA_002118135.1). Classification (NCBI taxonomy): domain Eukaryota; kingdom Viridiplantae; phylum Chlorophyta; class Trebouxiophyceae; order Trebouxiales; family Trebouxiaceae; genus Trebouxia; species Trebouxia sp. TZW2008. The sequence goes on from BDIU01000109.1 coordinate 46,875, forward strand.
AGTATGACCACCAAAAAGTGATTGCATACCATCAGAATTTCTTATGGCATGTCAAAGCTGGGGTGATACACAGATTGATTGTCTCTGTGCATGCTTACATTAGGCCAGGCACCTTTCTTGTTGAAAACAGACTGCTGAGTAAAGTAGCTCTGTGAGCTGCAGAGTCATGCATGCTGCCATGGTGTGCTTGATGAATGCATTAGCAGCGATACATTGTCTCATCCTACAGAGGATCTGCATGCTGGCAAGGTACGAAGAAGGAGTGCCAAGAGAACAATACCTTGGTCAAAAAGTTCATCCTTTAGAGGATCAGGCATCATACGCGCGATGTCATTCATGTAATCTGACTCACTGCTGCTGGAACGGCTGCCAGAACCAACATTCAGAGTCTCACCAAAGTCATCATCATCCTATAAGCAGGCAGATGTACAACCTTCGTGATGCCCAGGTGTTTGTTGGGTTCAATGCAGAAGCCATAAGACAGAAGACAGCAGCATACGTCTATGGTGGAGCTCCTCCGCTTTGCGCGAGGGATGAAGGAAGACGCCCGTTGTGTGGATCTGTGAGAAATGCAAGACCTGCAAATAAGCAATCGTGTTGCTTCTGGCGCACCCCAAGTGGCGGTGAACAAGCCAAGTACCTGCTAGTGGATGCCACCAGCTTCTGCTGCCGCTCTCGCCGGGCGGCAAAGCTGCAACTTGCACTGCAAGTAGCGTTGATGCATGCAGACAGCATCGCGATAAAGTTTCCTTCTCACAAACGTCAGCAACTGATCAACATGCTCGACAGCGCACCTGTAACGCCTGCAACTCGCAGTTGGTCTCGGAGCGAAAGGATGAGTTGTGTGCTACTGCCTCGCGCCAGATCCCACCAACCGCTGTTTCCTCGTGTCGACGTGCGCAGTACCTGCGTGGTAAGACGAAGTGCTCGTGCTTGCGGCGCAGTGGCTCGGCACCACCTCCTCGACAGTGTAAAGTGCAGTCCTTCTTGGAAAACAAAGCAAGTATGGACCGTCTTCTACGATTTGCGTGCACACTTGCCATAATGTTACAGTCAACACAGTTCGCTAGATCGACGCGATCAGACGACATGCCGCGCTTGGTACTTGCGTCAGACGCTGATCACGAGGTGACCACCCTCGTCAACACTCCGACCCACGAAGCAGTTGGCGCAGCCGATGGCCAGATGATCAGATGGGGCCTCGGATCACAATTCCAGTTCGCTGAACTCGCAGGTTCGGGTTTTTGCTCGGTTTTTTCCGTGAAGGCCAGTTCTGCAAGACGAACCCTCGACGTCAGCTCACACATGCCCAGAACCACTTGCTTCTGACAGTCTCCTCATTGCGCAGATACAGCAACAGACCTGCAAGAAGCACTGGACTCACTGCATGACTACTCAGCTGTTGTGGTGGTTCTACCAGGCCTCAGCCCACCCAACAGGTGTCTCCTTGCGGCAGCTTTGCACTCAGCAGTGCACTCACGGCATGCTGCAGCATCTTGCCCGCATCTGTGCCGAGTGATCAGCTGCTCTGAAGTCTTTGTCACGCTCAAATTGATCTGAAAATGAGGCCATGGAGCAGCAGCATCTTGCCCACACCTGTGCTGAGTGGGCAGCTGCTCTAAAGTCTTTGCCACGCTCAAATTGATCTGAAAGTGAGGCCATGGAGCAGCCATTGCTGGACAGATTGACACACATTTTCATCACCAGTGTCAAAGCACTGTAGCCCACTGCACAATATCTATGGTCGAGATCTATGCTGTGACTGTCCGACCCTATCTAGCCTCAATGCTGTCACTTCTCAAGACAGTGGTAGAGTTTGAATGGTTTTGAAAATGTGAGCTTGGTTAGCGGAGACATTTTTGAACGTTGAGCATTCAATACAGGAAGAACGCCACAGAAAGTGCTTTGATCTTATGCGTACTGGCATGAGCATGTCTGGGAAGCGACGGCATAATCACAACCTTACTGTGATGCAGACCTTCAAATGAGACCAGGCCTCAGTTTCTGACGCTGCTGAATGGCAATCACACAGAGCAGTTGGCCACACTGCTGCCAATCGGAGCAATCAACACAGCTGCAGCATCAGCGTCAAGACTTTTTGGCAGATCTCTGTACCCTTTCAGGTACAGTGACTTCCCTTTGAAAAAGACTGCAGTGATTAGGAATTTGTCTTGATCATGGATTGCTCTAGTTGAGAGATGCCCATTGCAGTCAGAATACAGGGACTGTTTCTTGATTGCATTGTCCTTACAATAAGTGTCCTTACAGTGAGAACTTGCTGTACTTTGAGGGAACCAATTAGTCTTGCAAACTTTGCCTCTGCCTGAATCCCTTGTCATGATAGCATTACCTCTTGCACTGTCCATGATACAAGCTAGGTCTAAGTGCCGCCTGCTTTTGTGCATGCAGCCTGCAATGTGCGCATCACAGCATGGCTTTCTTTTTGTGCATTGGCACAACATGGCATTCATGACAGCAAGACAGCATAAAGAATGCCATGCTGTGTGAATGCATGATGATGACACCATGCTGTGATGCGCATGTGTCAGGCTGCATTCACACAAGGTCCCAACTGTCAGACACATATGCAGTAAACTCTCCTTGTAAGGACATTTGATATAAGGACAATCTTGATGCAAGGACAACGCCATTGGTAACCAATCACCGCTTTCCGACTGCAGTGATCCCTCTGAGTAAGGACTATTAGATGTAAGGACACATTTCTTGGTAAACAAAGCAGTCGTTACAAAGAGAGTCTCCTGTAACAGGTATGCTGTACCCTCATGCATTCACATAGCAGTTCAAGCCTCAGACATACATTGGTAGCAGTGCTAGGTCATCATACATCCATGAAACATGACAAGCCCCCGACACATACAACAGCGATGGTACATCCTTGTGCGGTCACACGCTGTGACAGGTTCCAGAGATACACAGCAAAGCAAGGCTTTCTTGGTGTGCATGCATACAACTTCTGAAGTGTGCACAGCAGGGCACTAACACTTTGCTAGAACAATGCTTAGTTTTCCTCTTTTCTTTTCTTTTCTTTTCTTTTTCTTTCTTTTCTTTTCAAGGCTTAGGGCTTGTGCTGCAGAGGGATGTGTAGTGGCATACCTGCTACAGAGAGCGCCACCTTTCAGAAGGTTTTGAACTTGATACCATTACTGCGTGTATTACTACCGTACTCCCCAGCATACAATGGCACAGGATAACAGCCCTGCATTGCTTGTGATCATACAGTTGAATCCTGTTGCTGTGGCACATCTGCAGAGCCGTGACAATCTTCATGCACATGTCATGCCAAAGACTGACAATAGTGGCTTTGTCAAGCGTTCAACTAACAGCTCTGAACTATACAGGTTGCTGTGCTGTAACGCGCTGGCAGCGTGTGGCAGGCACATGCAATGCTCAGCTTAGAGTCGTACTGTCGTTCCAAATTCTACCTTAGGCCATTGATGCAGGCCTGATGTTATGCTTGCAGGCTGCAAGTGGTGAAAATTGACAAAGCCCCTCACCATGGTCCCTGGGTGGTGTACCATGTCTCATCTGGTTGTCTACTGCTTCACAATTTTGCAGGCTGCAGATTGTGAGATCTGACAATGCCCCTGACCATGGTCCTTGGGTTGTGTGCAATTGTGCATCTGGCACTGTATACTGCTTCACCGTCATGATATGGCCGCATGCAATGATCTATGCGCAGGCTGTTTGTGATCCCAGCTTGTACCTTGGTCAATCAACGCAGGCCTGACGCAATGCTTGCAGGCTACAAGTGATGAAATTTGACAGAGCCCCTGACCATGGTGCTTGGGTTATGTGCAATTGTCCATCTGGCACCGTGGACTGCTTCACCGTCATATGATGGCTGCATGCAATGACCCAAGTGCAGGCTGTTTGTGATCCCAGCTTGTACCTTGGTCAATCAACGCAGGCCTGACGCAATGCTTGCAGGCTACAAGTGATGAAATTTGACAGAGCCCCTGACCACGGTGCTTGGGTTATGTGCAATTGTCCATCTGGCACCGTAGACTGCTTCATCGTCATGATATGGCCGCATGCAATGATCCATGCGCAGGCTGTTTGTGATCCCAGCTTGTAACTTGGTCAATCAACGCAGGCCTGACGCAATGCTTGCAGGCTGCAAGTGGTGAACTTTGACAAGACCTCTGGTCATGGTCCATGGGTGGCATATAATGTTTTCTCTGGCACTGTATACTGTTTCCACATCATAATATGGCTGCGTGCATGAAGCACATGCAGGCTCTTTGGTTTTGCACCTTGTTCAACTAGTGCAGGCCTGATGCAGTTCCTGCAGGCTGCAAGTGATGGCATTTGACAAGGCCTCTGACCATGGTCCCTGGGTTGCGTATCATGTCCCAGCTTGCACGGTACACTGCTTCGGCATCAGGTCATGACTGCATTTGCAATGACCCACATACAGGCTGTCTGGCTAATGCAGGTCTGATGCAATGCTTGCAGGCTGCAAGTGGTGACCTTTGACAAAACCCCTGACCATGGTCCTTGGGTGGTGTATCATGTTCCATCTGGCACTGTATGCCTGGACAAAAGGTCAGTTGGCTCACAATAGGACACGCATATCATGAATACATAGATGTCTCCTTTCCTAGTTTGGAGCAAAGGGATAGATCATGCCTCTGTACGTTACATGTATTGCTTGGAACCTTACAGTCCTTGTATCACTGAATGTCTGGACAAAGGGTCAGTCCACTCACGGTATTACATCTCCATCAATGCTTTTACAGCTGTTTGCAAGAGCATTACGAAGATGTAGTACCGTGCCACCTCACACTGAGTCGCTGCTCCACTGTTGCCCTGCATCAATGCTGTTTCTTTGAAGAGAAACATGTTTGACATGCAGTATCTTGGACAAGATGCAAGAACTGCCATCCAGCTTGGCTACCAACATAGAAGCCTTTGCTAGCCAGCTTTTCAAACATCTTCCAACAGTGCCATTGGCTAACGACCAACAGGTGCATCTCCATGGCTTGTTAGAACACTGACAACAACAATGATGATACTAATCTTCAATTCCTCGCACATCTTCTTAAAGCACTGTTTGCCTTTGGTCAAAGTGTATGAACCATACACTCTGCTGATAATACAGGTCATCGCATTTGCATTGCACACTCTGCTGTGGAACAGATGATGAAAGGCTGGTTGCGTTGCATGCTTGGCAGAAGCAGCCGTGAGTTTCTGCTTGACTCCTGCCAAGGTTTACATGACTTTGCTGTTGGGTGCTTGAGGCAGTAAAAAATCCACTATTTGTATAAGTGTCTTGTGTGCAGCAGGCTGAACATGTTGCTTACATGGCAGAAACATTCAGCATAGCTGCTGCTGCAGCTGCAAGCCTTGCACTGGCCAGTCAGACCCCCCTTTGGTACTGCATAGGCTGCCCCATAGTACTGGGAACGCTATTTCAGTTTTGCTTTGGGAGCTAGTGTATCAATGTCTTGTATGCTGCAGGCTGGAGAGATTGCACACTTAGCAGAAGATTTCAACACAGTCGCTGCTGCAGCTGCAAGCCTTGCGCTTGCCAGTCAGATCCCCCTTACGTCCTGTATAGGCTGCCCATCAGTACTAGGAATGCTGATTCCCTTGCCTTAAATTTTGATTTGTGAGCTATTGTATAGTTGTTTTGAATGCTGCAGGCTGGGAATATTGGTTGCTTGGCAGAAGCATTCAGCACAATTGCTGCTGCAGCCACATGCACTTGCACTTGCCAATCAGGGTCCAATTCGGTTCTACATAGGCTGCCCATTGTCATTGGTGAAGCTCGTGATAGAAGCAATCTCTTTTGTGCTGCAGGCTGGTAACGTTGCTTACTTGGCAGAAGCTTTCAGCACAGCTGCTGCTGCAGCTGCAAGTCTTGCGCTTGCCAGTCAGATTCCCCTTTGGTTCTGCATCGGCTGCCCAATAGTACTGGGAATGCTGCTCCCATTTGCCTTCAATTTTGGTTTGGGAGCCATTGCTGATGAACTATGCACATACTACAGTCTTCCTGCTGATGAATGCACACAACTCTGGTAAGCTCTGCGCCTTCTGCATTTTAACCTTGGCCGGAAATGCTGTCAGACTACCTAACCTTTTTCTGAAGCCTTTCTCTGAAGTTTAGGCAAACATGAGCAAAAGAAAATTTTCTAGATGCAATATGCCTCTTTTGCATCTGAATGGCCAGTTGTGTTGCATCTAATAAGTACAGATGTAACAACTGTGCAGCATCTTGTGGTTTGGCTTTGCAGCAATCAGCAATGCAATGTTGAGTGGTAACTGCCACATTCATGCGTGAGAATGCTGGTACGTTGTTGACAGAGGCATATTCTGTTGATGCAGGTACAGCGTTTTTGCTTCGGCAATGATTCTGTCGTTTGCATCAGTTATCCCAATCGTCAGCATCTGCAAATTAGCGCAATGCGCAAAGCTTGCCAGTGAGCATGCCTCTTATCTTGCCCCCTAGAGTTTTTGTGACATATTTTTTGCCTGTTGATGCAGGTTCAGCGCCTTAGCTTTGGCGAAAATTCTATCGTTTGCGTCAGTCATTCCAGTCATCAGCATCTGTAGACTAGCATAATTTGCAAAGCATTTGCAGTATGCATGCCTTGCTTTCTAGCCACTGCACTTTTTGTGACATAGTCATCCTCTGGTGATGCAGGTACAGCGCCTTTGCTCTGGCAATGATCCTGTCCTTTGCATCAGTCATCCCCATCGTCAGCATCTGCAAACTGGCGCAATGCGCAAAGCATTCCAGCCCCAGTCCAAGCTTGTCATAACATCAAAGACTGATTTCTTCCAACACTGTCTCCCAAGCAGTCTGAGCCTGTCATGACACTAGAGGCAGGCACTTCCAACAGCAAGCTACAACTGTATGTCCATGCAAGCAGTTCAAGGTTTTACTCACTCCTGTCAAGAGCCCTGTTGCCATTGCAAGCCTGTCAATTCACCTCAGACAGGGTTTTCACAGCAGTCCTGGAGCATTGCCACTCAAGCAGTTGTCACGTTTGAGGCAGGCATTCTAGGAACAGAAAATCAAAACGTTTCAGCTGTTAGGCATATTGGCATGTTCTCATGGCATGAACAGGCAGCCTGAATTTGCATCAGGGAGCAATTTGGGCAGACATTGCCTTCAGAGCTGCACTTTCGAGCCGCACAGCAGGCGTCCAAAAGGGGCCAGACCGAGTACATCAGAAAAGCTGTCAGGCGTCGTACTACGTAGCAGAAACTCCTGTGAGAAAAGCAACATGGGAACAGACTGTACATGTGTATCATAGTGGCGGTCTCAGCAGTTGATACGAGTTGGCGCCAGCAGGCGCAAGCAAGCGGCTGCTTGTGTTGCGCAGTCATTTACTGTCATAGTGACCAGATATGTGGATGATGCATTGCTTGGGATTTCTGCAGAGCGGGGCCTCTTGAGCCCATCAAAGAATTTGCTGCAACGTATCTGTACCAATATTATCCGTGTTGTACGTTTTTGGTGTAGCATGTGTGTACATTGTTTTCACCAAGTTCTTCTCCCTGAAAAACAGTAGGAGCACTGCACCTTGATGCGGTATGGCTTGCATGCTTTTCTAGCCTGAACTGCAACAACTTTTGACATCATTGTTGACAAGAGTGGTCGAAGGGAGAAGCAAGATACAGAACTCTGTCCAATTAGTACTGCACCAACTCTCCATATGCAAATGCACCAATGAGTCAAAGAGCTTTGAAATTTCACAGCATTTGCAGCAAGCGCTTTCATTTCTTGAAGCAGGCAGTCTGCTGTCATGCTACACCGTGCTAGTTTTGTTGATTGTGCTGTGGCCGACGCTGCAAAGCCTAAGGCAGATTGCCAGGTCAACACCCACAGCATGTCCAAGACAAGTAAATGGAGATGCAACTGCAGTCAGTAATTTGATGGGGCTTGCAAAGCCCTTTATTCTCCTCAGATGTCTACGCTGGCTCTCTACTTCAACTTGCTGCTCAGTTCCCTGCAGAACAAGCTGCCAAGCTGCAGACCTGCTCCTGTACATCGAAATCACTGACAAGAGTTCTGCTGCTGAGAATGCCCACAGCTGTTGGTGCCAGGAGAGCTATGTTGCCGCTGCTGCCTAGCCAATCAGCAGCAATCTAGACCATTATCAACAGCAGCTGAGCCAATCCTGACAGGTTGTGCATCCTGTTTTGCTCATATTTGCAGGACTGCTCTCAGCAGCTGAGGCAGGCAGTGCTGTTCAGAGATGACAGCTGTGACATCCACTGCTTCCGCTACCGTGTGACAGCTTGAATTGCAGGTGTGCTTGTGCAAAAGGGATGTGCAGAGAACATGGCTTTGCTGCAGGTCTGTGGGGACTGGTTGTGTAATGGGCTCTGCAATCAGCTTGCTTAAAGCGGCCACCCCTTTTGTTGCACAAGGTCAATGCGCTTCTGCAGTAATTCACGACCTGCAGCAGCAGTTTTGTCAGTCTGCATTGGAGTACCTGCTGTTACAGCTTGTGTGGCTGCTTAGACGTGGTGCATTGGCCACGATGTAGAGCGCACAAAAGAGGGGTTGACCTGCTACTGATCACTTCGATCAGAGTCAGACCTCGCCGGCAGGCGTCGCAGCGACCGCATAGAGCGGCTCTTGCACGACAGGGCTGCGCATCAGGCCTCAGCGCATGCTGCAGCACGGCTGCTGTCACTGTGCGGACGGTGCAGTGTCGTTTACGCTTCGCCAGCCCGCAACCTAGGGGTTTCTGCCACCCATAGCTGCTGCTTGTATTGTTCTGTTGGCAGCGTATTTATAGAATCAACATTCCAAGTATTCATTGCCCATCAGCAGCTCAGTCTGATGGCCAAACAGCAGTATCTGCCTAACATGTTGCTCAGCATGGCCCCCCCTTGCCTACAAAAGCCCCTCCTCGCCCAGCCGCCCACACCAGCCCACCTGCCGACACGAGCCCACCATGAAAGCCCACCATGAAAGCCCACTATGAAAGCCCACCATGGCCCACAAGAGCCAATGGACCACCAGCCTACCAGCGCTCAAAATCACCAAACCCCTGAGACAAGTTGCAGTGCTGGCACAATAGGGCAAGCAAAGGCATAGCTCAGGGGCATACATATAAACAAAGTATATTACTTATTATAAGAGGTGTCGACAGGAGGAGCAATACACAGGAAGCTTTCCAGTTTGTACTGCTTTCAGCACTGTTTGCAACAAGACAAGACATGCCTGTACTCTGGTCATGGTGTCAAGTAGCTATGACAGCTCAAAACCAGCATTTGCAGTAATAGCATACAGCAGCTTTTCTTTCAATGTGGCAGCTCTCCTGTAGTTGGGCAGCTTCAGCATGTTGTAACAGGTACTTGCTGATGGAAGTCTGTCCACATCTTTGCCTCCTACTGCTGCCAGCAATGACGCCTCACAAGGCACCTATGCAGCAAACATGATTAGTGAACTTGATATCCTTAACTGTCAGCCGAGAGCTGTCAATCACAGAGCCAACAGACGAGGGTCTCAAGAGTTGCCAGCAAGTGCGCCTCACAAGACACCTACACAGCATAACTTCATCACTTGACTTGCCTCAGAAAGAGTGCTGCCTGATGGTAATCTTTCCACATCTTTGCCTCCTACTGCTGCCAGCAAAGGTACCTCACAGGGCACCTGCACAGCATAGTTTCATCACTTTACTTGCCTCAAAAAGAGTGCTGCCTGGTGGTAGTCGGTGGACAGCTGTGCCTCCTGCTGCTGCTAGCAAAGACGCCTCACAAGGCACCTGCAGAGCGTATAACAACATATGTAAACAGTCACTTGTCTGCAAAAGCTGTGGGCAGGACTTTGTGCATAAGACCATGAGACACATGCTGCTTTGACAGCTGGCAAGGGACCTGCAAACCGTATAACATTGGTCTGCATTCAAAGCAGGCGGAGATTTTAGCTTGGCAATCAGGATCTGTGCATCCCGCACTAAAGCATCACTTGAAGCCTGTAAGTACAATTACTTGAATGCCTTTGCAGAAAAGGTGTGCATGGCTGTGGTTTTGTGCATATAAGCTGGTTTATGTCAGAGATTGTGTCAGAACACTAGCTCAACTCTCAGCGAAGGTTGCATTGCATGCCCCAAAACAAAAGCTTGGCAGTCAGAGTGTGATCACATGCACCTTGTGGAGCGTGAGAAACAAGACTAGGCACTGCTCAAAGGCGCTCAGAACATGCTTGGTCACAAAAGCTTACCAGACTTGAAACAATCTAGATGTTTTGACAGGTACCTTGTGAATTGTGAGGGGCGGGTTGAGGTACTTGAAACCCCCAAGTGGTGCGCGGCTGCAAGAGGTTGCAAACCTCATGAAAGCTTGCTGCTCCTTGTCTGTCAGGCTGTTCATCACCTGCCACACAGAAGGCGGAATGTGTCTAAAAAATTTTGGTGCACACGCAGCTGATTGAGATGCTTGAACCCTCCTAGGGGCAGTCCTCTACAAGGTCATGACCCAGACTCTCATGCTCCCATAGTCCACAGTGCTGACAGAGAGAGAGACTACACGCTTTGCCCAGCCGATATTTCTAAACTTGGGCTGGGGGCTGCCGCTCTTTGGGGTTGCCGCTCTCTGGGGCCGCTCTCGGGCGCTCTCTGGGGGTTCGCTCTCTAGGGCCGCTCTCTGCTTGAGAACGAGGGCGGTTGATGGCGACGGGCTTTGCTGGATGGTGGCCAGCTGCGGCAAGCTGTTGTAAGCTGATCGCGTGTGTCAAAAGCTGATCAAATATTGAGACAATCAAGGCAATCAAGAATAAATTTGAACACCTGCGTATGATCCCTTTCACCAAAAACTGATCTCATGGTGTCAGTCTGAGATGTCAAAAGAGAAGCATACTGTTGCCTAAGCGGCTGTAAAAGATAGCACTCAAACACAAGATTAATCTCATCAGCAATTGACCCACAGCCACAATGAGCACAAATCCTGTCTGTCCTATTGACCCGTGGCCCACCCACAAGGCAATGAATGGCAACAGGCAACTGTGATGTTACGTGTGTGCATGCTGCATGCAAACTGACTTGATGAGCGACACATTTTGTCCAGAGCAGCTTGATGGTGCAGTTGTCTATGGAGTAGCCTCCCTATTGGTCTGATGTGCAGTCATTATTGACTACAGCAACACCATGATACGGCACATGTGCATGCAAGATGACTGGCAAGCAACGTACCTTCCAGAACAGCTTAATGGTGGCATTGTCTTTGGAGTAGCCGCCGCTATACTGTGCATGGGCTGCCATATCTGTCACATGTAAAGCTCCCATCTCCCCGCCGCCCAGCAGCTGATTCACCTCTTGGGCATTGAAAAGCTTCAGCCATGCTGGTGATATCACCTGGCAAGCAGAAGAGATCAATGATGTGATTCAGTGCCAGTCTTGTCACTAATGAATGTGATGAATAAGATGAATGATGGACATGAGCTGCCATGTCTGTCACATCTGCAGCTCACATCTCTCCTCCACCAAGCAGCTGATTGACCTCTTGGGCGTGGAGCAGCCTTAGGCAACTGGCGGAATCACCTGATTAGTCATAAACATGAGTGATACAGTACACAAATGACATAGATAGCATAAGTACAGTGGAAATTACATTCTTTACGGCAACTGGGGTCATACTTGAGCCATGCCATGAGCAAAAGCTGCTGAAGATGAGGCCAGAGGTTTAGGCAAATGCCACTCTGCCGCCAGGTGAATGTACTGTAGCTTGTTCAGAGGATGCTAGACACTAGGTTGCCTAAGGTCATGTTGTTTGGTCAAGTCAAGGGATCAAATCCTCCAGGTTGCCCAAGGAAGATCTGGAATGACATTCTTTTGTCTGAATTCCAACAGTTGAACATCAGGCGTCCATATCGCGATGCTCAAGACAAGCCTGCCTGGCGAGATAGGACTTGTGCCACACATACCTAGCAGTATATGCTGGAACATGCAATCATTATGAACATTATTATGATTGTTCAGAGGGAGGGTGGGGGCTTGTTCAGGGCTGGGGTGGGACTGGGAGAAGCGGGCAGGGAGGGGAGGGGTGGGAGGGTGGGGGTTTGGGGGGAGTTGCGTACTTGAGCCATGCCATGAGCAAGCTGAAATGCGGCGTTTGTGCAAGTGCCAGTCTTGGCCATGTGAATGTACTGTAGCTTATTGCATTGCAAGAGGGGGCAGATGTTGTTTGCAATAAGCAAGCATTCCACAGCTGAGCCAATCCACGAGCAAAAGCTGAAGATGCGGCCAGGCGTCTGTGCAAATGTCAATCTGCCGGCAGGTGAGTACACTGTAGCTTATTGCAAGAGGGCAGGTGGTGCCCAGGGGTGGGGTTGGGGGTGGGAGAGGGGTGGAGGTATTACATACCTGAGCCAGCCCACGAGCAAAAGCTGCTGAAGAAGCAGCCAAGCGGCCATTCAGATGCCAATCTGCTGCCAGGTGAATGTACTGTAGCTTGTTGGCGCTGGTGACCGCTAGTTGGTTCCCTCCAGGCACCAAGTTATGCACAGTTCTGACGCCGAAGGTTTCATCCTCTACTGAGAAATCCAAGCACAGGTCCGCTGCATCGCCTTCATAGCTACCCACAGCAGCAAGACAGTCACATTTCTACTATGAGCACAGGATTTCACTAGTTCCATATCCACGTGAAGGCTGCAGTCTATGCACGACTTGAGCACAGGCGTGACAGTGACATGAAATGATGCTGTTTACGCAGCCCAAGTGCACAATTTTTGTGACACTGCTGGAAGAGCTCTGTCATCAGTCTCTTTTACAGCAGCTTGACTCCGCTGTGCATGACAACATGCTCCCCAACAGCGTATTTGAACTGTAAGACTGAAGATACACTGACTGTTAGGGGCGCTGGTAGCTTTAACGGTCTTTGCTTTTGCACACAGTCTGGACAGGCTTTGGGCATGCCATTTGCATTGAGCCAGGATACTGTGCTTTTCAAAGCCTACAATTTTGAAGAGGTGAAAACAACTCAGAGTTAAGGCAACGTGGAGTTGTTTAGGGTTTGGGGCTTACCCTTTGAGCTGCACCAGGCTGCGGTACAATTCAGAATCCAGGGCTGCCAAGTCATCAAACATAGGGCGCCTGCCCTGAAGCCGGGCTACAAAAAAGGGCGCCAAAGGCACATCCAGCAAAATGCCCTCATACAGGGCCTTTCCTACCACCAGCCCCAGAAACTCTAATAGCCCCAGGCCATTTGGAACTTGACTTGCGGTTGGCTGTGGGTAGGCCAAACCCTCTAGGGTTGATGTGAACAGGCCATAGTTGGCATCAAAGCCAGTGGCAATGGCCTGCAGACAAACAGAGTCATCATGTTTTAGCTAAATAATCAGCGCTTGATGGACACATGGGCACTGCCTTACCTGGCACATGCAATCAGCCTCATTGGCTCAACAAAGCATGTAAATATTGCTGCTGCTGCTTGTTTCTGTTGCAAACCCTGAGAGCTGACATCCAGCCAAAAGCTGGGACGCTTGGATTCATTTTGTTGCAAACCCTGAAAGCTGACACTCAGTCAAAAGCTGGGGCGCTTTGATTCATTCTGGTGCAAACCCTGAAAGCTGACATTCAGCCAAAACCTGAGACGCTTTGGTTTGTTCTGGTGCGAACCCTGCAAGCTGACATTCAGCCAAAACCTGGCTCGTTTTGATAAAAGCCAGCCATTGTGTTTAGCCCATTTACTGCACGCAATCAGTCCCAGCAAGTGTCATTGATTGATGGAACAGAGATCCCTGCAACAAACAGACCAGTCAGAGCTGCCGGTCTTGATCAGAAGTGGTTATTGGAGTGTTCATCCTGAAAACTACAAAGCACAGGTGTACTGAAGGACTGCCTTTGCTGTGGCTTAAAAAGAAAGCTTTCAAGATGCTGTACTGCAAAAAAATTCTACTTTGTATGCCACAGTGAGGACTGTCTGCAAACAGAAAAAAGGAAAGAAAAGAAGGAGTCTACTCCGTGAGGCATGTTTGAGAGGCCTCGAATAGACCGTGGCGTCCCTGTATTGCTCTTCAAATCTTCACCTGTTTCAGAACTTCTTTGACCAGGTTATTGTGAAATAGTCGCAACACCCTCTTGTCATGCATGGCAAGACAAAAATCACCCATAATGCACCTATGAAAGACTGAACCAAAACACTGGGAAAATGCTGGTTCACCTGTTCCAAGAGCTTTTTGACCAGGTCGCCATAGTCTAGAACTGCTTCAAGCATGCTTTCACACAACTTAAGTAACATGCTTCCACATCAACTTCTTCAACATCTGTTTCACCATGTATGCCAGGAGTAATTTATATCTGTGAACATCTATTTCACCTGCTCCAAGAATTCTTTGACTAGACCACCATAGTCTAGGCCTGCTTCCAACATGCCCTGCTCGTTGATGAAGGACACCACCAAACGGCCCTTCAAGGATTGCCCTGCCTTGTGAAGTGCAGCCCAGCCATCTTGCAGCAAGCTATTTCTGTGGATGGTGACCTTTAGGAGGGGTGATCCCCCCTCCCTAGGGGGTTTGTCCCACCGGCCCCTGCAAACACAGAGCGCAAATGCAACACTGCCGACAACAAAGGTAAACTTTGGTTTTTGACAGATATGCCACTGTGGATGGTGACCTTCATGGGGGTGGTCCACCCTCACTAGGGGGTTCATCCCAGCGGCCCTCTGCAATAATAGATTCACCATGCACTACTGCCAAGCAAAGCTGAAGCCGACAAATGTGGAAAAGCCATGCTACTGCAATAGCAATTCACAAGACGAACTGAGCTTGCAACTACCTAGCTGAAACATCACAAAAACTTTTCTGAACACTCCAGAACCTGTCCTTAGCATCACTTGTGTTTTGCAATTCAGCACCCCAGACAAGTCTGGGACTTTGCTTGGATCCTACGATGGACATGGACTACACTGTATTTTGGCTGACTCATACCAGAGGCTATACACATCTGTGAATCATTGCAACGCACTCATCCTGCATGTAACATTACACAATGCTCTTTGTCTCATTCAGTTGAGCTGTCAAGACCAGCAAACGAATCTCTTGAATGCAAAAGCAATCGTCACATCAAGACATCGCTCCAGTGAAACTTGACGTCACATACCGTTCTTTGTCTGCGTCCACCAGAGCTCTGAAAACCAGCAACCTGTGCTCAAACGGTATACATTGAGGGGCTGTGCCAAGCAGCCCTGCCAGGGCAGCTGGCCAACCTCCTGCCCCTCTGCCAACAGCCCTGCACATAGAATGCAATATACTCACATGATGTCATCACGTTCACATGCATTCTCACATGCATGCTCACACTCCATGTAACATTCATGCTGCTGATACAGCTGATATAAGTGTTTCCACTGGTGCTGTGTAGCAGGTGACCACGGCAATAGAGCGATATACTTTTAGCAGCAGGCATGAATTTTCAAGGTGCTTTGATCTGCACAGTTTGGCAGCCAGTGCTGTCAGCCTCAGCAAGGGGCTGGAGATTGATGTCAAGGCACAATCATGGCTAGGTCCCTATGAGGTCAAGCAGAAGCAAATGGAAAACAAAGTCAGCTACCAAGTTCCTACACGCATGGACACTGCCAACTATAGCACATGCACTTGCTTGCAGACACCAAAGTCAAAGCACCATTACAAAGATACCTGCACAATTTAGAGCAGTTGCACAATTTAGAGCAGATGCAGTACAACATCAAAAAATTCATGACGTGTATCGCAGCTGTCAGCTTAAAAGGGTGAGTCACAGAAGAGCATATTTGCTTCCATAACGAGCTCGGAGAGGCCCTGGGTCAGGGCTCTTGCAACTGTCCCTGCTGAGAGCTGCCCTTCCTATGCAAGGAGAACCGCAGCCTAGAATGTCAGGGATGTGTCACAAAAAGGCATTATTGCTTACATCACAGGGCTGATCTGGGATTGGCCCTGGGTCAGGGCTCTTGCAACTGCCCCTGCTGAGAAGTGCCCTTCTTGTGCAGGCTCAGTTGCATTGAAGGGCTCCAGCCACAAAGAGGCAGGGCAGTACTGCCGCCGTACGTTACGCTCAAATAACGCCCGTAATACCACAGGCGCCCATTCTGACAACATTTTGGTTGCAGGAATGCTTGCTGAAGGGCAGCTGTGGTTCGCTTGCTTAGAAGCTGATGTGCACACTGCAAAGCCAAGCAATATTGCTTATAAAAAAGGTGGTCCCTATTGGATTGTGACAAGATGCTCTACAGATTGGCAAGCTCAAGGCAAACACATTTGGCCCATAGCAATGTGTGTACATCAGCCGCTTGCAACTGCATGCATAGATGACCAAGGTTTGGACCAAAGTTGTTGTATTGCTATTACTTTTATATGTTCAACTCTGAGCTCCTTGCCTCAAATGCAAGATTCTTTCCCCGGACACAACAACCTGAACATATAATAGTAATAGCAACAGTTACACATTCCAGCATGTGTGGCCTAAGTCCTGTCTTGCCAGGCAGGCTTGTTCTGAGCATCTTTGTAGGGACGTCTAACATTCAACTTTGTAAAGTCAGACAAAACAAGTTGAACACATACGCGGTACCTGGGACACCAGATTGAGAATTGAGTGACACCTGGTCAATTCAGGGC
Organism: Trebouxia sp. TZW2008; assembly: GCA_002118135.1. Taxonomy (NCBI): domain Eukaryota; kingdom Viridiplantae; phylum Chlorophyta; class Trebouxiophyceae; order Trebouxiales; family Trebouxiaceae; genus Trebouxia; species Trebouxia sp. TZW2008. Next base: position 63,445 of record BDIU01000109.1, read on the forward strand.
AGTTGCAATGCCCCTCTGCTGTGACAGCTTAAACACATCCTGGCACTCTGATGAGTGGTCATAGGAAAAGGGAGGAACACATAAAATAAAATGAATTCATTGCATTCAAGGCATGGGCCAGAATTGGCACAACATCATGTACCATGCTAAGAGCGTGGGAATGAGGCATTGGAAAGAATGGTCTGCATACCTGGTGTGCCTGGGAAATGTGTCCTGAACACCAGGGCATTCAGGGCAGTTGCAATGCCCCTCTGCTGTGACAAGGTGAACCCATCCTGGCGCTCATGAAAGTCTGCATCATCCAGAACCAGCAAAGCATGTGCGTAGATCCTGCAAATCACAGCAAGATCAGAACGGCCTGTTTACATGATTTCGTCAGGGCCTAGAGGTGTGTGCCTGCAGAAGTGATTCACAGTCTACTCAACCCATGCTACTACACAGACAGTTACAGTATTGCGAGCCATGCCATTATGTGGAATAAGCATGTTTTGCACTGCCAGGAAGGGCACATCAACAGCTATGGTAACAGAGTGAAGTTGTTAAGCTTTTGTTGATGTTTGCTGTCAGCTGCACTTCTGCTGCAAGCAAGTCATACTGTGTGAGCTTGTTGAATGAGCACATTCTCTGCAGTGACATGCGTCATGACGTGCAGTCAAAGCCTGATGACGCTGCCAATCATCATGGTGTACAACCTTGCTAGTCAATTTCTATGACCAGGCTAGGTGCATACAGAAGCAGTGAAGTGCCGAACAATCTTGTCCAAAGCCACTGTGTGCCAGTGTACCTTGTCTCTGACTCATGCAATCCACTGCACACTTTTTGACGTTTTGCTGGTAAGCTTGCCTGCAAAACAGACCCAGCCTAGGAGCATGTTGTGCATTGAGCCCCTGCCGCCCTGCTCTGAGGGACACTACATCCCAGCCCCTTGTGGCTTCCTTGGGAGCTTCCATAGGCAAGCCCATGTTCATCGCGCACCATCTGCAACAGTCACTTCTGACCTCAGCAGTTGCTTTTGCCAGAGGAGCAAGACAACCAAGCGTGTACATGAAAAAGATCAGCAGGAACGCATAGCAAATCTGGTTGAAAGGCAGCCCACTGCTGCCACACTGAAATGCCCACTCCAATGCATGCTGACACATGGCTACGAGTGCAGCAACAGCAAAAGGAACAACTGAGTCATATAAAGCATGCCGTTACATCAGGTGATGTCACAGCAGGCAATGCAAGATTTGTTTTGCAGACCTGCCGCATCAGGCAAAGGCAAGATTGTCAGCCATTTATAGCAGAGGTTCCTGCATGACATGCACTGATTGCAATCACAAAGGACAGCATTGGATTTGGACGTCTTTGCCAGCATGTAAAGGAGGCTGCATGCAATTTGTGGAAAAGCAAGGGTGGTGTGATTGAAATCCTCAAGCTGTGTGCGTATAGCTGTCAGCAATAAGCGCTGTGACATGTCCAAGGGTTCAAACATCTCAGACGTGACCAATCAGGCAGGCCAAACAAAGGTTGTAGGCTATTGCGCTGAGGCTGGAAAGCAGTCTAACCTCCAGAGCTGCTGCATGATGTTGCAGCCAAAGGCCAGGGCATTCACAAGGGCACTCACAATGGAACTGCCCTGCTGCCCCTGTGCAGTCAGAAGTGGCAAGCCTTCTAGCAGCAGGTGGTACAGGTCAGCCACCGCTGCCACAGCTGTGGTGGGGCTGCCACCGCTGCTCAGCAACTGAGCAATGAAAGTGCCCTCTGCCAAGGGCCATAGCCCTTGTGTTGTGCCTGGAGAACAGGCTTTGCTTTGATCCTAATCAGTGCACAAAGAAGCAGCACATCTGGCATCAGCAATGCACATTGTCACAAATGATAGCTTTGATGATAAGTGAAAATGACAGTTGCACAGCTTGCAAAAGCAAAATTTCTTCAACATCATTTTGGCCAACATGCAACGGCTGCTGTGCCTGCAGCTTAAAAAAGCAAAGTTTCTTGGGTTGCCTTTGGTGAGACAAGTTGCACAGTCGTGCAGACAAGTTTCAGACACCAATACATGCATGGGAACACATTCTGCTTGCAAAGTGGCTTTGTTGGGAGTCACATTTGTTTAAATTGCTCACCTGCTGCATAACTGGCTTTGCTGCTGAATTCATTACTCAGGACAAAGCTCATGAGCCATGTAGCAGTATCCAAGAAAGCTTGCACCATACTGGGGCTTTCCAGGAGCTGAGACTTAGGCAAATATTGCAATGCCTTGGCTCCCTGCAATGCGAGCAACAACGTCATTGCAAATGTGAAGCACACTGTAACAAGTATGCTATGCTCAGGAGGCAACATGGACTTGCCGCTCTTCCAATGAACATATGCACAGCTGTTGCAGCTGATTCAAATGTGTATATGAACCATTGCATGGCTTTCAAGGACCTGACGCTTGGGCACAAACTGTGAGGCCTGAAAACCCTTGGCACAGTCCTGGCGGCAACCTAATACTCGGCAGGAATGGGTATTACCGTTCTGCATCAAGTGAAGTCTGTTATTACAGAGCAAGGGGGGTTCAGTGCAAACTTGTAGCACGTCTGACAGCTCGAGACGCATGATGCAGTTGCAAGCTTGTTCCATGTTGAGAGCGCTTCAAGTCTCACAAACATGCCTCACAAGCATCAGGATAGGTCAAGAACCCAGTCTGTAAGCTCTTCCAGCAATACAGCTATTCATCCAAATTGTCGTGAAAAAAGTGTGTGTGAATTCAAGGGCAAGAAGAGCTGAAGTTTCAGCCATTAAGGGTCAAAAGCCCAGAACACAGACCTGCATAACCTTGGTCTTGCGGTCCCCAACCAGCAGTTGTGCAAGATTGCCAAATGCCAAAACTGCATCTTCACTGCTGCTCAATCTGCTGGAAACCAACTTTTCCTTGCTGACAACTGAATCCTTGACCATTTGCTGCTGATGCATGCTGCTGCTGTCAGCATCTACACCACTGCTAGAGGGTTCTACGGCATGCCGTAAGGCTGTTATCATTGTCATTAGTAAGTGTGGCTGAGTCAGCTGCTTACGTGATGCTGCTGGGAGCTGAGTCAGCAGCTGAGGCGCAGTCACGACATGGCATACGAAATGCACAGCTGCTTGTGAAGTGTTGCAGTCACTTGCATATGCACCACAGCTCCCTGAAATGCCTGCTGCGCTGGAATTTGACTTTGGGTTTGAATTGGAATTTCCTGAAGCAGATGATGGCATTGATTCAGAGGCAATATTGGTTTCTGAAGTGCTAGCAGTGCTGTCTGGAATGTGAGGTGTCAGAGGCCTGAAGGCGGCATGCATTGTCATTTCAACAAGCATCTGCTGCTGCGGCTGCGGCTGCTGCTGCGGCTGCGGCTGCTGATGCTGCTGCTGATGCTGCTGCTGATGCTGGTGCTGCTGATTTTGCTGCTGCTGCTGCTGCTGCTGCTGCTGCTGCTGAGTCTGCTGCTGCTCAGGATTGAGTTGGGGTTTGACAGAAGCAGTGGCAGATGCTGTTGTAGAAGCTTCTGTCTGCTGTGTTTGACTTGAGTCATCAGCGCTGATGGCAGCTTGTGAGAGCAGACTGCGGAGAGCAAGAGGAAGGGTGGGTTGCAGGCTGACTAAGTGCACCAGTCCCCCAGCAGCTTCAAATGCAGCTGCATCACCTGAAACACCAGAGACAATTAGTCAGCCACAGCATGGAGAAGACGACATGTACAAACATGCATGCTTCACAATTGAACGCCTGCTTTGACTTGGGATATGAAAATTGCTGGCAGGTATTGGCAGCAGACTGTAGAGAGCAAGAGGAATGGTGGGTTAACTATTCCAGCTGACTAAGTGCACTAGTCCTGCAGCAGCCTCTGCTGCAGCTGCATCACCTGCAATGCCACAGGTGACAACTCCTGAACAGAATAAATTTGCGACTAGGAAGAGGGACACACGTCAACTCATCACATGTGCATGTGAGATTCTGGATCCGATGCAAGTGATGCATACCACAACCCTAACTGCCATGATGAATGTCGTGCTATCAGAGATGGACGGAAATGCAAAATGTGATGACCTATGCCACACCATACCTGAATCAAAATATTCCAGGCAATGCATGACACAAACAGATACCTGGACTGAAACATTTGCAGAAGGAGGAGTCAGTCAACACCACCAGCAGTCTTGCACTTGCTGTCCAGTGAGATTGCAACTAGCATGAAACCAAACGCATGGTGCAACGCACAACACAATGAAACAAAAGACAAGTCTACGCCAATAGGCTTCACAAAGTAAGCTTCTAAAAGTAGAATCAGTCAGTAAGAACACACTGCTGTACCTGGAGCAAAGCATTTCCAGTAGGTGGAGTCAGTCAGAACCATCAACAGCCTTGCAGCAGCTGTCTGAAGCAGCACCCAGCTTGACCCATTGGTGTTGCTTTTTGATTGCAAGTCTGGCCTTTCATCTGTATTGGATGAATGGATAGAAATAACACTGCTGAGCTGCCCGATGTGGAACTGTTGGGCACGGAGAACAGAGCAACAGATCCTGGCCAACTTGAGGCTTTGCTGCTGCCATTGGAACCTGTCAACAAACAGCAAGAAATGTCAGAAAGCAAAAGTGTCTAAAGCAGCACCCAACTCGACCCATTGCTTTCAGATGCAAAGCTGCCTTTCAATTGCAAGGCTGCCCTTTAGACTTTGCCAAATCGATGGGCAGGAAGGGCACCGCTACGCTGCCTGCTGGCATACTGTGGGATTTGCAGGACAGAGCAGCAGATCCTGACCAACCCCAGGCTTTGCTGCTGCCACTGGAACATGCAACCAGATCATACGTCAGAAACAGAAGCTTTCTGCAGCAGCAGCAAACTTGACTGATTGGCTCTCTGTGGGATGATGCCTTTGATTGCAAGCCTGCCCTTTGAACTGCATTTGACTCATGGACCTCAGAGTATGTCTGAGTAAGGCTCATCCAATGTGTTAACAAACATCTTGGCAATCAGTGCATGCATTTAGAGGAGAAACGACGTTACCTGCTTTTGGCCTCAATTGCTAAAGCACAGAAGTTGAGCGGCCTCTCCTGCGCTGCTATGCTTCTCAGCAACAGTGCTATTGTGCCTCTCAGGGCTACAGCCCCAGGGCCAGTCAGCACAGCACAGCCTGCAAATACCATCTTTTGCATGCAGTTCAGGGACTAAATAAAGCTAAGCAGGTCATCAAACTGCTATGGCAGCTTGTGTGATTGCTGACCTGACTGGGATGAGGTGCTGCGCACTTCAACGTCAAAGCTTTTCAACGCTTGCAGAACTGGCGGCACCACAGACCCTGCATTATACCACAAGTTCAGCAGGTCGTCCCGAGAGCACGTCGCAGACTATTTGCAGAACATGTATAAGTCTGTCAGGGTGTTGAGTGCCAAACGCACCGATCATGTCTGCTGCAGGTAAGTGGCAGGAAATGTCTGCAGCTTTCTGGCTGTAGCTTTGCAGCCAGGCAGTCAGGAAAGCATACTTTGTTGCCCTGCGAGATACCCAGCCTCTGCAGACACCCAAACACATTGTGTCAGAGGGGTTCTGCCCTTTCAGCTGCACAAGCACTTGTGACAACCGCCCATAGTGGTGGCACAGCAATGATTGGTATACCTGTATACCCTCTGTATGTACAGTGCAGCTTTGGACTGACGACGAGCATTCTCTCTACTGGCTCTATCTGCAGTGACTTTTGCCAACAGCTGGTCCCTGCGAGCGCGAGCTTGTCGGTCAGATGGCGTGCACCCAGGTATAGCGACCTACGCAAAAATTTCTCTACCTAGAAAGCTCAGGCTTGTTCTTGCCGCGATGACTTCGCGCTGATGCCCTGTCGAAGTTCATCCGCGCTGTACGCTCAACGGTTTCTGCTGGCCCCAACGATCAACCGGTTGTATGGCTTCCGTTGCCGGACTGCATTGGGCACTGATAAGTATAGCTCCATACACGCAAGTACACGACAGCTTTGTAGCGCGATCGCTTGCGCAGCGTGGTTACTGTGTTGATTGTGCAACAGCGGACATGTTGTTCCGGAAAAGTGGTTCCGGAAAAGTGGCTCCGAAACATTGCAGCTGCGTGCGATGCTGCGGTTTTGAATTGAAAAAGAAACAGACCTTTTGCTCGTTTTAGCGACACACAACTGCAGCGCTTTGACGGCTCGCTTTGCGTGCGGCAAAGACTGCACGGATGGGCCGCGAGCTAAGGCAGCGAAAGCCAGTGACGTACAACGAGAACTTGCTGTCAGCTGAAGTGAACGATGCAGTAACAGGCAAGGACGCCGGTACCGGCGGTGGTCTGCTCAAGTTCACCCGTCAAGGCATCAGCAATACAAGCAAAGGCACGTCAGCTTTTCCAGGATCGCATCAGGCCGAGCGGGGCAAGGCCAAACCCCACAGGTCTCACAAAAGATTGCAGCGCCGCAGGTATGCACCAGACAGACACTCTGCACTTTGTATCAGACGATGTCAACAGTAGAGTTGCAAAGCTGCAAGTTTCTGCATATGCCATTCCTGATCTGCAGTAGCAATTCCAGCAGCAATGCAGAGGAGCAGTCTGATGAGGCAGATGACAGTGATGAGGATCAGGCAGAAACAGGCTCAGAAGACGAAAAGGATGCTGATACTGATGCTGATGAGTTTCAGCAGCCAGGCAGACGCCGCACAGGCAAGTCAGCCTATGACGTAGATGTCAGCGATGGCCAGCATGCCTCAGACAGCGAAGCATCAGAAGATCTCCCACGAGCACGGAGAGGCAAAGGCAACAAGCCAAGCTCAGCACCAGCCAGGCGACAGCCGAGCAGAGCAGCAGCAGCCAAAGTGAGCCTAGCAGAACCATCTGGTTTATCCAGTGATGACAATGAAATGGAAACAGACAGTGAAAACAAGGACAGCAACAGGAAGCGTAGCGGTGCTTTGACTCGCACAGCTAGTGCTAAGCGGCAGAAGGCTGAATCTGATGGAGGTGACAGCAGCATGGAAGACGCTGATGATGCTGTTGACCGTCAAAAGGCAGATCTCATCTCTGACAGCGAAGCAGAGAATGCATCTGACAAGGAAAACAAGCCTGCTGCAGCAGTATCAGTCAGGCATGTGAAATACTGCTGCCATATGTTGCATTGTAAGCATAGACATCAAAGTTGTATGCGCATCATGCTGCATGGGGCAGATTGGAGTGGTATCTGGCTCAATTGCAAACCGCTATAAACCTTGGTCAGGATTGTCAAAGCACACTGCAACAGCCTGGTTGGGAATCCTGCATGAATCAATTGTGATCACAGCTGAAACGCGCTGAGACTCTGCGTGTGAAGCTCTGTGCAAGAGATGTGCAATGACTTGATGCAGCTGGAGCTTTGGCTTTTTCCTTGATGCTAAGCAGCTGTTGCCAGTCGCTGCTCAAGCCTCAAACTGATGTCATGTGGTTGCAGGACATACAAAAGGGCTGCTAGGCAGACCTCAAGCAAGCAGAAGCAGGCGCCAAAAGAGGTATGCCGATGCTGTTCACATGTGCTACATCACTATCATCTGTGCCAATGGTGTGGCTCACCTACCAGCATGCAAAATTTGCAAAGTTTTGCAGCATGCATGCGCTCAAACTGCCACTGTAAAAGCTACAAGCGATTGTTTATTATGCTGCACTTGCGGCCCATCGGCATACTGCATATGCAGAGTAGTCTGTGATAGGATGCTGGCACAGACTTGGCACTCTTGACAGCTGCAAGCTTCAGGAAGCAAGGTCAAAACAAAACGAAACAACACCCAGGGCACAGCTGACAGATGAAAACCAAATTCCATCGCATTGCTAGGCTTTAGTGAAATGGACCAGGGCAAAAACCAAACGCAACAGCACCCAGGCTGCAAATGCATGTCACAATTGATTTGTGTAACGTTTGCAGCCTTCAGTCATTGGCGTCAAGGCAACGCAGAAATGCAATAATACCCAGGTCACAGATGAGAGATCAAAACCAATACCTGTGCACTTTACAGGCTTCAGACAAGGGAGTCAAGGCAAAACCCAAACGCAGCAGCAATCAGGGCACAGCTGCTGGGCAGAAGAAGAAGCAAAAGCAGGTCGTGCTGTCCAGTAGCGAAGCAGAAGAGGAGGAGGAAGAAGAGGAAGAGTCAAGCTCAGATGATGATTGTGGTAGTGCTGAGATTGAAAGGGTGCTGCATGGCAGACCTGGTGCAGACTCCAAAGCAGAAGAGTTTCTGGTCAAATTCAAAGGCAAGAATTGCATTGCTTTGCTGCATGCACCACGGCAAATGCCAGCTCAATAGTATGCAATGGGCTCTGAAGTCAAGGGTGTACCGATAGATTTGCCCCTCGGCTCCGATTTTTACTTATGCAGCATTGACCCAGGGCAGATATGTCTTTCGCCAGCTTTACAGGCGACACTTTCTGCGTGTACAACCGCTACCAAATTGTGATAGGGGTTCATGTCTCAACAACGTTGCTGCCGCATTTGGACATTGCTGTGCTCTGCAGAGCGCTTTCTGCAGAGTTGTGCTAAGCATGTAAAGTCATGCAGCAGCAGTCATCTGTCACTGCTAAGCACTGTTTTGGACAATGTAGAATCCTGTTGTGCACAGCATTCCTGCAAGCAGTGATAGGAGCATGTGGTATTTTGTGTTGCAGAGCGTTCCTTCAGGAAAGCAAATCGGCTTCCTCACAGCCGCATCATGCAGCAGAAGCCCCAGCTGTTGCAGATGTGTATCATTGCTGAGTGACCTATCAAACAACACGAAATGTTCGTGTGCAGAGCACTTATTCAGAAAGACTAAGGGGCTTCCTCACAGCCGCATCATGCAGCAGAAGCCCTAGCTGCTGCAGATATGTGTCATTGCTGAGTGCCCTATCAAACAACATGAAATCTTTGTGTGCAGACCACTCCTTCAGAAAGGCTAAATGGCTTCCTCACAGCCGCATCATGCAGCACAAGCCCCAGCTGCTGCGCAACTTTATCCAAAGGCGCTATAACGGTCCTGAAGAGAATGCTGAAGAACTGGTGAACGGCATCCTTCCTGAGAACCTGCTTGTCGAGAGGCTCATAGCGCAGAAGACCACGGTGCACGGGCAGATGTACCTCACCAAGTGGAGGGGACTGGCATACTCTGAAACCACCTGGGAATCAGAATCAGACCTCAAGGATGATCAGGTAGTATCGCAACTCATCTGACTGCATGCATGTGATCTCTGCTTGTTGAGAGGTTTCAGTAGGAGGGCTATAGTGCAGAAGAGCGTAGTGCATGGTCAAATGTACCTTGCCAAGTGGACGGGATTGGCATACTCCGAAATCACCTGGGAGTTAGAAGTACATCTCAAGGATGATCAAGTGGGATGAGGCCTAATTTGACTGATTGCCTGAAGACCTGCTTGTGGAAACAATCGCAGCGCAAAAGACCACAGTGCACGGGCAGCTACACTCCATCATTTGTCAGGGATTGGCATACTCCAAAACCACCTAGAAATCACAATCAGACCTCACAGGTGACAAGGTGACACTCACATTGACAGATCAAACCCTAACATCCTGCCTGGGATCCTGTTTGTTGAGAGAGTGGTGGCGCCGAATGTATTCAGGGCTGACAGGAGTAGGCTCTGTAGCAATTACAAACCCTTTTTATGTTGGTGAAGCAACATAGCAAGCTCAATATGCTGTGCATGATTTGTAGCGACTGGTTGTATAGACTCTGAAATTAGCTTGTGTACATTGGCGACACCCTTTTGTGACATTTGGTTTTGGATTTTTGGCACTCGTCATTGCTTTTATATAATCTCTGCAATTAGCATGCTTACATTGGCCACACTCTTTTGCTACATGCTTGCAGAGCTACATTCAGGCCTTCAAACAGAAGCCACCCGGCAGCAAGACCAAGAATTCAACAGCTGCTGATGCAGTGCCTACCCGTCTGTATAGCAGCAAAGCTGCCAAAACCATTACATGCTGTCAGAGTCAAGCACACAGTCAGAATGTAGCTGTGCAACTTCCTTGTGTTGATGGGAAGCTGTAGCAATTTTGATGTGTTTGCATGCTTGCAGAGCTACATTCAAGGCTTCAGACAATGGGAGAAGCGACCCGGCAATAAGGCAAAGAAATCATCAGCTGCTGATGCAGTGCCTACCTTCTCGGCCCAAAAGAAGGGTCATCAGATGCAGCTTCAGAATCAAGAACTGGCCCTGCAACAGTGACACACACTGTGTGTGTGTATCAACAGGAATTAGCAGGCTGAGTGCGCTTTGCCTGGTTGCAGAGCTACATACAGGCCTTCAAGCAGCGAGAGCAGCCACCCAGCAACAAGACCAAAAACTTTCAGCTGCGGATGCAGTGCCTACCTTTCTGATTGACAGCAAAGCTGCCTATTTCGTCATTGTTGTCAGGCAACTACAGAGTCAAAGAGTTGTTCTTTAAAAGTCACACATCTTCTATGTGTTAATGAAGAGATATAGCAAGCTAAATGTATCTTGCCTCGCTGCAGAGCTACATTCAGGCCTTCAAGCTGTGAGATAAGCCAGTTAGCATCAAGACCAAGAAATTAACAGCTGCGGATGCAGTGCCTACCTTTCTGAATCACGGCAAAGCTGCCTAATTTTGTCATGTGTTGTCAGGCAACTACAGAATTAACACGTGGCTCTTCAAGAGTCACACATCTTTTGTGTATTAATGAAATGATGTAGCAAGCTAAAAGCATTTCATTTGGTTGCAGAGCTACATACAGGCCTTCAAGCAGCGGGAGAAGCCACCTGACATTAAGGCCAAGAAATCAGCAGCTGCTGATGCAGTGCCTACCTTCCTGAATGGCAGAACTTTGCGCGACTATCAGGTGCTGCACTGTGCATTACCTCCCAAACAAATAGTCAAAGCCTACTATACTTAGCCGCAAGCTGTTGATGCCATGCTTGTCTTCTTGAATAGCAGATGTTTCATGACTACCAGGTGATGCACTATGCATGACCTCTCGAACAAGTAGTCAACTCCTGCTATACTCAGCTGCCAGCTGTTGAAACAATGCCTACCTTCCTGAATGGCAGAACTCTGCGTGACTATCAGGTGATGCGCTGTACATCATTTCCCACATGCTGAAATCAACAAATGGTGTGACACAGTCTTCTGTGTCCACTAGTTCTGTCATGTGTCAAGCACAAGCACTGGACCGGTCCTGTGACAAGCACAAACACCACTTTCGTTGTGTGACAAGCACAAGCCTAAGCACCTGCCTGGATTGCTCTGTGAGACTAGCAGGTGCTCCGCTGTGCATCATTTCTGGACCAGGCAGTCACTGCAACCTGGAATGAAGGATTTGCATGTTGTGCTGTGTGGAGCATAGTGCTTGTTGCCGCACAACGTATACCCTCACAGGCAAATTACGAAGGGTTGTTGGACTGGATTCTGTGTCAAATGCTCCTCTCAGTTTGATTAGCTATTCACTATCCCTGAAAGAAACCCTGACTGCAGTCTAGGCATTGGCATGGTGTGCTCTGCCATGCATAATGCTTGCTGCCGCACAGAGTATTACCTTCCGGACTAGTCTTGAAAGGCTTTTGGCCTCAAGCGTCTGTATAAAAGGATGTGCTCAGTGTGTTGATTGTACGACGGCGCACAAGGCACAATCAGCACTGCTCATTGGTATCCCTGACTTGAAGTGAACTAGCTGTTTGCTTAGCTGTTAGCTCAGATGTTTGCTTAGCTGTTTGCTACAGACTTAAACCAAGTGAGGTGGGAAGGAAGATAAGGAAGTGCGTAAGGACTCTGGACGCAGATAATGAACATATGCAGCACGATGAACTGTTTGCTGCAGCACAGTTGTCACAGCAGAGTTTGATGTCTACAGCACAGAAGTGAATCATGTTGTCTGCAGGAAGTCAGTCTGAACTGGATGATGACTAATTGGGGCAGTGGGAAGAATTGCATTCTTGGTGATGAGGTAAGGCTGCGCACATGCATGCTGATCACAGCTAGCACCAGAGGCATGGCCTATCTGAGGTTCAGCCATTGCGAGTCATAAACATGGTGTGAACAGCAGTACTACATGCCACTAAGTAAGTGCCAGTCAAATAAGTCTGCAACAAAGTAGCAGCAGATCTGTTCATAGCGCTGTAGGCCACATGTTTCTTGATTGCTGGCTTTGAATGTGCGTGATGCAAATAGGCTTTGACTGCATCGCTGCATCCATCAATGCAAAATGCTCAGATACTTTGCTCAATCAAGCCATTGTGCGCATCGAGTTTCTTTGCTATTGCACCTGCGACTGAACTTTCTGGAAACACTATTCGATATTGCTCAAGACTTATCAAAAACCTTTGTGGGCGATGGGTAACACCACTGGGCACTAGCATCAAAGGTGTTTGGCCCACATTGCTACCCATCTGTTCTCTGATGAATCAAGCTGATGCTGCAGATGGGCTTAGGCAAGACAGCGCAGTCCATCAGCACCTTAGAGTTTCAACGCCAGCTGTGCAACAGTCACGGACCCTTCTTGATTGTGGCGCCTCTCACTACCTTGGGGCATTGGCAAAGAGAGATTGAAACCTGGACGCCCATGGTAAAACTTATCAAGTCTTCCAAGTCTTTCTGTTGTTTACGTTATTGCCGTTATTATTGGCAGATTTGAAAAGGTCAGCTACAGTTGTTTCGGATTTGCTTGTCGAACTAGCCGCCTGTTTCTTCCGTTCATCCTTTTCTTTTTGAATCTTGGAAAAACTTTTAATCTGATGTGATTTAGGCTGTGTAGTCAGCTGATGGCAGGCTGTGTGTGCATACATGATGCCACAGTGGAACTTGCATGACAAGTTGAGTAGAACTCGCATGGCAAGCTGAGCGATGCTCATGGACCGTTTCTGATTGTGGCACCTCTCACTATCTTGGGTCATTCGCGGAGGGAGATTGAAATCTGGACACCTTTGGTACAGATTGTCAGACACAGTACAGCATGCTATTTGCCAGCAGGTCATGAAATGTTGCAACCTCTGCCATTCTGGCTTTTGCAACACAGCTAGGGTCCTGGCGTTTGCAAGCGCAGAGACACCCGCAATTGGCACGTGCAACAGCCTGCCTGCACTTTGTCAAGTTGACACCCATGCCAAATGAGCCATTGTGACATTTAGTGCTGGCGTGCAAAACATTGCGCAATAACATGGAAAGATCCATTGCATAATGATTGTCAGCAAAGATGCAAAGCAAGTTGAGCGATTCCCTGCCCTGGCCAATCAGGCTAGCACAGGTGCAAGCGCTTGTAATCTGGCTCATTACTTCAAGTTTCTGGGTCAATGCTGAATGCAGAATGTGGTGCTGTACAATGGCAGTGCAGCAGACAGGGAGATCATCAGGGATCATGAGTTCCGCTACAAGGCTGCTTTGGGCCCAAAGGGACGCGCTGCAAGGCCGGCGATTGACCAGTACAAGTTCAATGTGCTGCTGGCTTCATATGAGATGCTGCGCAAAGACAGGAGGGTGTTCCAGGTGCAGTAGATCCATGCTGTACTGACTGCACTTGTCGCCTAGAAAGTTGTCAAAACCTCAAGCTGTGCTTGAAGTCCATTGCCGCCAGGATGCAGTGACAAGTAATGATTCGCACTGTCCTATAAGCATAGCCTGGTGTCCTTATGTCAAGAGGTTGGTGTGACAAGAACCCTCATCTGGTGTCTACAGTCTACCAACTGCTGCAATCAGTGATGTGACAGTCTGTCAGGTTCAAGGATGGCTTGTTCAACACGACCTGTGTTGCAGTACACGTTTGCGTGAATGTCATTTGTTGATTGACAACACCATAGGATGAGATGCCTGCTTCTCCAGGTCCAATTATCAGTATGCTGTGCTAAGCCTGACATTTGCGTTCTCCTTTCACTTCAGGCAATTGAGGGAGAAACTGTCAACACTTTTGAAGCTCACAAGCTGAAGAACACCGCTTTGGACACCAGAATTGCTGTGATGGAGTGATCTTTATTGACTTCTTGAAGCTGATGCCCGCTATCTGTTTTTGTTTCAGGCCATTGGATGGGAAACTGTCATCATAGATGAAGCTCACAGGCTGAAGAACACCGCATCTGATACCAGGAATGCTGTGATGGACCTGCCGTTTGGCTGGCTGTTACTTCTGACAGGTGGCTCAACAGCACCATGCCAAACCTGTTTGACAGAGCTGAAACTTGACACTGTATGGTTCTCGTTCATACAGATTCTCTACAAGTGAGCCTATCATATGCTGACTGCTGCACCTCACATTTGGCTTCATATTACAGCTTCTGTTGGCTTTCAACTACGCATCATCAGACTTTTGCGTTGTGTTTGGACTTGCAACTTGTTGGGATCTGTTGTGTGTCTGCTGCGACGCATTAACACAAGATGAGTAAGCCAGGCAGGACAGTGCTAGCGATGTCACAAGCGTCATATGCTGCAGTGGGCAGTCATCAGGCACTCAGGCCAAGGGTAAACCCAGAGACACTTGACAGTCAACTGTGTACAAGGACCTTTCCGCCCTCCATGTCCAATATAAATGGTTTAGGTTAGCACATGATCGAACTGGCCGGAGACAGTTGATTGCTTCTGTACGTACCTAGATGGGCCTGCTGAGCCTGCCTAGCCCACGTTTACAATGAATGAATGAATGAATGAATGTCATATGCTGCAGGTACACCTGTGCAAAACAACATGCGGGAGTTGTTTGGCCTCATGAATTTGCTGGACAGTGAGAAGTATGCTGATGAGGATGAGTTTTTTGAAAGGTTTGGAGGCGGCAAAGAGGACATCACCCTGGAGCAAGTCCAAGCCCTACAGGTTGGCACTGCTATGAATGTTTTTGCCCAAAGGTTATCATGCTGCCAAAGGCATGTGGTAAAAATCATTCAGAAGATATCACCCTAAAGCAAATACAAGCCATGCAGGTCAGCATTGTAACCTAAAGCTTCTGCTGATATTGCCCAGAATGCCAGCTTCATGACATGACATGAGGCAGCACCTATGCATTGTACATGACCTGCCAGTGTATTACATGGACACTGCCAGGTGTGACACACGCTGCATTGCACAAACCAATCATGAGACAAAGTATTGCAAAGAGCCATTGGAAACTGTGCATTGTCATTGTACAGGAGGACTTGAAGCCCATTCTGCTACGACGTATGAAGGAAGATGTGGAGAACCTGCCTGAAAAAGAGGAGGTTGTGGTGTGGGTGCAGCTCACACAACAGCAGCGCGCTTACTATAAGGCGCTGTATAGCAACCAGGTCAGGCCTGCCCACTTGGAACATCTACTCCTAGTTCAACAAACTAAAAAAAGGTGGCAATTGTCTCAAGGGAGCTCTGTGCATCCTCAGATATATTTTTACATACGTCGCAATGGTACGTCATTTGTACGGCTTGTGTGACTTATCTCATGAGTGCGGATACAAACATCTGCCCTGCTGTCAAGAGCATCAGAACTCTTGCAGACTGTGGTCTTGCCAAAACGCTGCAAAATCAAAACAATGGTGCCTTGTGGACTTGAGCTTTATCACGTTGCTTGCAGATTGGCGCTTTGCTGAATGGCTGCAGTGCCAAGAACCTGCCGAACCTGCGCAATCTTGCCATGGAGCTGCGCAAAGTCTGCTGCCATCCGGTAAGATCCAGTATGCCACAGGACAGACTGCCTTATCAGTGTATGTTTGGGCACTTACCAGGCACTCAGGCCAAAAATGACCCAGAGCTACTTGGCAGTGTGTACAAGGACCTCTCCGCCCTCCGTGTCCAATATAAATGGTTTAGGTTAGCACATGATCGAACTGATTGGAGACAGTTGCTTGCTTCTGTACGTACCTAGATGGGCCTGTTGAGCCTGCCTAGCCCACATTCACAACGAGCGAATGTAATGAAGACCCAGGATCATTCCGTATCAGCCTCTGTAACATGCGTTGCCAGGATCTGCAGCATCACCCTTGCAGTGCGGTTTGTCGCTGAGCGCAATGCTGACACATGCAAGGCCAACAGCTGCAGGCACTTGACCTGTCTTGCTGCAGTCTAGTGCTAAGCCTGACGCAAGCCTGGCTCAACAGCAGCAACCTTGTGCTGGTCAGCAATTATTGTGATGAGACCATTGTTAGTACCTGGTGCTGAGTGTAATGAAAGAAATGCGCAGCAAAGGATTGTTGCACAGAATCTTGCATGCCCTCTGCTCCCCTTGTGCAATGGCCTTGAAGACGACTTTGCGCTAAAGAGGCATGATGGCAGCTTTGCACACTGCAGTCAAGTGTCGAGGCTGATGTCAAGCCCTGCATGGCGATAAGCTGCAGGCAATCAAGATGTTGTGCTGACGCAGCGTGCAATCAAGCTTTCATGCTGCAGTCAAATGCTGCGCCAGATGCAAGTCATGCATCAACCTTTCACGCTGCAAGGCACTGCTGAGACATGCATGGCCACAAGGCGAGGGCCCTTACGCTTGTGTTGGCTCTGCAGTTCTTGTGCAATGGGTTGGAAGAAGACTTTGCGCTGAAGAGGCATACGGCAGGCAATGCAGGCACTGAGCTAGACCTGCTAGTGCAGTCCTCTGGCAAAATGCTGCTTCTGCACAAGCTGCTACCAAAGCTCAGATCTGAGGGCCACAAGGTTGGTCTTGCCTCTGACTGTTTGTGCTTGCACTTGCCTGTGAGTCCTCTTCAGTTGGAGCTTCCATCTGTCCACAACATTGCTGGTTGTGTGGGCTAGCACTTGCCTCTGAAAGACCTGCTATTGTAGTCCTCTGGCAAGGTGCTGCTGCTACACAAGCTGCTGCGCAAGCTCAGATCTGAGGGCCACAAAGTTGGGCGTTGCAACCATCTGACAATCACCCTGCTGATTGTCTGTGCTTGCGTTTGCCTGTGACGCTGGTGTATGTAACACATTGCATCAAGGAAAAGCTCATGTCTAAGGACCAAATATCCTCACATATCCTGCTCACATATCTGTCAATGATTTTGTGTGTGTGCTGGCATTTGCAAGATGCTGCTGCTCTACAAGCTGCTGCAAAAGCTCAGATCTGATGGTCATGAGTTTGGGCGATGATCACACGTGCAACACAACTGCTGCCCACATACGCTGCGCAACATGCATGCCTAACAAAGCACGTGCGGGTGTCTGCTTGCACTTACTTGTGATGCTGGTTGGGTGTCACACTTTTGCAGGAAGGTACAGCTCACATCTGAGGACTCAAGCCTGCGTCCTGCTCACATGTCTGAGAGTAACTTTGTTAGTTGTGTGTGCATGCACTTGCGCGTACGCTGCTGCTGCTGCTGCTGCTGCTAAGGACATCACATTGTGCTGTAGGTGCTGATCTTCAGTCAGTTCAAGATCATGATGGACGTCCTAGAGGACAGCCTGAGGCTTTGCAAGTACCCAGTGGAACGCATTGATGGCAGCGTCAGCAGCCGTGATAGACAGGCAGCCATTGACCGCTACAGCAAAGGTGAATCAACGCTGAGCATCTGTCAGTTGTCGCATTTTAGTTACAAGCCTCATAATTCATGATCAACAACAAATCAACTGCCGCAATTTGCAATCAAGCTGCCCGACAGCGTGTGCCAGCTACTGACCAGGTCTTTAGGTGCAGCATAGCAGCAGTGGTCAGTTGTATGCAGTCTGGCCCGGAGTGTGTATGGCTGCAGAGCCTTCTCTTCAACTGCGACACAGCAACACTCTCAGTTTGTAATCAGTCTGCCAACAGTGCAGCTGCCAGTGCTGATGTTTTTGATGAAATGTTTCCTCAGCAGAGTTTTGTGCATCTCACATCTCTGCTGCATGAAGCTATCTTGATGACATTGTAGAGACTCTCAGTCCTGACAAGTTGTGTCTCGTGTGACTGCTGCAGAGGAGGCAGACAGCTTTGTGTTCCTTTTGTCTACTAGAGCTGGTGGACAGGGCATCACTCTCACTGCAGCCGACACCGTCATCATCTACGACAGTGACTGGAACCCGCAGGTACATGCAATGCAACTAATGATCAGTACACTGTATGTACCCATGTAATGACTGCATGATCTCTTCCCCTTACAGCTGTACGCAGATTTGCTCTGTGTACATGCTGTCCAGTAGAGCTAGTGACAGAGCATCACCCTCATTGTGGCCGACACTGTCATCATTGTCGACACCAAGCGGAACTTGTGGGTATACTGGATGCATGCAATCTTGAGTCTTGTCCTCAGCAGACTTACATTGTGTTCCTGCTGTCCAGCAGGACAGATAGTTGACTGGTGCCCAGTCGATAGCATACACGTGCAGTGCTGCGCTTGAATTGCTGACACAGTTGATTGATGACGAGGAGTGCCATGGCAAATGCACACATCTTGAAATGTTGATCAAGCTGCAGTGAGTAAGTCTGATGCAGTCTTGACCTGCTGTGCAGAATGACCTGCAAGCAATGGCGCGGTGCCACAGGATAGGGCAGAGCAAGGAGGTCACCATCTACCGCTTGGTATGCAAGGACACCTACGAGCAGCAGGTCTTTGAGTGCTCCAGCAGAAAATATGGTACGCAGCTGCTGCCAACAAATGTTGCTGGTTGCTTGCTTAGCAGTCTGTGTTTACTGCTTTTGAATCCTTCTGTCTGGCACAGGCTATTGCTTTGCATACATACAATCCTTTGAAATCCAAAGCGCTTGACCCCGTGATCTGTTTGCATTGCTGCTATTGCTGATCTTGCATGAGATCTGTTCAACAAGGCAGGTCTCACACTGTACATGCATGTACATTTCCTTGTTGTGGCGTATGCAAAGCATGCGCTTGATGAGTGACTCTGTAGGGCATCTGGCTACTTCACACTCTCTGCAGGGTTGGATGAAGCCACCTTGAGTAGCATAAACAGCTTGAGACACACAGAGCATCATCACACTGACTGCCTTGGGTGTCAAATTTGGTTGGTCTCAGCGTACTTTTGCGCTCCCTGCAGGTTTGGATGAAGTTATTCTGGGCAGCATGAATAGCTATAGAGGCACAGAGCACTGCTCACCTTCAACAGCTGGCTGTAGCAGTTGGACTCAGCCTTACTGTGCTCTCTTTGCAGGCTTGGATGAAGCCATCTTGGGCAGCATGAACAGCTGCAGAGATCCACAGCAAGAAGATTGCAGACCTGCTTATGGCGCGCACTCACTACTATGACACTCCCCTCACACTGAGCATCTTTTGCAACCCTGCAGGGTTAGATGAAGCTATTCTGGGCAGCATGAACAGCTGCGGAGACCCCGAGCAAGACAGCAAGAAGATTGCAGACCTGCTCAAGTATGGCGCGCACTCACTGGTACGAAGTCTGCTCCCGCCAAAGACCAAACGCACCACGACATGATAGTTCACCAGTGATAGATTGATGCCTGTGACACTAACTGACAGCTGTCGCATGCTGTGTTCAGTATGTGTGTCAATGTTCCATAGGACTGCCAGAAGACAGTACACTGCCTTGTGCATAGTGACTAACATCCAAGCTATGGTTTGGGCATGCCGATGCCTCAACACATACTGTGATAAGTGTAGGCAGGCAAGGAGGATGAGGCCAAGCAGGAAGAAGAGGCATTTGCAGCTGAGAACATCGACCAGATTCTTGCCGCCCGCACAGAGAAGCGGCAGATTGGAAGCCGCAAGGGCAACACCTTCTCCACAGCTACCTTCTCACACAACGAGGTATGCGTTTGACTGCAATGTCAGACACTGTGTGTGGACAGTGCTGGTGTGCACGCCATGAATGCAGCTGGTGCATATCTATCATGATGTCATGAGCTCCCTGTCAAACATTTTATATTTGGTGAAGTCTGCATGCCAATGAAGAGGCTTCTAGCGTTTCTGCCACCTTTCTTGCCGACGTCAGCATAGCCTTGACCTCAACAGCAAACAAATGACTTCAAAATACACACACAAACATGCACAAGCTGTGGATGTATAAATCACGTCGAACATTGCATACTGAAGCAAATTTTTGCAATTTTCTTTTGCAGGCTGCAGTGGCAAGGAAGAATGACAGGGAGTACTGGGCGCAGCTCATGCCTCAGGTTCCATTTGCAATTGCACTTTCCTCTGCATTGTGTTTTGTACTCTGCCAGATGTGGTCCCATGTCAGCCGTTTGATCTGCAGGCTGCAGTGGCAGGGAAGAATGACAGAGAGTACTGGGCCCAGCTCATGCCTGATGCTGTGGACGGCCACGATCAGCTGGTGAGTTGTTACACCAATGCTGGCACTTTGCTGTTTCTGTGAGCACCTAGCAGAAATCGTAGAACCTGAGTAGCAAGCACATGAATGCTATTAATGATCAGAAAGTGGCGAGTTTTGCAGAAGTGAACAACTGATCTGGCTTCAGCACTACGGATTGTGGGCCTTGTTTATCATGGTTGATCAGCAAAATGTGAGCATCAGCTTTGGTTCAGTAATGCCACAAGACGATGGGTGACTTTCTTGGGTAGGCGACATTTGGCCATTGAGCACACAGCAGCTTGCCTTGACATGCAGCCAATTGTCAAGCCTGTGCTGAGCTGTCATTGTTTTGCACACTTGTTTACGAAGCATGAATGAAGAGCAGACACAAAAGCACATGTAGTAGTCACAGGTGGCAGGTTTGTCTTAATATGGGCCCTGCTATTTGTTTTGTCTGGTGCTTTGGTGTCTGATTGTCTGCAATGTGTTGACAGGTGGCAGCAGCAAAATCATCACTGGTGTTTTGCTTAGCCGTGGTCTCTCAACAAGCGCAATGCGCCGGCAGTCAGCAGTAGCCAAAGCACCTGAAGAGCTAACGCCTTGTCAACCACAAACGCAAGTCTGCTTAGTTGCAATATGTTGGCAGGTAGCAGCAGCAAAAGCACCTCAGTCGTCAGCTCCTCAATAACGCAAGAGAGTCAACTAGAACAAAGTAAAGAACTTCACTTGGTTAGCTGAGATGTTTGAGTGCCTGTACCTTGTGTTGGCAGGTAGCAGCAGCAAAAGCATCGCAGGTGTCAGCGCCTCGTTTACACAAAACAGTCAACTACAACAAAGCCAAGCACTTCACTTGTCAAGATGTGATCTCTGATTGTCTACATTGTGTGTTGGCAGGTAGCAGCATCAAAAGCGCCGCAGGTATTAGCGCCTCGTCAACGCAAGAGAGTCAACTACAATGAAGCCAAGCTGCATCGCAAGTATGTCACGGACAGCGAGTCTGAAGCGACTGCTGCAAAGGCTGGATCAGATGCGGATTCTGCTGGAGAGGATAGCATGGTTGAAGACACATCAAATGCCAAGGTCAGCATGATGTCATCAGCAGGCTACAGTGCGCATCAGACTCTTGTCATTTTTGAGTGAATTTTGGTACATGGCTTTTTGAAGTCATCAAATTGCTGATGGAGAAGATAGCATGGTTGAAGGCGCATCAATTGCAAAGGTCAGCTTGCTTTTCGATATCAAGCTTTTGCCAACTGCAGATTCCACCCAAGTCTGACTCAGTCATCATATGTTGAGATTAGCTGTCTTGATACTAAGTGCAGTGAAACAGTTGCTTACAGCAATGACAGCACGGCTGAGGACACATCAAATGCCAAGGTTAGTGCCAGGTTGGCTTGAATCCATCATGTAGCCTTGATCAACTATCTTCGTAGGGTTCAATCAGTAAGTTGGTGATGACAAGATAGTCTTGGCTGCTTGCATTTCAAACCAGCCTGATTCTGAACATGATAGCCAGCTGTTCCATGCAGTCATACAGACAGACAGCAGACAGAAAGTGATGTACAAGTGAAGGGCAAGAAGGCAGCAGCGGGTCCTGCGGAGGCTGTCCAAATGGAGTAAGGTAGGTGTGCCAAACACAGTGCAAAAAGGCTTGACTGTCACTGACGTTTCTGCTGACCGGTGCCAGCCACTGACAACGGTTTCTGTGACAAGGCAGGAAATTTCTGAGCTTGTGTATGTGCAGGTGAAGGGGAAGAAAGTAGCAGGCCGTTCCAAATGGACTAAGGCGGATGTGAGGGCTGTTTGAGATCAACTGCTGGCCCTCAGCAATGGCAGGAATGCTATTGTCTGGGACAAGGCAAGCAACCACATGTGACAAGGCAGAAAGGGCCTATGCGTGTGTGCAGGTGAAGTGCAAGAAGGCCGCTGTGTCTCCTGAGGAGGCTGTCCCAGATGGACTCAGGCAGATGCGAGGGCTGTTGAAGACCAACTGCTGGTTTTTGGCTAGGGCAGTGAACCTGATTTCAGACAACAGGACCAAACCCACATGCAACAAGGAAATTAGGGTCTCTGTGTGTGCGCAGGTGAAGGGGAAAAAGCCAGCAGTGCCTCCTGAGGAGGCCATTCCGCAGTGGACCAAGGCAGATGTGATAGCTGTTGAACATCAGCTGCTGGCTCTTGGTTGCGCAAGGACTGCTGATGGCAGAGAACAAGAACAAACCCACATGAGGCAAGGAAGAAAGTGCCCGTGCGTGTGTGCAGGTGAAGGGGAAGAAGGCAGCAGTGCCTCCTGAGGAGGCTGTTCCCAAATGGACCAAGGCAGATGTGAGGGCAGTTGAAGATCAACTGCTGGCTCTTGGCCATGGCAGGACTGTTGACGTCAGAGAAAAGGCAAGACCTGATATGTGACTTACAGTCTTGTGCTGTCAGCCCTGTGATCTTTGTCTGCAAGTTGCATGCATTCTCTGCAGTGGTATCTGTTGGCTGAAAGAATGGCGATTGGCAATGCTACAACTATGCAGTCTTGTTGCTTTGAAGTAGGAACGTCATAATGCGCCATGACAGTGATTGGGCGCAATCTGGCTCAAGAATGGCAGGGCAGTGATGAGAAAACGCCACCTTGTGCCCGTCCTGCCCACTGACCACTCTTGCACTCTTGCAATATCATGCCTTATATGCATGAACAGATGACAGGTTCATGCTTCATGCTGGCACAGCAATCTCTTCTCGACAGGTTACTTTATGTAAGGGCATTCTTGATGTAAGGGACAATGCAATTGAAAACCAATTACTGCCTTCTTGCTGCAGTTGTACCTCTGCGTAAGCAGAATTTGATATAAGGGAGATTAGCTTGCCAAGCAAAACTCTCATAGTGAAGAGAAGTTGCTGTATGCAGGCTGGATTGTCATCACGCTCACTGGAAGAAGTCGCAGAACTAGAGATTGCATTGTGCCTTCTGATCCAACGAGCTTCTGACATAGCAGATGCCAGAGCAGCTGTCCAAGAGGAAGAAGTAAGACAGGCAGCTAACAGGATCAAGGATATGTGTGCTGGAAGCTCTGACGGCTTAGTCAAAGCTGACAAATCTAATGATCTAGTCACAACCAGCAGCTCTGGGAGGGAAAGCAGTTCAGGGCAGGAGGGGCATGCTGTGCATGCTGAGCCCAGCAGTTCAAACGATGGCGGCGCAGCACAGCAGGAATCAAAACCGGAAGTCAGTGCGACGTCAGAGCTGATCACGCCGGAAGTTGAGAGGCAGCTGCCTGTCGCTGCTAGAAGGGTGGGGTTTCTGTTGACAAACCTCACAGCAAGCACAAACCTACACATAATGCAGCATTCATTTGTGACTGTTTACAACGCTGAGTTTTACAAAGAGCTCACATGCATTGCAACAATGGCATGTGAAAGTTCTAGCAGAAAGCACCAGCAACAAAGCTAGAGCATGGGCACAGCAAGCTTTGCTGCTATATACAATATAGTAGCGTTGACTTTGAACTGACATTGTCTGTATGACACGCTGCTGGGTCCCTTTGACAGAAACGCGATTATGCTTTTCTACTCTAAAGCTTTGCGCCCCAGCACTGCAAGCTTAGCTAGCAAAAGTCCTGCTGTCTCTCACACTTGAAGACCCTATGAGACCCTGAAGCGCAACACAATTTGACCCATATCCTCTGTTGCAGGCGCTGACATCATCAGACACCAGCGGCCGCCTAACAAAGCATGGCAAGCGGTTTCAGCAGCAGCTGACAGAGAGGAAAGCACTTTATGAGTTGATGAGTGCCATAGAGGCTGGTGATACCTCAGCCAAAGTCCGCCTTTTCAGCTTGACCAAGGTACACAATGCGCTCCTTGTTTGTCATCATCATCATTTTCCACAACCACCATCACCAGCAGCAGCAGCAGCATCATCATCATCATCATCATCATCATCATCATCATGGCCATGTTTGCTGGTAAGTCTGATAACCCTGCTAGGTGCGTACAGAAGCAGAGAATTGCCTCGCTGCATGTTTCTGCGCAGTGGAGTTTGTCTGTATTCATGCCTCCTTGAAGTCTGTGTGACAAGCCTGAGGAACTTGCACCTGCATTTGAGTCTCAATACATGAATGTTGGCAACCTGCAAATGCCGCACAACTTGGTGATGCCTCTGCCAAGTTCCGCCTGTTTGGTCTGACCAAAGTAAGCAGAATGCTCCATTGTCATTTCCATTACCATCACCGTCATCATCATCATCACCCTCATCCTCGTGTTTGCTGTTGAGGTCCCACAGCCCTGCTGAGTGCACACAGAAGCACTGATCTGCCTTGAAACAAGGCTTTGGAAACTGCCTTGCTTGTACCTCATTTTGGGCAGTGGTCTCTCCTGATTCTGCAGCCCTGCATATGCTGCTTCCGATGATGCTGCTGCCAAGGCCTGTCCCTTTAGCCTGGCTAAGAGGGTCGGACCCCTCTTGTAGCATAATCCTGTTTTTCTTTCAAAAGCATGTTGGAACAGTTGAATCAAGGGGCGGGCTCCTTGTTGATGCCTCGATGACAGGGCACTCCTAGCGGCCTGTGAAAAGCAAAGGAGCAGGCAAGAGTGTGTGTTGTGAACTTGAGTGCTTTGGCTTTGTGTGCAGATTCCCGGATCAATGAAGGGACAGGCCGCCTGGTGGGGCCCTAAGGATGACAGGGCACTTCTGAAGGGCTACTGGCAGCAGGGGGGCATTCCCTGGAACCACAAAGCAATCAACGCTACTGTTGATGCTATCCTCAGTAACAATGATCTTGATTTCTCAGTCAAGGTGAACTTCCGTCACAATCTTGCTTTCCTTTTGCAGTTTGAATCCCGCAGAACCACAAAGCAATCACTGCTGCTGTTGATGCCATGCTCAGTGCCAATGATCTTGATTCCCAGTCAAGGTGAACTATCGCGGCGTTTGATGTTTGGTCTCAACCTCTGATGTGATCTGTTTGTAGCCCTGTGTGTATAGCCACCACTGCTATTGTCGCCGCCATCCTTAGTATCAAGGACATTGAATTTACCATCAAGGGTTAAATCACTGGGCACATAGCAATCTTTTCTTCCGTTTGAGGTTCCTGACACAGTATGGATTATAGCAGTGCCAATGCCATCGACAGATGCTATCTGATCTGCCTGCAGTATCAGCATAATGGCATGCTACTGCATGCTCATGCAGTAAAAAGTTCAGCATGTTTCATTTTGACGACTTGTCAAGATCAAACTTGGAGCTTTGGAGATGCCATTTGCTTTCATCCAAATATGTGTCAAAAGCTTGCAACTTGTATAAGCCTTCTGCAATTACTGTATGCATGGGACCCCCTTCATTCACCCCGCTTGTATACATGAAATGTATAGATCTTGATCAACTAATCGCAACATGAACAGTAGAGTGGATGCGTGCTGGACGATCAGCATGAGTGTGCAGAACCACTAGCTGTCCCAGTCACCTGTCGACGCTGTTCCTGACAGTTCTGTCAGTACCACCAGAGTAGTATCTTATCATTGTATCATCATGATGATAGCATGATTGTGCATTTGCAGCTGATCCAGAAGCCCGTGCTCTTCAATGATGAGTCAGCGCCATCGGCCATGGATACGGCAGATGCTAACCCTATGGCAGAAGCCAACGAACTGATGACAAACCCTTCTGGTGGGAGTGATGCTGCAACTGCAATGGAAGGCGTCGTGACGAATGAAGCAGATCATAAGAAAGCAACCTTAGAAGATGTCAGTACTAAGGTGACCATCTATGACATCTTTGAGTCTTGCCCTGCTTGTCTACAGCACTGACATTTCTGTTCAGTTGAATGCTGTGATGAAGCAGATCACAAGGAAGCAAGTAGGAAGAAGGATTCTGCAGCTCAAAAGGTGACCATCTATGATGTCTTTGAGTCTCACTATCCTTGCCTAAAGCACAATCAGCAGCAAGTCATATGGTCCTTTGCCGAAACGATGTTGCGATAATTGCAGTTGATCACAAACAAGCGGGTCCAAAGCATGCCATTGCCTCAGGCCAAGGAGTGCCTTTTAATGCTCTCACTGCTGTCACAAAGGCCGTGAAACTGCGGGCTTTGAATGTAACAGTGGTCCATACATCAGTGTTGCGGTACACATCATGAGATAGAATAGAGCAGCAACAGAATTGTCACCCATGTTTGCTTTGGTGTTGCAGACAGTTGTGGAGGTGGTTGACTACAAGTGGCGGGCGCTAAATGTAGGGGTGAATCAGAGGCTAAAGAAACTGATGGCAGGTGTAGCAGATCCAGAGTCTGTGCGTTGTGACCAGCAAGCCAGGCAGCAGCAGCAGCAATGCAAAAGTGTCCAAGTTTCTTTTGTAGTGTTGCAGACAGGTGTGGAGGTGACTGACTAGAAGTGGCGGACTTATCAAGCAGGTGTTGATTTGACGAACCATCATTTCTCAGTACAGCAGCAGTGCAGATGCAGACCAATTCCTGCATTGTGGTCTTGCAGACACTGGTAGAGGTGACTGCCCACAAGTGGCGGGCGCTAGATGAAGCAATGGTGTAAAGGCTGAAGAAGCTGACGGCAGGCATGACAGACAGTTGTGGAAGCAATTCAAGACATTGCATGACTTGCAAGTCAGCTGACGAATCTTGCATTCCCAGTACAGCAACAGTGTAGATGTAGCCCAATTGCTGTTGTGTGTTATTACGACACTTGTGGAGGTGGTTGACTACAAGTGGCGTGCGCTAAATGTTGCGGTGGTGCAAAGGCTGAAGAAGCTGATGGCAGGTGTAGCAGATCCAAAATCTGTCCGTTGTGACCATCAAGCCAGGCAGCAGCGGCAATGCGAAAGTGTCCAATTCTCTTTTGTGTGTTGCAGACAGGTGTGGAGGTGACTGACTAGAAGTGACGGACTTCATTAAGCGAGTATTGTTCTGACAAACCATCATTTCTCAGTACAGCAGCAGTATAGATGTAGCTCAATTGCCTGTGTTGTGATGTTGCAGACAGTTGTGGAGGTTGTTGACTATAAGTGGCGGGCGCTGAATGTTGCGGTGGTGCAAAGGCTGAAGAAGCTGATGGCAGGTGTAGCAGATCCAAAGTCTGTCTGTTGTGACCATCAAGCCAGGCAGCAGCAGCAGCAATGCGAAAGTGTCCAATCTTCTTTTGTAGTGTTGCAGACAGCTGTGGAGGTGACTGACTAGAAGTGACGGACTTCATTAAGCAAGTATTGTTCTGACAAACCATCATTTCTCAGTACAGCAGCAGTATAGATGTAGCTCAATTGCCTGTGTTGTGATGTTGCAGACAGTTGTGGAGGTTGTTGACTATAAGTGGCGCGCGCTGAATGTTACGGTGGTGCAAAGGCTGAAGAAGCTGATGGCAGGTGTGGCAGACCCAGAGTCTGTCCGTCGTGACCATGAAGCCAGGCAGAAACAACATGAGCTTGCGCAGAAGCAGAGGGCTGAAGCACACCGTTTGAGGCAACTAGAGAAGCAGAGGTAAGGAAAAAACCCATTGATTGTCAATAAAGAAAGCATCACTTAACTGGCGCCCATTGTTCGCGGCCACTGAAGAAGCAGAAAGAAGCTAGTGTCAAGTCAGGTTTTAATGCATGTCAAGACGAGCTGTTTCACAGTCATTTGCCCTGTTGCTGAGTCTGATCAAGCAGAAGAAGGTCAGTTTGTGACCCCTCTTTGATTGTACAACCAACTGCCATACATGCCAAACTCAGCCATTTTAGCTTTACCCTGTCCTGCTCAGTACAACGACAACAGAAGCAGAGAGCTAAAGCCCGCCCTTTGAGACAGCTAGAGAAGCAGAAGTAAGGACACTGGGTGGAGCAGGCTTTGTGAGGCTAGTGACACTGCAGCTTTGCTGTATGAGTACAGGCAATCCACCTTGCAAACCTAGCTGAACTTGGCTTCTATCATTCACAAGAACTCACATCATGTGCACCATCCAACTGAGTACAAAAAATAGGATCTGCTTGCTTGATTAACAACATCACGTGGATAGCAGCCATGAGCAAGCAGCTATGCATGTCAGTGTGCATATCGAAGCAGCGCCAGCACCACAGCTCAAGTTGCAGCCTGCAGATCCAAGCACTGCTACAGACCGGCCAGCCTCAACTGCACCTCAAACAGTGTCTGTTGCATTGATTGATGATGAATTGATTGGTGGAAATTGCAGGCGCAGGCATGAGCAAGCAGCAATGTATGGCAGTGTGCACATTGAAGCAGCACCAGCACCACAGCTCAAAATGCAGCCTGCAGGCCCAAACACTGCTGCAGACCAGCCAGCTTCCACCGCACCACGGACAGACTCCCAGCAAGCAAGGGATGTGCCACAAGCAGCAAGGCCATCCAATGTGACCATGAGGGAGAATGAAAGAGCGCAGAAGGTGGAGAGTCACAGCAATGTGCACAAGCAGCAGCACGACGTGCACAGCAATGTACAGAAGCAGCAGCAAGGGCACAGCCAGATACAGCAAGAGCAGCGTCAGCCTGTCACTGAGGTTGGTGTTGCCAAGAGGCCAAGTGAAAGCGCAGCAGTGCCAGCACAGCATGCTAGGCCTGTGCTGTCAGAGAGCAATGCAGAGCATCCTGTGCCTGGTGAGTCAGCTGCTAGCTATTGCAAACGTCGTGTGCTGCTGTTGCTGTTTGCTGTCGTGTCCTTGACTGTCCTGAACGCAGATACAATGTATACTGCACAGCTAGGGGTACTGCCATGTAGATAAACAACATTGCCTGCTGCTGTTGTGTTTGTATGTCCCATGATTAGCATGAAAGTCTCATGCATTTCTGCATGAGGAGCATGTATGTGGATGCTAGACTGTGCATGGTCTGCAGGCCAAGGCAAAGCCATGCAAGAGTACATGCCTGTCATGCCTGCAGCCAAGGCAGATAGGCCCAAGGGGGCGTCAAGCACACCTCAGACATTGCCCATGAAGAAGCAACTTGCATTATTGGGCAAGTCAGCACTGAAGCAGTCTACACTGTCTTTTGGAAAGAAGCCAAAACCGATGCCTGTTGCTAGTAGACTGAGCGCAGATGTGGTAGATTTGAGCAGGGACTAAATACGCTAGCACACGTTTGCAGGCGCTTTGTGACTTGCTTTCTCGTCAGCAAATAGTTGAATGTGCTTCATGGCACTTGTTCATGCCTTACAGTGTGCTTGTGTAAGTTGCAATGATGGGCTCACAGAATTTGTCAATCATAGTGAGCTGGATTTGGATTGCAAGTTTCAGGCATGGTCATGTGCAAGTAAAGACTATGGTCAGATGTCCAGAAGGGAAGTTGCTGTTACATTGCGGTGATGCAGATGTATGATCATGTCCAGATCATGCAGATGTTTCACGTCGATGTTGCTGATACAATGTTTACAGTGCTGGCATCTATTCGCACAAACTGACAACGATATGCCTTGCTAAGCGAAAGACACGATGTATAAAGCTGAACCTGGCTTGAGCCTGTTTTTGCTGCAAGATATGTACAAATGAAACAATGCGGCCAGCGCTTTATTGAGACAGCAAGACGAACGAAACTAAAACACAGCGCACTGCAAGACAAAGCACATTATACACAATACATGACAGCATCCTCTGGCGAGCACCTCAAATGTCTACACTCAAGCATTCAGCTGACCAGTTGCCTCAAGCTTGTCAACAATCACTTGTGCAGCATATTCAAGCTCGCTCAGCATCAGCTCAGTCTGACCAGCTTCATCTGAAATGTCATACAAGGGCATCAATTTTGCGTTCTGACTAGCCTGCTCCAAAGCGTTAGAGATGCCAGATTGACCCTGCAAGTTCCTGCAGCAAGACAAGCGTGATGAGTCTGCATTCGTCTGACAACCAGAAAACAAGCTTTGTGAGCAAAATATAGTGATGCACAGGATGCACAGGGGGTGATACGCCACTTGATCTGTGCAACATCAGCTCCACAAGGACTCAAGATTCAGCATAATCAAGTGCTGCAGCCAAACGCAATAAACCGTTGCAGCTGCAGGCAAACACACTTGCAAGAGACGACTTGAGGGTGTATAAGACTTACAAGATGGTGTCAAGGTCCTCGCATTTCAACCCACTCAGCTCCTGCCTGTCCATTGGGATGAACTGCTTGGCAAAGTAAGACATGATTGCATCGTGCACCTTGTTGCCTGGCGCTGGCTGTGACTTGACGGGCTCCTTAGGCTTGTCTGCAACGCCAACAGCAGGCCAAGAAGCAGGCATGCTGTAGTCACTGCTAGCAATTGGACAGACGGCGTTTGCAACAGGGCTGGCCTTGCTGTTTGTACCCACGAAGTTGACATCATCATGACCGGCATGCACAAGCGGCATGGGTTCCTTCAGTGCTAGAACTTTGCGCGACTGCAAAACAAGGACATGACTTAGCGCCTGCGCAAGTACAGATTGAAGGCGCTGCACTGAGCTTGAGCTGAAAGACACAAGAACCAACCTTTGCAGCAGCTTTCAGAGGAATGTCCATGAAGGTAATTGCATCCTGCTCTGAATGCGTTTCGCCTCTGCTGCCCCTTTTCAGCAAATTAGTGAGGTAAGCCGATGCGTTTTTGATGTTGCCATAGCGCCACTGCTGCAGGAAGTCAGTCAGTGCCTGCATAGGAACACATGAGAAATCAGAAGCTCTTGCTTTCATTGAGCGAATAGTATTGTGGAAGGTGTGTGCATCAGCAAGAACAAACCAATGAACTCATCACAAATAGACACGTTGCCTTACCTGTGTCTGCAATCCTGGCTCTGCTGTTGCTAAATACTGCAGGCAGTCACCATCTGGCTCATGCTTTGGCAAGCCTTCTTTTCTCAAAACACCCAACAAGTGAATTGCACTAGAGCATACACCAACTGCTGCATACGGTGAAGCGCTGCTTGTGTGCTTCGCTGGGGTAAAGCCATGCTTCGCATTGAGCAGCGCTTGCGTGAAAAAGGCTGACGGTTTGTTGATAGTTGTGCCAGTGCGAAGCCTGTTGAGGACATGAGAGAGAGCCTGCATACAGTGATGCCTGTCAGTTGAACCTCAACGAAGAAACCGGCTAGAGTTATTAGATAACAGCTGACAACAGGGTCTCATACCGCCACTTTGATCGGCTCAGGCGTGCTTTCAAAGTACGAGCGACATTCTGCGTCCAAATCTTGACGACGCAGGCCTTGGTTAAAACAAGCAGTAAGCAAGCGTGAGCTCTCACTGCTCTGCGCCTGCTGCTTTTTGCCACGATTCTTCCTTGTCACAACACTGCAGCAGCAAAGAGTCAACATTTGCCACCGTGCTTTCTCAACAAGTTTCTGCAGCTATCTGCCGGGCCGGCTGACAAGGCTGACATCTAAGGCAAGATTGCGTGCTTCGAGCAGCTTTGCTCTTACCTGAAGTTGTCGTCCATGGCTAGATCGACCAGTGCCTGTACGAATGTGGCACTGTAAGCTAGTATTTGCACGAGTTTGCGAGGTCAAGTGTTGCGCTCTTCTGACAAGAAACCGATATTGTTTTGCTCAAACTTTGTCCCGCCAGCTGGCCGAAAATCAGTTACGGTGTTCATGTCACCGTAACGCATTTGAAGTTCAAATCGACACCCACAGAAAGGACGCAATGCCATGCAGCTTTGGATGCAGCTCCGCAGACCTCATGCCATCGCGCAGAGCGGTGCAGAGACTCCTTGACTGGCTGGAGTTGTCCAGAACGGACTGCATCGCGACGTGAATGTGCGGTGCCGCACCGTTACATTGCCAAGCTGACGCAGTTCTAGAGTCATCATCATTACAGTCCACTAGTCCAGGTCACATGCTCGTGCGCATGACATCTATGGACATGCACTCGTCCAGTTGGACAGGATGGCATTCTCAAGCCTGGTTCAGGCACATACATGTTGACGGTTTAGCGCTAGGTGGCAATGCAAGTTCTATAACCATTGTCAACACACATGCATCTGCAGATGCAGCTCCAAGCTGAAGAGAGGTTTTCTCAAGCCAGTCTTGCATTTGGCCGAACACAGAAACATGTCACGCTTTGAGATCACTATACAGGGACACACTACTATGCACGGTACTAACATGAATGAAGCAGACCTCATTTTGCTTTGAGCGCACGTGCAGACAGCCTCAGATCCATGAGCTGAGGCATACATTTGCTTACAATTTACGTCACCAAAATCACCAGCAAGCGCCAACACATGCTGCTACAAACAGGATGAAAACCGCATTGAGGTCATCCCTCACTCCCGCTGCTGCTTTGGCTACCATAGGAAGACAAGCCAGCTAGACCACCAGTGACAGCTGCAGCAGCGCCATTGTTGTCATCCTGATGTAGCTTCTTGTCTGGCTGACCACCATTCTGCTCAACAGCATCTGCTTTTCTCTTCGCTCGCACTACAACCTGAGGTCCTTTGGGCTTGACAGTCACAGCAGGCGCAGCTTTTGTGGGCTGCTTTGCTGCTTGTGCTGCCATTGCATTGCCTGAGAAGCCTGTTGTGCTTTGTGAGGCTGGCTCGGCATTTGCACTGGAGTTGCGGTCTGTGCCATTGGTGCTCGATGACAATGGCAGCTTTCCTTGAACAGCTTGAGCAGTATGGGATGCGGCTGCAGCATCATCTGCATTGATTCGCCGCACTTGCTTGCTTTGCTGCACGCCAACACAAAACTGTCAGCCACAAAGATCATCCAGACAGCTGTATAATCTGTACTCAGACAGATTATACAGAGTTTGTGTCAAAGTACCATTGTGGTCGAAAACATAGCATGCCTCGCTGCAAAGCGTCCATTGCTATAGGTATGTCAAGGCTCACAACTATATACAGGTTTTACAAGTTTGGGGCAGAAATGTCGGAGGCGATTCACTGCTTCTGTGTGTACCAGTAGGATCATGAGACGTGGGTAGCAAGCATGTACGTGATGATGATGATGACTGTGAGAAACTGGAAGGAAAGGCCATGCTGTCGCACCAAGCTGTCAGCCTCAAGTCATACCTGCTCAAGCATTTGCCGCAAGACTGCTTCATCTTCTTGATCCAGTTCAAATTGACCAGCAGCTTCGTCTTCCATTGCACTGCGCTTGAGAGCTGCCAGAGCAGCTTCTGTGTTTACTTGAGCATGGCGGGCATTCAATGATTGCATTTCATCCAATGCAGCCATAATGTCCATTTCTCTTTTGCTGTCCAGGGTTCTGTTCTCAAGCTGCTTCATCGCATTGCCGCGCTCCTCTTCTTCCCTGTATAGGCATGCTTGCTTTGCCACAAGTCACGGTGAATGCTAGTCTGTGCAGTTGCATATATGTAAAAACGTTGCACATGCTGTGTAGGCATGCTTGGTTTGTCTCAAACGACATTGAATGACACTCTGAGCATCAGCAGCATGAGCATGAGCTTCATAACAACCTTGAAGGGAGACAACATCTTAAGCTGAAGTTGTCATGTATGCAATCTGTTGCTCATGCAACACATATCTTTGCTGATTGATAGGCGAAACAGGTGAGGTACAGATATGCAAAGCAGGCAGGCCTTGTTGCACACTGAAGGACATGCTGTGCTGAAGACAGGAGACACACACCTATCAGCAAGGGCAGCATTGGTTTCTTTTGCCTTTTCCCTCCATGGCTCATAGTTCCTGCTTGCGCCGTGTTCCATGGTGTAGTCTGTGTTCTCAGGATCTGTCTTCATGGTGATTTCTGCAGCGCATGTGGAGCAGCGCAAGTAGAACCTGTAAGTAATGCATCGAGTGTCAACAGCCTTGCAGTAGTAAATAATAAAATTGCATCCTGTGCAAAACTAGCAGCTGAAGCAGCACACTCTTGGTGAAGTCAAAGACTCACCTGAAGATTTGTATGCCAAGATATGTTTCCCCTGCCACATCTTCTTTTGTGGTGTTGAACTTTGTCCCTTTGTACATGTAATGACCGCAAGTCTGACACCGTATGCTCATGGGAAGCATCATGCGTACTTTCATGGTGTTGTCCTTGGGCCGTTTGCCTTTCGGCAACTTCGCCGGATCGAAATCCGGCGGAAAGTATTTGTTGAGGACCTTACGTTCACCCATGGTGACTTGCTGCTTGTGTTGCGACTTGCTTCTTTCAGCTGTTGTGCGCTAAAGCGGCTTTGATCACAGGCACGACCCCTGTCACAAGCAGCAACTGCACCTGCTGACAAAGCACACTTAAACAAACCGCTGACAAGTACGGCACGTTCAGGGTGGTGAGCAGGTGTATGTTGGCAGAGAATGTGCAAGTCTGTTGTGCAGCTCCGAAACTATTGGCTTTGATGAAGAAGTTGCCGTAACGACATAGACGGGACACGTGCGGGGTGCTGCGGGTCACGGTCAGTCTAGCCGTTATTT
>BDIU01000110.1:0-296052 GCA_002118135.1 Trebouxia sp. TZW2008
CCCCCCCACCCTGAGGAACACTCCCCTTTGCAGCCGTTTTCTGCTATACCACCCTTGACCCCCCTTGCAATCCCTTTACTGCCTGTGTCTCCTGAAACAACCACACTTGCTGCCTGTTTCCTCTGCAACACCTGTGACACCGGCTGCTTTCCCCTTGTTGCTGTGCTGTCTTTCTGTGTCTTCAAGTGCTGTGTCAAGTGGTCTTGACTATACGTTGTACCCAGAACCTCGGCAGACACAACAGCTGTCCGTCATGTGAGGTTTCATTGTCACAATTTGGCATCAGTGTACTGTCTGTCCAAAGGATAGTTTGATGGTGTCAGGACAATGGAGTGTGGGTGCCTTCACAAGTCAACTTCACCAGCTTAGCC
Organism: Trebouxia sp. TZW2008; assembly: GCA_002118135.1. Taxonomy (NCBI): domain Eukaryota; kingdom Viridiplantae; phylum Chlorophyta; class Trebouxiophyceae; order Trebouxiales; family Trebouxiaceae; genus Trebouxia; species Trebouxia sp. TZW2008. The sequence continues at coordinate 372 of BDIU01000110.1, forward strand.
ACTCCCACTGCTGTTGGCTAGACTGCATCACTCACATGAACACATTATTGTTTGTTAGTGATTCACAAATGAATGATGGACGCAGGACAATGGAGAGTGGGTGCCTTCACAAGCCAACTTCACCAGCTTAGCCACTCCCAACGCCATTGGCTCTGGCAAGACTGCCCTCATGACCCTCCTCCATGAAGGTAACTTGTTGCCGCATCTTCTACACTTCTGCATGTGCTATGCCATCTGGCCTCAAGCACTCATCATACTTTGCGATGGCTGACCTTGTGTCTCTAGACAGATGCTGCTTTCCTCTGCATGAATCATTGGCCTTCACGACCCTCCTCCATAAGGTAATCTCTTGCAAATGATGCAAGCACTTTTGCTTATGTCTGCTGCTGCATGCAACTTGTCCACTCTCTGTGGCATGATAAGGAGGCGCGCTGCCACAGTGAGGTCTCTACTGGCCTGCTCAGAACAACTTCTGGCATGCAAACAATACTGGCATGCCCAAGTTGACTGTCCATCATGAAGGAGAATGTAGGAGAGCATTTTGGCAAATGCCGTTGGAGAGGGCAGATACACTTGACACATCCTTTACACTTCTGCATGTACTGTGGCATCTGGCCTCAAGCCCTCAGCATACTTTGCAATGGCCGGCTTTGTTTGTCTGGACAGATGCTGCTTTTTTCAAGGATGCTTTGCAAAGTGAAGGTTTTGCTGCAGGACATACTTTGTGACGGCTGACTTTGTGTGTCTACACAGATGCTGCTGTCCTTTGCATGGATGCTTCGCACAGTGAAGCTTCTGCTGCATGATGCATGTGCAAGGGTAGCTGCAGATGTGGGTTGGGCGTCAATGAGCTCGGTCATTTTTCTGCACCAAGAAATGTGTCAAATGCAATGCAAGCTTCTTCAAACAGGTTGTGGCACACGCAACAATTAATCTCTGCAGCAATATGTACCTGGGAAGGCATGAGATGTCCAGTGACTGTTCTTCACAGGGTTTGATGCTCTTGCGTTTTTGCTGGCTGACAGCTGCATAAAGGCAGCTTTCTGCTGATCAGAACAATACGGTCATTGCTACTTGCCTCTTTCTAATGCTGAATGAGGGGGCCACAGAAATATTAACAGATCAAAACCCGTTTACTTGACAAATTGACAAAAGAAAGTTTTCTCAACTCAACAGCAAATCATCTGCAGGTGGCCATGCAGCGCACTTTGCCAACATAGACCAGGGGAGCCCCATGTTCAGCCAGGAGCGCGCCCCCACCAGCGTGGCCTATGCCGAGAACCAGTCCATGTTCCTGGACTCTTTCATTGATGATGCTGCCTGGAAAGCCCGCTATGCCCTCTCCAGGTATGCTGTCATGCTTCTCAAGGCCATATGTATATCTGCCATGCACCAATTCAGTAACAGTCCCTACAAACACGCACAGAACAAGCCTGCCTGGCGAGACAAGACTTGGGGCTGAACACACCTAGCACATGCGCCAGATGTCATGTAGACGCACGATGATGATCGCTGTTGCATCAGCAGATGCAAGAGGGCCATTGAGGCAATGCGTCCCTAGACTTGGTATTGATGCTGTCATTTTACTCTTGCCTAGCTGTGCATTACGTCACAACATTCTTCATGCTTTGCTGCCAGTGATGTGTTGCAGGGAGGGCAAGAAGGACCCCTGTGAGCTGGTCGAGGCCGGCTTTGAGGCAACCCACCCTACTCAGTGCTCATGCTGTCTTTGCCCTCTTGTCTGACTGTGTAGTGTGTTGTGGTATTTCTTTGCTTCATTTCCTGTGACCTGTTGCCAGGTGGTGATTCCTTGAATGCCTGTTCAGAGGGCCATTGAGGCGACTCACACCTAACCCAGTATTCACGGTATCTCCCCCCCTCATCTCTGGCTGTGTACAGTGTCACAGCACCTGTCTTTCTTCACTTGCTGCTGTGCCTGGCTTTGAGGGCAACGCGGTCCAGTGTGCAGCATGCTGGCTGTGTATCATGTCACAGCATCTCTTTTGCTTCAGCTCAATTTTGATGTTGCAGGGATGGCAAGGTGATCCCCTGGGAGCTGGTCAAGCGGGGCATTGAGGCAACTCATCCCTATTCAGTGTTCATGGTGCGCAGCATGCTGGCTGTGCCCTTCTTTGAGAAGGCCTTGTACGAAATGCCAGAGGAGCAGGTCACCCCTGATGCAGTCACTGCTTTGGCTGATTCCATAGAGAAAGACGTAGAGGGAGGTTTGGCTGGCAGGTCAGCCCAAGCTACTGCAACACTGACCTTTGCTTTCAAGCTACTGCAGCATTGACATTTGCTTCTGACGATTGCATATCTGTACAGCACTTGCCAGGACAACAATGCATGAAGCGTTTACTGCTCTGGCCGACTTGATAGAAAAGGATGTGGAAGATGGTTTGGCGCGCAGGTCAGCGCAAACTGTTGCAGATTGAGTTGTGCTTCATTCTTTTGGCAAAGCATTCAAGGATGTGCTCCTGATCTTGTGGCAAATGCCATGACATAGATCCTGTATCAGGGCATCATCCGCTATTGCTGCAGGGCAAACGTTTGTGCATTTGTTTGGGTACTGCCGTCTTATTCTCCTGAATCTGCCCTGCGTTGTCAAATAGGTTTGCTTCTTTATCTTTCAAGACCCTTGACCATGCTGAGCTTTCTGGCAACTTTGCTTGTGTATGCCAGCCAGGATGCTGCTGATGCCTTTGTTGTATCAAGGGCACCAAGCTGCCTTGACAGAGCTTGTATGCCAAGAGTATTGGGGCAATTGAGGGCAGCTGCCTGTCATTCAAGCATTTGCATGAATCTGCATGATGAATCTGACGTCATGAGTTTGGACCAACGCGCCTGTCTGCAGGCCTTTGATGTCGGTGCCCCATATGCTGGCAGATGAGTCCAGCACCAGCAGTCATGCCTGCGCACTAGCAAAGGAGAGCATGCATGTTGCTGTCCCTGCCAATGTAGGCTTGGGAGCCTCAAGCCTTTTGAAACAGTCTGTATGCTGATTGCGAGTCATGTGTGAGCCACAACGCTGCCTGTTATTCATGCATAATCGGTGCATTTCACTATGATGTCCTCAAGTTCTCACAAGAATACATGTGTGCAGGCCTTTGATGTCAGCGCCCCACATCCTGGCAGATGAGTCCAGCTGCTACTGCCTTAGCTTGCGTTGCAGAGATGAGCGTGCAGGTTGCTGTTCCTGCCAATGCAGGATTGGGAGCCTCAGGCCTTTTGGCACAGTCTGTATGCTGACCATCAGTGAGGCGTAGCCAACAAAAGTGCCCTTGTTTGCGCTTGATGAACTATTCTGGTCATGACGTCAGCATATCCCAGAGCGCTGTATACATGCAGGCCTTTGATGTCAGTCCCTCACATCCTGGCAGATGAGTCCAGCGCTTACTACCATGCCTATGTGTTGGCAGAGATGAGCGTGCATCAGACACGAGCACACTTCAAGAACAAATACGGCGTACTAGTTGACAATGACCAGGTTTGCCACCATGAACATTGCATTGCTAAAACACAGCACTCGCTTTCACAATTTTGTATTTGCCAGTCATCAGCACACAGGTCAACCGCACTGGAGCAAACAGTCAGCACAGGGAAAAAGTGCAAAGATAGGGTCTGTTCTGCATGTGGCAGATGCACACCAGCTACTTTCAGGTCACTGTGTTTGTTGCTGCACGTGCATACAAGTCCATGGGCACTATATCTGTTCAGTAGCCTGACCAGGCAGTCCTATCTCTGTGCAATAGTCCACGATGCCTTCAAGCAGCAGGCTAGCACAATCAGGCACCATTGTCCAGTGATGTGTGTTATGTTGCTTATGGCAATTGCGCTATGTGAGGATAATGATCTAAGAGTCACATTACAGGAGCCTGTACATTCATTCATTTTCATTCTAAACATGTGCTAGACAGGCTCAGCAAGCCCAGCTAGTTACGTACTGGAGCAACCAACTGTTTCCAATCATTCTGGTCCTGTGCTATTCTAAACCATTTGTATTGAGCATGAAGAAAGGCGAGGTCCTTGTCAACGGTCGTCTGCCAAGTGTCTCTGGGTGGGCTCCCAGCCTCTGTACCTGCAGGTGGGCAAACACTTAGAGAAGGCGTATTGGCGGCCTGGCAATGGGGCAGCCTTTCTGAACCTGGAGCAGGGCCTCACAGGGCAGCCCCTCTCAGCAGGGTGATGAGACCTCACAAGCAAGACACGTGAATGATGACAGTCATGATGGTATAGGTGGGCAAAGATCTAGAGGAGGCGTATTGGCGGCCTGGCAATGGGGCAGCTTTCCTGGACCTAGTACAGGGCCTTACGGGGCAGCCCCTCTCAGCAGACGCCTGGGTCAGCAAATTGCAGGAGAGCGTCAGCAGCGTGGTGCAACAAGAAGAGCAAGAGTACAAGGAATCTGTACAAAAGGGCCCAAAGCTCAAGTCAGGTTGAGCTTCTTGCTGAGTCAGCACTCACAGTCCTTGTGATGCAATCTGATGCTTGGATGCAGCATTTTGTTGGCAGGTGCTCTGCATGGTACTTCATGATCATGAATCTGCTGTTGATGCTACAAAACCTTTTACATGCCAGCACCATGCATTGTGCCGACGCCATATAGCTGACTGAGATTGAGAGCGATTGGCTCCCATTGCCTGATCAAGCACTTAAAGATGGCAATATCTTTTGCCGAGCCACATCAGATGGTATGTGTGGGGTTGGCTTCATCAAAACTTTGGAATCATACCCATCTGTGATCTTCTTCAGCAAGCAACCACAAGGCACTGTCAATGGCAGAGAAGTTGGATTGCAAAGAATGTTTATCGTATGCAGGGCAACCAGCAGACCTTGGAATGCACGTGATTTTGGTACATGGCGATGAGGTGATTGCTGATTCAGAACAATCAGGAAGTATACAAGCTGCGACCGCGCAGTACAAACAGTGGCTGAACAAGACATGGCCAGCTGACAAGAAATGATGCCAAGGAGTGTACGCCTACATCATAATTGAGCAATACTGAAAGGCTACGGAATGTCTTTTTGCAGATACTTTTCCAGGGTGCTCCAATGCAAACTTATCAGCATGCTTGCATTTGCCACCACAGCGAATACAGACAGGCTTCCAGGGTCTTTGAGGGCAACAGTTTTCAACATGTATGCGTGTGCCACCACAGCGTTTCTTGTTCAAATGAACAAAAGAAAACAAATCGCCCATGCCAACCGAAGGCTTCAGTTCATCTTTCAAGCTATACTTTGGCTGCACAGTGTTATTGAACATTTCTTTCAAGCTTTGATGCGCTAGGAGACAATCCGACCATTGGATTGTTCCAGCTTTGCCCTGCCAATAGGTAGATTTCTTCATCTGCCTTGCGCCATACCTTGGCTGCATGGGTACTCAGCTGGGTACTCAGCGTCATTCAGCGATTTGGAGCCAGCATGCACCAGCTGGCACAATTGTGCCCCGCATGATCGGAACTGGCTGTTTCCATCCATAGTTCCAGGAGACAATGATTCCCCAGCAATGTCATTTTTTGACCTGCAAAACTCACTTTCATTATCAATCAATCAACAGAATTTACAGTCCGGGGTAGGGAGCCAGATGTAATTCATCGGACTTCCTGGCTTGAAAGCACAGGTGAATGTGTCTGGCAACCAAAGGCAGCTGATCAGTGTTTGCCTCAAAGAGACGGCGAATGTCCCGCTGATGAAAGGCTGAACCAAACAAAGAAAAGTGTTGACCTCTGATGCATCATATGACACTGCAAAATGGGCAATCAAACAGAAAGTGTTGCTCATCTTCAACAGCTTGCATGGCACAATGACAGCAAATGCGTGGCTCTCTAGGTGGGGTGGGGACTAACCACCTGTCAGTCTAAGTCCTGAACACGTGTGCTTTTACTCTAAACTTGATTAGAGCAAGAAGAGGGGCTGATGGTGGTCATAGACCCAAATAGCTAGCCATTTGATCAGAGTCACAAAACATATTGTCAACATAAAAGCTTACCTTTCTAGTGGATGATTAGGGGTCAGCTCAGTGGCTCTACTACCCTAACAGAGCACCCTGTTCACAGGGTTAAGTAATGAGTACGCATTGCACGTGCCAGCCCGTGCGTCGCGATTTGATAAGCAGTACATTTTATGCAACGCATGCAGCGGCGATGACGGAAGCGGCAAGAGCAGCTGCACTTGTGAATTGTCCGCACGTCAGCCGATGCACGCTCTGTTGATGAGAAGCGCCCGTTCTGGTCAATGATATTGCCTGCCTTGGTCAGTCGAGAGACTGCAGCACTGCGATGTTCACTGCGTAGACGCCTAATCTGTCGTACACTTCGTCTGTGACGAGGCGCACAAGCCGCAATCAGCGCACAGAGTGTAGTTATCCCTGCACGCGTCGTATGCGTATGTCTCAGCTTGCATGAAGCCTGCAAGTGCAGATACAGCTCGCCGACTCGTGTTATTGAACGTAGGTTTGTTTTACTTTCGTCGCTCCTGCATCGTCTCAAAGGCCGTGCCGCCTTACAAGCTTTGCTGGTCGAGATGCGCATGTCACTGTGCTAATGATACAGGACAAACCAGGGTAAAGCTGGGAGTGAAGCCAGAAGTCTGCAATATTGCGCAATGACCGGTGATCCGGCGTTTTTGAGTGCCCCGCCCGTGGAACGGAACCCAGTGGGACCCTTGGTAACTGGCGAGGAGGCATTGCTCTCCAAAGCCGATCCTGGCTCTTCCTCCCCCTCACAAGGTGATTTTGCAAGTAAGCCGCTCCAAGATGCAAGCTTGCAACCTCATAAGCTGAGTATGCAGCATCCTGACAGGCCTGCAGCATCTGCTAATCATGGTCTGCAGAACCTGGCTTGTCACAAAAGCTTCGAGGCATCTTCGGTGGCAATGCTGGTTCATTCCTTGATGGAGTTCTCACAACATGTGCATCACAGGTAAGCGCTTTGATAGCAGTTGCTCTTGCTGTATTCAAGTGCAGCGCTTCAGACTGTGCTTGCACATGCCATTGTCTCATCAAACACACTTGGCGAGCTGTGTGTTTGCAGTGCACACAACAGGTGAACATATATATATTCACTGCATGTGATCACTGTATGTAACAGTATCTACAATTGTCTACTCAATTGTATATAATCACTGCTACCCAGTTGCCGTCAGCATCCTGCAAAGAGAGGGTTCTGTAGGCAACCAGGTTTGGCTTGCTGCAGGTTGGTCAGATCATGTTGACTTTGCCAAATGCCATGGCCAAGACTGGCTTGATTGCTGGCCTGCTGCTGGCTGTCAGCAGTGCCTGCATGTCTCTATGGACCATGTACATGCTCATCACCCTGTATCTAGAGAGGAAGCGCCGCTTGGTGAGCCTTTTTGACACAGCATCAATGCCCCATTCATTCACTGTTGACATCACAATATACACTGACCTTGCAGTCCACATTTGCTCAAATGAAATGCAAACTACATTGGCGGTCACAATACCTCCCTCTAATTGTGGTGCATCAACAGTTGGTTGGTGGAAACGACGAACAGCCTGCTTGAATGGAGTTCACGCAATTTGTACCTGCTGTGAAGGCGCAGGAGCGTCTGTTGTGCATGCACATTGCACTCGCTGCAGATGCTGTGAAGCAGCAATAGCATCTGTTACTCATGCAGATGCAGAAAGGCTTGTAATGTAATGCAAAGGGCAAGCGTGCCATCATCACTCATACCATGATTGATACGCAGCTTGCGCGTGGCCATGTTACGCCAATGTGCATTGTGCACGAAGGAAATGATGTGCAGCAGCAACAGCATCTGTTACCCATGCTGATTCAGAAAGGCTTTGTTATATAATGCAAATGCCCAAGCGTGCCATCATCACCCAGCATCATGAAGTCATTGGCAGCCTGCTAGGCGTGTGGCGATGTTTGCCCATGCACATTGCACACAAGGCAAACAAGGTGAAGGACTAACAGCATCTGTTGCCCACGCAGATCCACAAAGGCTTGTGGTCTGATGCAAACGGCAAGCGTGCAATCATCACCCAGTACCATGAAGTCATTGGCAGCCTGCTGGGCATGTTGGCATGAATTGCCCATACACATCGCACACAAGCCACTTACTGTAACATCAACAGCGTCCATTGCTCATGCAGATCCAGAAAGGCTTGTGGTATGATGCAAATGGCAAGCGTGCAATCATCACCCAGTATCATGAAGTCATTGGCAGCTTGCTGGGCATGTGGGCGCAGATCATTGTTCAGCTGGTCATCATCATCTCCCTTGTTGGCACTTCTTTTGCCCAGATTGTGGCCTGTGCCTCTGATGTCTACTACTATGACTCAAGCAAGAGCAAGCGAGAGTGGTGAGTCAAGCTGGTCTGCACATCTTTTGCCCAGATTGTGGCCTGTGTTCCTGATACGCGCTACTATGACTCAAGCAAGAGCAAGCAAGAGTGGTGAGCCAAGTCAGCAGTGTGCTTTCAGACAAGTCAGTAGACTGCTTGTGAGCTCAGCTTCATGCATGCTGATGCTTGTGGCCATACGCGCTGCTGTTGTTGACACTGCTGACTGCTCTGCGACAGGAGAGTCAGACTTGGTCATGCCATGGTCAAAACTTCAGCAAGAATTCTCGCAAGAAGTCTATTGTGTGTCAACTTGCCAGCCACCAGCCTGCTTTGGCTATCTTGCGTCCACTCAACATCAAACAACGCAATATCGTGTCAAACTGGAGTTTGGTAGTGGTATGCCAATTTATGTGGACGGTGCTTTCCAAAGGTGCATGCATTTGCAGCACCCTGATGTGAGGAGGCGTTCAGTCATGATTATGCCGCTGTCCACCCTGCATCACTTATGCTTTGTCGATGTGGTATCCCTGTTTCCACAACAAATTCAATGTGCATACATTTGCAGGACATTGATATGGGGAGGTATTTCGATGATGGCTGTGCTGCTGCCCACGCTGCGCCACTTCCGTGTTGTGAATGTGGTTGCCTTGATTGGCACTACCTACACCACCTGGTTCATTGTGGTCACTGCTGCTAAGCATGGCATGACTCCCGGCGCAGCCTCCAGGTAAAGCTTTGCATCAATCATTTGCCATTTTTAGATGTTGTCTCTGAGAAACAAAACGCACCTACAAAACCTGGTTCATTGCAGCCACTGCTGTCAAGCATGGCATGACTCCTGGCACAGCCTCCAGGTGGGCTGCCTTGATCAAACTTACAAAAGCTTCACAAGACTTCCAAAGGCGTTTTAGCAACCAATTGCACTTTGGGTTGATTTGACCGCGTCACACCCTAAGCTACTTTTTGTTGCTATTGAAGAAGCAGAAATACTCGCAACTTCTTCTGCCACTAGGTTTTGCCATGCTGAACTGCACATGCACTGAGCAAGCACGTGGCCTAACAGCTTGAGTCTCTTGTTGACTGCAGCGCAACATGTCCCTGTTCTCACGCCTGTGCAGCTTCTGCCCGAATGCAGCCACACAATCTGCAGCCAGCAAGAGCAGTGCAACTGAGATGGCAGACACTGTCAGTGCCATGTGGCAGTCAACATGTCAAATCACTGCTGCTATTGACTGGCCTGTGCAGCCACCTGTATGTCTTTTTCTCAGCCAGAACGAGGCTTTGCAGGTTATGTCAGCAATCAGGCTGACACTGCGTACAAAACAACACTGCAGTAAGCGTGTAGTAAAGGCAGAAGGGATATGTCTGCAAGCAACGTGTGTGTCAAGCTCAAGGCAAGTTGTGTGCCAAGCACAAAGACAGAGCGTGTGTTTGCAAGCAAATTCTGTGCTAAGCTCAGAGGCATGACGTGTGTCTGCAAGCAACCTGTGTGTCATGCACAAAGGCACGATGCGTACCTGCCAGCAGCTTGTGCGTGAAGCACAAAGTTGTGGTGTGTGTGCAGGGGCCCTCTGAACCTGCAGAACTTTTATGTGGGAGCATCAGTGCTGTTCAGCGCCTTTGGAGGGCATGCCATGGCCCTGTAAGCCCCCCTGACCTTAGTGCCTTCTGTGCCTTCTGCCTTACCTTTGCCTTTGCCTTGCCTTTGCCTTTGCCTCTGCCTTTGCCTTTCTGCCTTACTGCATAACGTCAGCTCAACATGCCACCAGTGTTGCTGCTTGCCTGCATGCATGCCCTGCTTGTGCTGTATTGTGTCACCTGCTGTGAGCCAGGACTTGAATATAAGCCAAGGTGTCAGCAGATGTCTTGATGTACTACAAGTTCTGCACATGGCTGCAAGCTTTGGCTGAAGTGCTAGGGCCTGTCACTACTGTGACTGATGATCAGTAGCAGTGCTTGTTGCATGAGCCAGCAAGTAGGCTTTGTGGATGCCGGGAACCCATGAACGCCATGCTTGTGATTGCTATGATACTAAGCCTGATTGCCAGTTGGATGTAGCGCCCGCTGGGGTTTCTGAAAACCTCAGTTCAACGCACAGGCAGCAACGTGACTGCATCTTCAAATGCAAAATGCTATCAAATTTGCACGCTGTAGGCAGCTGCAAAAGCCGTCGCATGCATCAGCAATCTGACATATGACAATCAATCGGCTCATTTACAGATATTTACTGTCGTAGGGATTCCACAGGGGGTCACACAGGCAATGTCATGTCAACACAACACTTGTCTACTATACGCCTTTGGCAAGTTCTGCAAAGGAAGACTGTATACATAAGCACATGCCAAGAATTACACTGTGATGTGGTTTGAGCAGTGACTGAGACTTCTGATGATGCAGGGAGATCATGGATGCCATGTGGGTGCCGGCAAAGTACAGCAAGGCGTACCTAGCCAGCTTCTTCTACATCTTTGTGCTCACCCTGCCCCACTCCATCTCAGTTCAGCTCGCCTACCCTGATGCCAATCTCAAGAACGGTACAATCAACACATCCCAAGTTCAAGCACAGCTGCAGTTGCCTGTCATCAGAACGCCTTGCTTGAAAGGCGGGTGTGTCATGCTGCAATCAGTGTCTTGTGACTTGCTGTCAGGGCACTTGTGCTTTGTTGGTGAGTGCCTTGCAACATTTGTATGCCATGTCAGGTGATCACAGCAGCATGTGTCGTATGATCATCCTGTGTGCAAAGTCAGCCCGGTTGTATGCTTTGGTCTCTGTATGCCAGGTCAGCATGTTTGGGCACCACAAAACTTCTAAGCATTGGCTGTGGGCGTGCAGGCAATGTGTACGGTGTGCTGCCCAAGACACGGGCTCGCAACGCCTCGATCATCATGATGCTCATGCACCAGCTAGTGGCCTTCTGCCTCTACAGTGCTCCCCTGTACTACATGTAAGCCTGCTGCCAAGGTGTCATTGCTAAGATTATATACAGTCTACCTCTGTTCTTGCATTGACATGCCGCTGGGCTTTCATACAAAGAGAGGCTTCAGAGACTGCAAATTTTGCAAACATGTGCTCAAGCAGGCTTTTTGCATGCCTTGCTAGTTGCTTGCCACTTTGCTTGTCACTTGCTGCCGGATCCTTGCATCATGAAGCTCATGCACCAGCTGGCGGCCTTCTGCCTCTAGAGTGCTCTCCTGTACTATATGTAAGCCTGCTACCAAGATTACCTTGCATGGTTTGCTGTTTCCTTGCTACTTGCTTGCCTGTTGCTGCTGGCTCTTGCACTCATGCACCAGCTAGTGGCCTCCTGCCTATACAGCGCACCCCTGTTTTACATGTACCAAAGCCTCCTTGCATTCTTTGCATTCCTTGCTGCTTGCTGCTTGCTAGTTGTTGGTTGGGTGCTAGTTGCTGCGCGCCATCTGCAAGTTGCTTGCTACTTGCTTGCCTGTTGCTGCTGGCCCTTTGCACTTATCATCATCATGATGCTCATGCACCAGCTGGTTACCTTCTGTCTCTACAGTGCTCTCCTGTACCACATGTAAGCCTGCTGCCAGGGCCTCTTCTCAATCTTGACCAGTTCTGTCCTTTGAAATAAATATCGAGCTGCTGATTGTCCTTGTCGGCTTGCAAGCTGTCAAAGATGTATTCGGCAAGCACGGCTTTGCACCGTATGTACAATGCCAACAGCTGGTCAGTCTGCTTATACAGATGCAAAATGCATTCCTTGTGAGTCACTAGTTATTTTTGGATGGCGTGCCAGGCCTGGATAGGAGTCACAGACCTGCATAGTAATGTTGCATCGACACTGGTGTGCTGGTGTAGGTGGGAGAAGCTACTGCATGTACACAGCAAGTCCCTTTGGTTGGAATCCCACTACGAGTTCCTGTTGGTGAGCCTTGTGCTTTGCTGCTGAGTGAATGTTTGAAGGCAGCGTGAATCTGCCTTGCATAGGCATCAGTGAGTTCTCTGCAAGTCTTCTTCACCTTGATGCTGTCTAAGTGTGCTCAAACATAACAACAAGTTGCTGTCCCACAACAACTTGGTACATGAGTCTCGTGTAATGAGTTGCCTGCTGCTGTCACGTGCTCCTACTGTCACCTGCTGGGGGGTGCTTCTATGCCCCACTTTCGTTCCTCCAGTAGCTAGGAAGAACTGAGCTGGTGTACTTGCTGCTGCAGCTCTCTTCATTTGGTTTCTGGCTATTGCATTCCCTTTCTACGGCAACATCAACAGCATCATTGGTAAGCTGACACTTGCACCTCAAGTTTTGCTGCTACTAATGCCCTTACCTACTGACTGCTCAGCTTGCAAATTTATGTTGGACACAACCCTCAAAGTGTCCTCAAGGATTGCACTTTTCTTTGTTATGCTGTGTCTGATAATGCAGCTGGTGTTCATCATTTGCGTGTTACAGCTTCAAGCCCTGTCCTATGCGCATTTGCATGTCTCGCATCAGGTGCATCTATTACTTTCCGACCCTGTTGTATACACATGTGCATGTCTTGCACACATCAGAGTCTGCACAATTGAGTAGAAGTCATCTTCACTGAAGGAATTGTCTATGCAGGAGCTATCACTTCACCAGCTATAGCATTCATTTTCCCATGCCTAGCATACTCATGGGTGTACAGAACCCCACAGGCTCGTGCAAATTGTCCGCTTCTGCCGCCAAAGTTCATGCGTGTGTGGAATTGGACACCAATCTTTGTGCTGAACACCTTCATAGTCCTCTGGTTTCTGGTGAATGGCGTGGGCTTTGGCATTGCATACAGTACCATACAGATTGTGGATGATGTCAAGACCTTCCATGTTTTTGCTGAGTGCTATCAGTGCCCAGCCAAATCTGCTCTTTCTGGCTCTGGCTGAAATGAACAAAGGCATGGCAGCGCATATTGATCATGACTTTTCCCATATGATGGCTAAATGCTATTCACGCATGGGTACCGGTCACTCCCTTTGCCATCAAGATCGATTTGTTGGTAGTAATCAAGAGAAACTGTACTGCGTAGGGGTTTGGGCACTTCATTTGCTGTAAAGTGCACGTGCAGGCGCTTCAAGTTTGCTGCAAGGTACAAGTACTTGTGTGTCAGTATTGAGTTGTGCAGTTCATTTGATAGTATTGATGATGCCCATGACTCTACGTGGGCTGACCATGTCCCAAGCACAACATGTTTCAAGATGCTGCTGCAAAGCAAGATACAGACTTCCCAGACCCGTTTTTGACCTTGCTCCAACAGTCCAGTTGCTACTGTGAATGCTAAATGGCAGATGTATCACAGCTGCTGGGCGTGTAATGCCACACTCCATACATTGCCTGCAGAAGTTTCAGCTTAAGCCAGCATATAAAACCAAGCAAAGCTGAGCATACAGCCCTACTGCCGCTCTTCCCGTAGCCATGCAATCTGACGCACAATGCAACAACGAGCATGAACACTGTAGCATGTGCGCGTTTGAAAACGGCTGTGTCTCTGTCAACAAAGCAGGATGACACCAGGCAAATTGGGCTGTACGACATCTCGCTCTTTGTCCCTATATTATATCCACAAGCAGGAATTTCAAAAACAAACAGTTGCAGTGCTATTCATCAACCAATTTGCATACGTAGGACTGTCAGAAGAGGATATTCAAACATTACCAGAACTCAGCAAAAGGCATTGGGCCAACAGAGGAATTCGCCATGGCTAGGCTGTTCTGTTTGCACATTGTCTTGAGCTTCTACACAAAGAAAGCCTGTCACACAAAGCCCCATCAAGCAAGTCTCTACTCAAGACAACCCAACATACACAACGTCCATGCCAGGCAAAGACACCCGGACAGGCCACATGCTAAGCAATTTCATGCAGTGCATTCAGGACATCATTAATGTTGATGAAACTTGACATCAACATCTTCTCGACCATTGTATCCGGCAGATGTCGAGTCAGGTGGATTCCGACCCGGCTTGCAAAGCTTCTCCCTCAACTGACGGATCTCATTATCAGAAATGCCAATCTCCCTGAGATATTTTTCAGGAGAGCCATACTGGTCATTCAAGTGCTGAATGGTCTCTGCCATGGTCTGTGGATGAGACTTTGTGATGCTACTAGACCTCATGAAAGAATCTGCACCATTAACAATGATGTCAGCACGGTTTCTGCAAAACATGCTCAGCATGAAGTGCTTCCTGCACACTGTGTGAGTACTGTGTCCAGATCTTGAGACTGCGACGCTTGAGATGCCTCAGACATATCCACTGTCAGCCACAGTGTGTGGTTTGGATGTGTTGTCTATCCATGTTGTGAAGCATCAGCAAGCCCTGCACCCTTTTTGTAGCCAACCAAAAGGCTGTGTTGCAACAGACTGCAGACCGTATGCCCAAACAAACAGGCTGTGTTGCACTAGACTGCAAGCTGTGTGGCAAAGTGTCCCTGTTGTGCAAACACACTGTTGTGTACACATTTGACATAAACTGAAGCTTACTTTCCAGCTGGATGTCTGGATTTGGTTTGTTTTTGGCTTCATTGAGATTGGCTTCTGACTTGCTGTAGTCTTCCTCAATGGCCTGCATCAGCAGCAGTTGACACGTAGGCTTTGGACAGAAACCTCATCTTTGCGTTTGTTGCACCCAATGTACACCAGCAAACAAAAGAGCAAGCCAATCAAAACATGCTGCAACAAGCCACCCGACCTTTGCTATTCAACAATGCAGGCATGTGTGCACACTTGTGATCAAGCACAAACTCACAGACACTGTGATCTCAGTACCTGTGAATCCCAAGCAAAGAGAGTGGAGTCCAAAATGTTTTGTTCTTGGTTCAAAACAAGAATCAAGACCAACTACAATCGACAAGTACAATTTGCGTCAATCCTGTGGCTGGCCTACCTTGATATCTACTTTACAGATGAGCAGCAGGAGCATGACAATGACGCCGGTGCGGTCCTTCCCATGGGTGCAGTGGATTATACAGGGGAACACCTCCTGCTTTAGCAGGATGCGCAGCGCAATGGCTATCCTGGACTTGCCCTGCCACAGCAAAAAAGCATACAGAGACAACACAGACAGACAGACAGACACAAACATAACACCAGCGTGCGGCACAAGATCAACACATACAGAGAAACACAAATACTAGCAGGCTTGACTGCAAATGAAAGCTTGTGACCGAGTCACAACAGTAAGCAGTCAGCATTACTGCAGATGCCAGACAGCCAGCACGAGCGAGACATCAGATTGCCAAGTGCAGGACGCATGTTGGAGGGCTTCATAAGGCATGCTCCAAAGGCAGTCCCTGCAAATGCTGGCAGATTGCATACTACAGCTTGCTCACAATGCATGACAACGCACACAAGGAGCAATTGAGTACTTACATTGGACAGGACAGCAGCGTAGAAGGCGGAGTAGCCCATCTCATGCGGGTTAGCTACAGCCGGCTGCACCACCTTCTTAGGGCCTCTGCCCTTCAGCAGACCCCCAAATGCCTTCAGTTTGATGCGTGTGGGCATCAGCCAGAACACTGCACCCTTTGCGCGCGGCTGTATGATCCCAGCTGCATTCTCAAACAGCCTCATGAGCATGACGCCCATGCGAGTGGCACCATGAGTGTGACTGATGCTGAAATCATGCTGACTCTGTGCAGCTAAGTGAACATGCCAGATGACGGGTCGTGACAGGTCATGTGCCTTCTACTGCCTTGAGAGCATGAGGAATCAGACAAACCATGATGAGTCGGTGCGCATAAGTGGTCATGCCTAAAGCACGTTTGGTCATGTGTCTATTACTGCATGGGATGCTTAGAAGTCAGACAGACCATGATACACTCTGGTGGCATTGCTGCTGCCCTTCTTTTGCAATCTTTCTGAGCAGATCTTGCATGGCTCAGGCTCTGAGCTTGCCTTCTGCCGAAGCCAGGTCAGCGTGCTCCGCGAGAGCTGCAACAGCAAAACGCTTGCATGAGGCATGGCACAACACCAAAAGCTGTGCAAGCTACGCATGAGAGAGTTTGAGAAACTTGGCGTAGCTCAGAGCTTGAATTTGCTGCCAGGATATGCATGTACCTTTGACACAAAACCCAGCACGCGCTGCTGAGCCTTTGCATCCTGATCTTCCCGCACAGAGCTGTGCTTGGTTTCTCGCAAGTCTATCACACTCTGAAGAGTCACATTAAACACTCAGACTTAGGTATGTCCGCATGAGGCAGGTATGTGCAACATGCAAAAAGATTGACTTGCCTTGATACCAAGCTCATTCAGCTTCTCTGGACTGCATTAACCACAACACGCTGTGAGTCGTGATCACGATGCTCAAAACGCGTTGACTAGCTCAGGTCTCGGCGCAGGGGGATTGACCGACTGGCAGGGATTATCTCACTGACCCGACGACTTCAGAAGAGCGGTAGACAGTATTGGTGCGCAATCTGTCAGGTGCTGCTTGGTTCAAGTCTCGTAAGTTGACTTGCTCCATCCTCGCAGAGCCAGCTCTGTGATCTCGTGCAAACACAGTGCTGACTTGCCCAACATTGGCGCAAGGCTCTGCAGTGGAATCACAACGACATCAACGAACTTTCCGCGCCGCCCACAGCTGGCGTTTTCCTGAACAGCACACAGCGCTTCCGCTTGAAGCTGTGATGTTAGATGTACGATTAGTCATGGGGGTTTACATGAGATGACCTTGGCTCTGGCAGCTCAGTCTGTTGCTCAATCGTTTGACTGAGCGACGCGTCAGCAATAGTAGAGAGAAAAGTACTGCTAGTAGTGCTGTATCAATTGCCGTACTGCTTCCAAGTATTTGGCAACAAATGCACACTGATGAAAGCATTGACAGTTACTGCATCTTGCAGATGTACCTCAATGGCACGTTGCCATGATCAGACTTGGGCAAATTTAAAGCCTTTGAAAACTTACCTCCAAAGGACCAATCTGTGCCGTACGCGTGTTGATAATATGGAGCAAGTGCAAGCTAGCTCGCTGAGTGTTTCCTCGAGGTACTGCAAATACACCTCGTTGTTTTGGATCTGCCTGACCGGCTTGTACGAGACAGCAAAGTGAGCAAAAGGGACATTTTCTGGATTTCCACCACATCTTCAATTCTTGACAGGATCATATGCACTTTCATCAGCCTGTAGATGTGCATGCATGCACGCTAAACTGTACATGCATGCTAACCTATGTTACAGTACATCTCTTTTGTCGCATGACACAATTGTACGCAAGGTGCATTTACGCCTTGAATCATCTTGGTGTCGAACGGACGCGAGCTGAACCTGTGACACTGTGACCGTCAGAGTATAGCTCACTGCTTTGATGCGCCAAAGGAACAGTGCAGCTTTGAGGGAACATATACTCCCTGAGCATGACTCTACGCAGCACCTGCAATCTTTGCTGTGCTAAGCCTTGCACATAAACCGAGCCAGATTAAATAACAGACGCTTATGTCAACTCAGGATGCCAACACGCCCAGCATGAGGGCATAGAGAGGGGCAGAACTTCAAAACATTGCTCACACACTCACTGCTAACATCCAAATGCTTGACTTGAAGATGGCATGGACAAGCCTGCCTTGCTGATGCCAACCAAAAGCCTTTCTTGACTTGCTTCTCACTTGTTGCCTGTTCTGGATGCCTCAACCTTGTCAACAATGTATGTTTTGGTGCCATTCAGGATGAAAGTTGCTCCAACAATCCGAAAAGCTCTTGGAGCAATGCCAGCCCACAAAGAAAGAATGCCGCCCCCCTGCTTGATCACATGTTTCATTGTCGATATTGAGGTTGCGTATTCTGGATTCTCCTTGGGTACAACAAATGCTTGCATCCTTGTTTTCACAGTGTCAAGGGGCTGTGTGCTTGTGACTGCCAGCAAGCCCCCAGTGATCCCAGCGATGATCATGGGGGTGCCAGAGGGGTAGCCCTCCAGGGCAGGGCTACCCTTGAGGGCTTCAAGCAGGACTGGGGTCACCCCCAAGTATCCACCCGTGTACAAGCCCTCCCTTACACATGTGGGCGCCTGCAAGACATAATTCTATATGTTTACATTGTTCCTGACTGAACTCCACTGTGGTGGCCCTTTGCTGTACAGAAGACGAGCAAGTGAAGCGCTCCAGGAGCTATCACTTGCTGGGTGCAAAAAGCTGACATCAGTACTGCTCAGCAAACATCCGAGCAGACAGACTGCAATTGGGCAGTCTGCAGCATCAGGCATCCATCTGTGCCTGACTCAGTTGTTCAGGCACAGATGGACCGTGCATGGGTCAAGCTTGACATAGCATTAGCAGAAAACTCACAAATCCTCTATATAGAGCTGTCAACCCATGCTTGCCAATGTAGCTTCTTGCTTCAGCCATCAAGGGCCTTTGGTTGCGCCCCTGTTGTATCATGATCAGTTCTGCTGGGGTGCTGATGAGAGATGACGTTGAGCCAGCTGCGACTGCTAGTGCTACCTGGCTGGCCTGGTTTGGATCTTTGCCAGTAAGCTTTCTGAGAGTGAGCTCATAGAATCTGTTTGCACCAAATTGGACTGCTGTGATGGGTGCTATACTGCCAGCATTCACCTGCAGACACCACAGCTTGTGCGTTGTCCATCTGTGCGACATTCCATATGCACATTGACAACTCCATATGTGCAGATCACGGATGATGACCTTAGCAGTTGGCATGAGCAATGCTGTATTTTCAGCACAAAGCCTGAGTAAGGAGATGGATCTACTTACCAAATAGCCTCTGTACAGCGCTATAGGAGATTTGGGAAGTGCACGGCCTTCTTGAAGCGCATTTTTGATGGTGACAGTGGGCTGCATGACGCTGACCTCAAGGACACCAGCCAGCGCGCCAATTGCTGTGTGTTCGGTGGATGTGAGGGTCGACATTGCCTGCATCGCAGGTCGAGTAT
The DNA here is from genome assembly GCA_002118135.1 of Trebouxia sp. TZW2008. NCBI lineage: Eukaryota > Viridiplantae > Chlorophyta > Trebouxiophyceae > Trebouxiales > Trebouxiaceae > Trebouxia > Trebouxia sp. TZW2008. The sequence continues at coordinate 19,540 of BDIU01000110.1, forward strand.
CACATTCAGGATATTGCAACACGCCACAGCAATGTGTGAAGGCAGCCGGTGCAGCTGAGTAGAATTGAAACAACTGTAACAATTGGTGAGATGTATTTTGCAGCAGCTTACTGTACGCGGCTGCTTCGCTTCGAGTACGGGAATGCAGAGACGGCTAAAGTGCTAAACGAAGATCAGTGGGGATTCAAGTCTCGGTAGTCATGTTTACGCAGTTTCTGCAGAGCTGTGTACAGCATGCATCACAGGATGAGATCGTTGACCACACGACGGGCTCAGTGAAATGTCGCGCTCGATTGAAATTTCAAGCAGCTGGTGAGGGGAGGTTCGGCAAGGTGTTTCGCTGCATGCGACTTGTACGAGCAACTCGCACATTCTCGGCATCGGCACTGCAAACCAGCAACAGAAGATGAAGCGGCTCAACACCTTCACGATCTGTTAGTCATGACGAAGCAAAGCACGCAGCACAGGAATCTGAAGCCTTGCCCTTCAATGCAAAGCCTTAGTAACCGTGACCTGTCAACAATCTGACCTGGACACTGTAAACGTTGTTCCGTGACGACAAGCGAATTGATCAACTATCCGCGCTGCATTGCTTGTGCGAGATTGTGCATTGAGTGTGTCACCTGCGTCGTCCTGCCAGTGTTGGCCACATCCCTGGTGAAGCACCGTTCACTGTCAGGATGGCGTCACGGGTTGATGACAGGCTGCGGAAGCTCGCGGATGCTAGTTCAGAACCTATCTTGGCGGTGCATGTCGAGCCAACTGAAGACATGGATGCTGAGAGAGCGCGGGCGTCATTCGACACCGAAGAGTTGGCTATTGAGCTGAATGGCAGCAGGGCTTTGCTTGAAAAGAAGTATGTGTCCAGACTCACTGGTTGGCTTCATGCACTGCATGGTGGGGGAAATACATATTGATATCGGGATGCGACATACTGCAGGGCAGAGCTGGCTCAGATTCTGGCTGAAAGCGAGTGGGGAGACAAGAGCAAGCGCTACTTCTTGAGCAGGGAAGAAGAGCATATTGGTGGCCTCAGAGCGGCCACAGCAATCTGGTGAGTAGCTGCATATGTCACACTACCGATGCATTATTGAACACTGCAGGCTGTAGAAGTCTTGATGTATACCATGCAGGGACATGGTCAGACAGAAGAAGATCAGTATGGAGGAGGGCACACTGATGCGCACCTTACTGTTTATGCCGGGAGGCCTGGAGCTGCACATAGGGGTAAGCTTTACAACCACCTTCCCTGTCGGCGCTGCTATTCAGTAGCATTGCATAGCTGACAGTCTGTAGCACATTTGTACACAGCACGCAATAATGCAGCTCAGGCTATCACTGCTGCTGCAATCCTGCTGCGTATGTATGGTAAATCATTGCATGTGGCAATCCCTACAGCCAAACAATCCTGCTCAGCACTGTGTGCAAGGCTTATTTTGCACGTCACCTTGCTCAAGATCCAAGAACATGATCGGCTGTTGAGATGGCATCGAAACATGCACTTTGATTTCTTATGTCATCATGCTGTCCCTATCAAACCCACTTCTTCTGCTGCTCACCTGTGAGTCAATGTTGACCTTGCTGCAGATGTACTTATAGCCCTGCTATCACAAGGCTCTTCGCTTTTGGCCAAAAAGCATTCATCTAGGAGCTGACATGGACACTGACGCAGATGTTCATCCCAGCCCTGATGCCACAAGGCTACACAGAACAGCAGGCCAAGTGGCTACTCATAACCCAGAAGCTTAATTCTCAACCATGCTTTGTCAGTCATAACGCTCTTTCTGCAAAACACATGATCCCCTGCGAATTGACATTGTCACTGCTGCAGATGTTCATTCCAGCCCTGATGTCACAAGGCTCACCAGAGCAGCAAGCCAAGTGGCTACCAATGGCTCAGAAGCTGGAGATCATCGGCACGTACGCTCAGACAGAGATTGGTCACGGCACCTTTGTGCGGGGTCTAGAGACCACTGCTACCTACGACCCAGAGACTGAGCACTTCATCATTCACTCACCCACCCTCACCAGCACCAAGTGGTGGCCTGGAGGTGAGGAAATATTTGCAATAACACTTGCATTGTCGTTTCAAAATCCAGCACTTGTGCTCATGGTTGCATTAGGGCTGGTCAAGACTTCAGGACCCGTCATTGTGATGGCACAGCTGTTGACACAGCGCCAGGATCACAGCATGCATGTCACTCACGCATGAGGCCTGGGCAAGACATTTACTTGAATGATGCAGCGGCTCTTGTCGAATGACTTTTGATATAGCATGTAGCCAGACATATGTAAACAGGCTCAGAGGGGCACACAGCCATGCAAGGGCATGGGCATCCGGCCATGAGTGTCAGATGCTTACATGAGCCCATTTGTGTATATTGCCTCAGGCCAGGGCAAGACATCAACTCACGTCATTTTGATGGTACTCCTTTTCACCAAGGCTCAAGACAATGACATGCACGCCTTCATAATTTTCCTAGACATGCCAAGATGCGTAAAGCCTCCTTTTGCTTGCTTGAGGCCCGGGCAAGACATCAACCCACGTCATTCTATGGACACGTGTCTTTACCAGGGCTCAATACTACGACATGCACGGTTTTGTTACTTGGAATGTCTTTCTTAGACATGTCAAATTGCGTAAAGCCTCCTTTGCTTGCTTCAGGCCTGGGCAAGACGTCAACCCGCGTCATTCTGATGGCACGCCAACTCGCCAGGGCTCAAGCCCACAACATGCACGCTTTCGTCATTTGGAATATCTTTCTTAGACATGCCAAATTGCATAAAGCACCTTTGCTTGCTTCAGGCCTAGGCAAGACGTCTACCCACGTCATTCTGATGGCACGCCTTTTCACTAAGGGCGTGGACTATGGCATGCATGCCTTCATCACCCCTATTCGCGACCTGGAGACCCACAAGCCTCTGCCAGGTGTCACAATCGGCGACATTGGCCCCAAGTTTGGCTACAATGGCGTGGACAATGGGTTCCTGCGCTTTGAATATGTCAAACTACGTGAGTAATCCTTGAGCCCACATGCTGCTTTTCTAGTGTGATTTCCTGCAGGTGACTTGCACTGCTGCAAGAATATGCAGCAATACTGACACAGGCATTTGGCAAAATATATTTCGACGTAAACTGCTTGAAGCAACATGACATCTTTTGCATTAGACCTTGAAGCAGTGCATGCTTGCTATGGACTGCCTACGGGCTTGCGCTGCATCTACTTAAATCAGGCGAGTAGTGAGCTTTTGCATGCACCTGGCCAGCAACATCGTTTTGGCTCTAGATTGTTGCACCATGACCAAGCTGGCCTGGCTAGACAAATATGGACAAATGTGCCACACACATATGGCACATGCGCTAGCAAGCTTGAGCATCATTATCATCAAGCTTGCTAGCGCACGTGCCATATTGTTGTTCAGCTGAGTCAGCTGATCTGATGTGGTGCTCTGCAGCAAGGGATCACATGATGATGCGGTATGCCAACATCTCCCCCGAGGGGAACTATACTCCACCTCCACCAGCTAATGCCAAGGCTGCCTATGCCACCATGGTGTACGTGCGTGCCACCATTGTAGAAGACGCTGGGTGGGTTCTGGCCAGAGCCACAACCATTGCGGTATGCAGCAACAGCATCTAGGCAAATCCTGTAGCATCACAGTGTCCCTTGTTTGTAATTATCTAGCATTATTGAGGTGAACTGCTTGCTGCCGCTGTTGCCATGAAAGTCAGCAGCAACAGCATAGCTTGCTCATGGGTCAACTTGATGCAGGTAGGCTGTGCATGAATGTGTGCTCTCTTTTGTAGTTGTGTAGTTGTACTGTAACAGAGTGCACACATGCATGCACAGCCTACCTGCATCAAGTTGACAGCATGAGCAAGATACGCTGTTGCAAGGTTGTGCAGACTTTGGGCAGCTATCGTCAGCAGACCAGCACGACAAGCAAGTTTAGGAAAAGTCATCGGCCGCAATCTGCTGCATCATTGTTCTGACTACTTGAAATAACACAACTTGCAGTGTCGGGATGCTTCAGCCACAGAAGTGTGAGAGCAGTCCAGCATATGAGCAGCTTTGGCAACATTCAACAAGTGTGACAGGGTATGCAGCTGCAGCAGTGCAGGCAGAAGGCAGCTCACCGTACTTGTGTCCAGCAAGCTAGCAATGTTGTATGCAGCAAGCAACTCATATCATTGGGTGTAGTGAATAAGCAAGCAGGCCAGCAACGCTGTAAGCAGACAGCAAGCTATACCTTCCCGTGCACTGTGTAGGTCAGCAGGTAGCTGACATTTGCACGTGTGTTTAGCAGGCTAGCACCACAGTTGACTGCCATCATGACTGTTGGTGCAGTGAGTAAGCTAGCAAAGACATCATGCACTTTGCAGGTGCGGTACAACGCAGTGCGGCGGCAGACGGCAGCCAAAGCTGGGGAGAAGGAGCTGCAGGTGTTGGACTATCAAAACACTAATGCCGAGCTCATGCCCCTTGTGGCCGCTGCATATGCCCTCATCTTCATGGTAAGCCATGCACTGCAGTCTGTTGACTGTGATAGCTGAGTTCCCAGTCCCTTTCTGGTGAAGGGCGGACAAGCTGTGGTTTGGACACATTCTCGACTTTGCTGAGGAACAAGGAACAAGCTGTCTGGTGCACGCAGCTTGTTTGACATGTCCCTGTGGGCAATCAGAAGAAGAACTGTATCAGCAGGGCTTGAGCATTGCAACATGGAAAGCTATCGGCATTTTCCCTGCATTGTCAGGTATTGCTGAGGCAATATCTGCTGCATCACCCCAATCATTTAACTCCTGCAAGCATGCTGCTGGGTGGACAAGTCACGTGGATTGAAGCACTGCAGTCACATTGACTTTGTCTCTTCACAGCACACTCTATGCTTCATCTATGCTTCATCAGAGTATCTTTTGCTTGAGGACTTGTTGCTGAGGTTGGGTTTGTGCCACAGGGCAAGTCTGGCATGGGCATGTACAGCCAATTTGAGAAGGATAGGGACCAAGGCAACTTTGACCTGCTGCCTGAGCTGCATGCCATTCTCTCGGGGATGAAGGTAAATTCTATGCTTTCCCTCTATATCCAATTGTATCATCAGATCCTGTCGAAACATGCAAGTGGCTCCATATGCAAGTGTCTTTGTGCATGTACATGGTTGTTAAGACCATGATCTGTGTTCACACCACATCTGCTCAAAACCTGTCTGCTAGGTGGAGTGTGCTGCAATACTGTTCCGCTCTTGCACGTTTCGGGTGTCTGACTCCTTGTTCCTACCTGTGAAGGCACAGCATACCAGCTGATTATTTTAGTTCGCAGCTGCAATGTCTTCAATTTTGCCTGCTTCAAGCTCACCTGTCAGCTGCATGTACAAAAGTCTGTCAGATCAAGACACAGAGACTGCTACTTCAATTGTATGCAACAAAAATATGAGGCACCGCAACAAGGCTATTTTGGCTGCTACAGGCGCTGAGCACGTGGATCACTTGTGACGGCATTGAAGCCTGCAGACGGGGGTGTGGGGGCCATGGCTACAGCCTGCTGTCAGGGCTACCCACCCTGTATGCCTCATACGTGCAGAACGCCACCTGGGAGGGCGACAACAATGTCTTGTGCCTTCAGGTGAATCATCAATGCTCTGGCCCCAGCACTTTTCACACCAGATCTCAACATCTATCAATGTAAGAGAAGCTTCAATGTTCTGAGACTGGAATCGCTGTCACTCCCCTGACAAAATTGAAGCTTGAAGAGTACATGTGGTTTCAGGTCACTCCTGCAGTTAGATCTCGTGTGTAAAAAGCTATGGGTGCTCCGATCTCCTGTTGTTCCTGGTGTATGTGTTTGGCTTAGCGCTGGTGTTCACGTTTACACTCTGCTGCAGCCCTAGCGCTACAGTTTGTCATTTAATGGTAGAACTGACCATTTTGCTGCATAGGTCAGCGTGCTGCTAGGCCGTTTGGACATCATGGCTTGCACCAACAGCAGCTGCTCCTAATCAGGTTTGAGGGTAGGCAATTTGTAAAGCTGTCATCTACAGTCAATGCCATACTCCAATGCTCATTGGTCAAGATGTTGACACTGTGTGACGAACCCACAGACAAGCAAAGATACTTGTCTGTGGATTTTCAGCACAGTGTCAAGTCGTGACCTGGGCCTTGGCTGTACAATGGCCGATTGACTGGGGAATCTACCTACAGACAAGCGTAGACACTTGTCTGTACAAGCGTAGACACTTGTCTGTGGGTTTTCTGCACAGTGCCAAGTCTTGACCTGGATTTTTGATTCATCATCACAGCCCCTGTGAGACTGTGTTGTACATGCTAGCTGCATCAGGATGCTATGCCCGTGTACAACATTGCTCAAACGGCAGGCAGCATACATACATTACACTAGCAGCATTTGAGCCCAGGAGTCATGTACTTTCAGCATTTCAGACAATAGAAGCTGCACGCAGAATGCAAGGTATTAGCGAGCAACATGTAGTCACGCCGGCAGCATGTTGGGCCATGTGTCATGCATGAGGCATACACTGTCAGCACATCAGCTTGTGATGCTGCATGCAGAGTGCAAGGTACCTGCTGAAGAACCTGCTTGGGGCACAATCTGGCAGGGCCCCTCAGGGCAGCGCATCCTATTTAGGCAACGCCAAGCAGGAGATGAAGAGTCGGTGTGAGGTCAGCAAAGCCAAGCAATGGCGGGATCCCAGCGTGCAATTGGCTGCCCTCAGGTATGCATGGGAAAATGTAGCTCATTGCCACATTCAAGACTGTTCACAGCACCCAAGATATGTAGGAGCAACGGTTGTTTCTTTCAGTCACATTGTGTGCATCCTTTTTTTCTCGCATTTAGGTCAAAGCTTGTAGCAAAGCTGTATGTTGGCCTGTCATATGCATGCAAGCGGACAACACTGTGCCCCGGTGGTTCTGTAAACAAAGTGCTGTCGTTCCTGGCGAGTTATATCCTAATTGCAATTTCCTGTTTGCACCCAACTGCAAATGTTGTGCGGACATGCAGGCATTCTGCGAACAAGCTGTGCTCAGTTGCATTCCAGCCTCCGAAGGCATGTGGGGTGACTTGCAGTTTGAGGGGGCATGCAGCCTCGTTGCTGCTGACTCCGTGGCCCTGACTGCATTGAGCAAACCTGTTTCATTGGCATGCAGGCACAGGGCGACTAAGCTGTGCATAGAGGCAGACCAGAGCCTGGGGAAGGCCTGTGGGAGAGCTTCAGTTTGAGGGGGCATGCAGGCTATATGCTGCCGACTCTGGGACCTTGACCGCACTGAGTGAACTTGTCTCATGAATATGCAGGCATAGGAAGACCAGGCTGTGCATAGAGGCAGCCCAGCCTTTGAACGCATGTGGGGGTGACTTGCAGTTTGAGGGGGCATGCAGGCACTTTGCCGCTGACTCTGTGGCCATCACTGCAATGAGTGAAGCTGTTTCATGGGCATGTAGGCAAAGGGCGACAAGGCTGTGCATATAGGCAGCGCAAAGCTGAATGAAGGCCTGTGGAGGTGATCAGCAGTTTGAGGGGCCTAGCTGGATCAGCTGTTGCTTGCTGCTGACCATTGGTTGTTCCTAGCAAAAATCGCAACTGTTGTATGGCTATGCAGGCATAGAGCAACTAGGCTGTGCATAGAGGCAGCGCAGAGCCTGATGAAGGCCTGTGGAGGTGATTTGCAGTTTGAGGGGCCCGGCTGGAACAGCTGCACTGTTGACATGATCCGTGTGGCCAAGGCACACAGCATGCTGGTGCTGCACCAAACCTTCACAGATGCTGTTGACAAGCTGCAACGAGCGGTAAGCCCTGCTCTGTGGCCTGTCACACGGTGCAGTGATGGTCGTGCTGTATCAGACCTGTGCAGATGCTATTGACAAGCTGCAGCAAATGGTGAGAGTTTGTGTTGTTTCTTTACTTTATGCATAATAAAGTACCAGGGTTAGCTCCTAAGGCATTTTGCCCTGTTCCGCCTCCTCAACTAATCTGCATTTCTGCAGAAAGTACAAGCAGACTGCCAGTGCTGATCACCTGTGACATCAGCAAGTTAGAACTTTCCTTGAACACTGCACAGGAGCGATTCTGGACCATGAACCCTACAATGCTTGTTTTGCCTCAAGACTCTCAGGCTTGTGGCAGGCAGCTCATAATTGGGCTCAGTCAAGGTAGCTCAACCAGAGTTTGCACATGCAGGGGTCCATGTCATCTCAGACAGTAGCAGTACTGCAGCGGCTGCTGTCCCTGTTTGGTCTCACAGCTCTTCTCAAGGAGCTAGGAGACTTCCTTGAAGATGACTACGCCTCTCGCCAGCAGGCCAGCCTGATTAGGCAGCAGCAGTATGCCCTGCTCAGGGAACTGAGGCCAGATGCTGTAGCCCTGGTGGACAGCTTTGGCTTTGAAGACTACCTACTCAACAGCTCTTTGGGCAGGTCAGTGACAGCTGGCTGTTCATGCGTTCAAACTACCTGCCAGTGCCCAGCACAGCCAAATGCTTCGGGGAGGGACTGTGATTTTCTTCAGCCATACACTGTGTGGTGTACCGCATCAAAATGCACCTAAGTTTCCAGATTTGGACAGTTCATGCCTGTGCTTCCAGACCTGCTCAAGCTAGTTTTCATATCTGATTGCAGGTAGCTCCTTGCTCTATTGATGCTGAGTCATCGCAACAGGCATCCTTCGCTGCTGAATCATGGGCAATCATAGATTGTGCACCATTGATCTGTGGGAGACAATGCTGTATGCACAAGGCGGAGTCCAGTTGAGTGCAGCTGCAGCATTATTGGCTTGCACAAGTAGTGCTCGGCACAGAAGCACGCATGATATGCTGGATTCTCCATGCTGTTCATTGATGTGTGCTGATGGCTGTTTGTGGGCTTGCAGGAAGGATGGCGATGTGTACCGCAGCTTGCTGGAGGTAGCACAGCGCAGCCCCTTCAATGACACAGAAGAGGGTCCTGCCTGGAAACCTGTTTTGGAAGCTCGCCTCAACCCCAAAGCAAGAGCAAATGCGAAGTCTAGGTTGTAGAGTCTGTGTACTTCTGTCACATCAGCACACATGGAAAACGAGAGGGCTCTAAGAGGCTCATATCGAAGCTCAGCAGCAGTTAATGCACCATTGCAAGTTTGTAACAAAGCATCAAGCCGCTCGATCAGCTGCTCATGTGCGTGCATGAACAGAATCGAGTTTGATCAAATCCCAACAGTTCGGTCATGCTGGCTCAAGTACCACCTGCATTGCTGTGGGCTGTAGCAGTAGGGAGCATCTGGTTCCTCGTGCAAGTCAAAGCTCGTATGATATCTGCTGCAGCAGCAGGCGCCTGTCATGCAAAACGAATGCGTATCTGATGGGGCCCTGCAGTTTGCTGCTGATGCCACGGGTCAGCTTCATCACTCCATCATTGCATGAAAGCCATGGCCAGCATTTAGGCAAACAAATCGATTGAAAATGCTTGACAACTCCTTGCAAATGACGCTGTGCTTGCCAAAGGCATAGAGCTGAATTTGCACAGACTGGTGTGGGAAGCCACTGCTGGTCGTCGACATGTCCGAGACCTGCAGCACTGGCGATGTGCATAAATGCAATGACGGCTAGAGTGCCCTGTCAACAGCCGTCTGAACCGTCGTCATGCTTGGCATGTTTGAATTTTAGTTTGGGTGCAGTCGAGTCAGTGCATATAGGACAACAACATCCCCTTGCCAACGCTGCTCAGCTTTGAGTCCAGCACAGCAAGCGCATGCCCTTCAAGGAGCTTCTCCAGATCTGCAATTTACTCTGCTGTGCAGTGTCAAACAGCAGTGATGACATCGTTCAGAGCCTTGTCATGGCCACGAGCGTCGAGTTGCAATGGAGTTTGTACCATTATGGTGTGAGTCATGGCCCCGGGCGTTGAGTTGCAATGGAGTTTGTACCAATACGGTGTGAGTCATAGTCACCTGTCTACTGAATGTTCCTGCTGATTGCAGAAATGCTTGGTGCATCAGTTGAGTGCAAACACATCTGCACCTGCAGTTGCGCAGATGTCTGCTGATTTGTCTCCTGAAACGACACGCTTTCACAGGTTGCAAAGTGGATGTTACAAGTAGTGCTATTACACAGGTAGTCTTTCTGCTGGTGATCCAAGCTGAAATATGCTTATTCAGCAAAAACATGTACAACAAATAGTCAGCTATGGACACCACAAAGACTAGACTAGAAGGACTAGAAAAACAACACTATAGTGCACTCATCCACTTTTGCGAGAATGGATGAGTGTTGTTCTTCACAAGCTAAAAGCAAGCTTTGCATTCCTGCCCATAAGCACAAGCTTGCTCCTAGCTTGTGATTCATAGCTAGAGGGTTCAGCAAACTGCAGGGCTGCAAAATTGGTACCTAACCAAGCACTTGACAACTTCAGTAGCGATAGCGGTACTCTCACACTCTCAAAGTTTCACTTTATCACTTCACAGTTCACAGTTCCAACACTTTCATCTTGATTCAACTTCTCCTACCTCAGTTGCACAAGAGACATTAATGCACAACAAAAGCAAGGCTGCTCACAACCTATACATGCTTGATGATTAACGAGTTGTGCTGCTTTGCTCTGTGTTGTGCTCAAAACTGTATACATACAAGAGAGCTACCTATACACGCCTGATGATTCATGGGTTTGTGCCGCTCTGCTCTCAGTAGAGGGTGAACTGTATATGTACAGGAAGAAGTTTGTAGTCGCAGAGACTCAGGTCAGGTCAGGTCAGGTCAAATTTCTGTCTTGATCCTTCTTATCAGCCTGTCAGCCTTGTGGCGTGCCCCAAAGAGCTGTCTCAAGACTGAAGGCAGCAGGACTGTATAAATTGGCAACCAGACTCTGGTCTGCATCAAAAACTGCTGCTCCTGCGATGACGCCATTGGCACCATCTGAAAGCATGGGTTGGTACAACTGGGTCATAATGGTGTTCAGGGAAATCCCGCTTTGCTCAAGCTCGTACACCATGCCGTTGGTGAAGCCTGCTATGACCTTCACAGGAGCAAACACTGCAACAAGACATGAAAGTCAGCATGCCACCAGACTGCATTGTGTGACCAGAGATGTACACTGCAATGGCACAAGCGTTCAGCATGACTTAGGATTGCACTCTGTAGCAATGCACCAAGGCATATGCTGCATTATATGGGCATCAAGCATGATATTGCAGTGCTTGTGTGACAATGAAAACGTGTTTGCAATGTCTCAATTCATGTGCAAATTGCATTCTGGCAAGGTGGACAACACAAATAGATTGTCAAGGAAGGCATAATTAGTGGTGGATGCATTGAATAGCAGTTTGACTACTTCATAACTTCAGCTTTTGCATGCAGAGTCACTCAGCTTTTGCAATTAGTGGCTTGGCAAAGGACAAATTTGCAAAATTGTTTGCCCACAGGATGTAGACCTGCATTGACTTACGTGCTTGTGCTGCAATTAGTGAGTTTGCTGCTGCTGTCAATCCTGAGGCCAAGTTGAAGCTACTGTACAACTGGAGGATCACATAGTCAATGTTGACATTGTTCGACGCCAAGCAATTTTGCAAGTCTTTGTAGGCGTGGTTGGTGCCACCTTGCTGAGTCAGAGGCTGGGTGAGATCACCAAAGGGAGCGAAAGTGATGACTATGTGTGGGTACGCCTGCAGTCATGATACAAACTGGAAATTCAGTAAGCATGTGCACAGTGTTAATCACAGAATTGCACACACAGTAGTGTGCTTGTCACACAGCATGAATGCCAGGTGCACATGTGTTGATGCAACATGCACATATCTGCAGACGCATAAAGTGTGCATATTGAAAGAAATGGACTACATTGTCAGCTGTGACATGGCACAAAACAAGTGCAGGCCAAGCAGGCTGACCGTTTTCAAATTTGTAATGATACTGCACCAGGCAGTTAGCCAAGCTGGATCAGCCACTGGCAGGCCATTGACAATACTCTCAATGCCATCCTCATAGTCGAGATCAAAGCCAGCCAGATGGAATGTGTCCATGTAGTATCTCAAGTTGGCAGTAACGGTTTGAATGTATGTTGCGATGTTTGGGACACCTCGCCATTGAGTTGCTGTTGAATCACCTGCAAGACTGGCCAAGACCTGCATGCATGCCAATGCAAAGTCACATTGGCGTACAGGCAAAAAGCATGTGGTTTGTGAGAGCTGTGGTCGCCTTGTAATTTTCATGTGGGCACAAAAAGAACTCACGCAAAGACGATGGTCAGATACATGATAGAGAGTCTGTAGAGTTAACGCAAAAGCTGCTGCCACAAAGGCCCCTTTGTAACACAAGGGTGTGGCTAATGTAAGCAAGCTGACTGTTAAGCCCGTTATAACCAGTCACTACACCATGCATGAGACAGCACTATACTGACTTGACACATGTTGATAAGGCAAGATTGGTTTGAGAGAACATTGCGCATCTCCTACCAGTAAGCTTGACCAATTGCAAGGCATGTTATATGAAGCTAGTAAGTAGACATACAGTTGCTTTGACTTGAAAAGTTTGACACTGACAATTTGACTAGTTTTGACATACAAAAGTGGGCTGTTTGGCTGGTATGTACACGCCATCGGATGCCCATATTGAAAGCCCAATACTGTATCATTGCAGGTGAAGCAGGTGCTCTTGCGAGCAGGTTGGTGTCAAACCTTGCCACCGCTCACTGAAACTAGATTTGCAATCTGAGTGCTGTCCCATGCATTGGGACTGGCTGTGGCGGCATACGACCCAAGGGGAGCAAAGTTTCCGGTTGAAATGCCTGAGGGTGTATGCGGCCGTATCTGCAGTTGGTCTGTCAGCACGAAGACGATGAAATAGAAAGGAGCGGAAGAAGGCCTCGGCACGGCTCGCACAGTACTCAATTGAGCCGTTGTGTCTGGATTAGAACATGGATACGATAAGGTAGGTGCGGTGCAGATGTCGGCGGTTCCGATGTACTCGAAATAAGTCGGACCTGCGCAGGGCGCGCACAACACGTTGATGTGCAGCAACGTTGCTGCACAGCGATCGTCAGGTCGCCAAGTGACTTGTAATTATACTCTGCATACGAGATGACTCTGGGTACATAGCCGGTACCTGGAGCACAGGTACCATACCCCTGCTGGCAGCCGGCGCCGCAATAAGCCAGTGCAGGCTGGGTTGTGATGGGTGCCTCAGGCCCGCAATGGCCTTCCGGGGAGCAGCAAAGTGTGCGTTGGCAGGTGCACGGTGCAGGAAAATTTCCACTGATTGCCCCGTTGGCAGTATACCCGCAGTAATCTGTGGAACCTCCAATAGTGCACTGGCCAGCTGCAGAGCATGAGCGCAGGCTTGAAGATATGACCAGGAAGCAAGAAGCGCCAAGCAGACCCCAACAAGCGCCCATGTTTTAAATGTCGAAAAGCTGTGATGCAGTCTGCCAAGCAGGTCAGTGCTTGCAGTTATGCTCGACTTCCTGCAGAGCTGCAAGCTTGTTTGAAAAAGCTCGTGAGCCGAAACGAAAACGAATTGCATGTGACTGATCACGTGCGTGCAAAACGAGCGGACGTCTCAAGTTTGAGGGGTCTGAGTTTGGTACTCAAGCTCGAACAACAGAAATCAAGTACGTTGTAGGGAACATAAGTGACGTCAATTGCCCCAGCCCTCAATGTTTTGAGAGCACAGGTAGATGCGTTTTGCAGTGATTAGTACCTGCTCAGCGTTCGTCTTGGAAGAAACAAAAATTCCTTGAACAAATCAAGGCTCTGGGAGGACTGTTGCAGTCAAATCATCGTCGATTGGACAATCCAACAGCAAATGCTGGGAAGAATGGCAACAATGACGTCACAAAAGATAGCGGCATCTCCCACAGGAACTTGTAGAAATCTGCTTCGCCCTTCCCTGGCAGCAGGGAAGTAGCCACGTGTCAGTCTTGAGCGTCCATGCATCTGTAAGCTGCAGAACATCTTCACGTCGCAGCTTGATCTGCATCGGTGCAGCATGATGGTAGGAATTGTTCCAGATGGCTTTCAGCAGGATTCGACCACACAATAGAGCAGCTGTTTGCACAGACGCTGCAGCTGCAGCAACAGCAGCAGCCAAAGATGCCATCTCAACTTCACAAAATTGCGACGCTTATGTTCACATGCATTGACTTCAACATTGCAGATTGTCTGTAGACATTCTCTCGCAAGATATAGAAAGTTCAAATCAAGGGCCGGCTCTGAAACCATGACCATCGCAACGCTCTTGCATGCAGCGAGAGACCGGTAGGCTGCAATTTAGCGACAGAGCACGATGCGGACATGCGCGTGTGGTGCTGCAAACCTTTCTGCTTCCACTGCGAAATTGTCCTCACCCACCGGTCCCTGTCACGTGCTGTTGCGCGCAACACGTCCTCAAAGCTGTTTTGGCCAAGCATCTTTCAGTCATACACCAAAAAGACTTGACTGTCTCAGTCAGCGTCGTCAGAGTCGACTGTCCGCGAAAGCGATGACCAGCGGGTATAAGCCTCACTGCCCTGAGGGCATCGTAAAAATGAAGCTCTGACCCCATGCATAACGCTTACTGCATGCAACTGCAGAGGCGAGCAGGTCGTCAAAGACTGGATAGCAGACAATCTTAACAGCGGCAAAGTTGTCAAAGAGAGCTTGGCGGGCTCGAGCCAATGGAGCTCAGCCTACACTTACCACACAGACAGTGGCTCAAAATTCTTCGTCAAGCTCAGCCTCGGAAGGGACTCAAGCATGTTTGAGGGCGAAGCTCTTGGTCTTCAAGCATTGTATGGTATCAATCTCCCCTTCTTCTACCAGCCCCGTCATGTGTTTGTGCACTAAGTTCAACCTGCAACAGCGATGCTTGGCATTGCCATTCAGACTTCTGTGCTGTGCAGACACTAAGTCGATGAAGATTCCCAAGATATATCATTTTGGGTCCTTGCCAGGTGACCCATTTCAAACTTTGTGGCTTTGTTGAATGCAAACCTCTGCTGTAAGACCAAAGCTCAGTATGCCATCAACTGTCATCTGGGGTGCTTCTATGGCCCTTGGAACTTTGTCAATGTGTACCTCACTAGCACACCTAATGTGCAGGCAAGGGCTCCTTCATAGTCATGGAGTTCCTCAACTTTGGCGGGTCTTTCAGCCAGGCAGATCTTGGCAGAAGGCTGGCAGAAATGCACAAGGCAGAACCTGCTGTAAGACATCTGATTGAAGTTGACACTGCCTGACTGCCATTGCTGTTGCCGTTGCTGTGGCTGTTGCTGTTGCTGTTGCTGTTGCTGTTGCTGTTGCTGTTGCTGTTGCTGTTGCTGTTGCTGTTGCTGTTGCTGTTGCTGTTGCTGTTGCTGTACCAATTGCTGTTGCTGTACCAATTGACAATGCTGCAATAGATGTTACTGATATGCTATATGCATATGCTATGTTCTGCTGCATGTGTTGCGTTGTCACTACAGAGCATTAGGCACATGTCCACACAAGTATGCAAATGTCTGAGCTTACTGCATGTGACTGGCAAGCATCACATAGACAAGGGCACTGACAAAGCACCAAGCACATTTGACCGCTTGCAAGGTCGCTTTGTGGCAAGAGCACAGCAGACTCAGCGACTGAAACGGGCTGTCATTGTGGTTTGTAGGCTGAGACTGGAAAGCAAGGCAAGTTTGGGTTGGCAGTGGACAAGTTCATGGACTGATTGCCATGACTGCTTGCAAGCAACAAGTGCAAAGTCAGTGTGCAACAAGGGCACCAGATGATTGATTGCTCAAACTGTTTTATGGCGTGTAGGATGAGACTGCAAAGCAAGGCAAGTTTGGCTTTCCGGTGGACAACACCATAGGAGGCACATCACAGCCCAATGGCTGGATGGACAACTGGGTGGACTTCTACAGAGAACGTCGCTTAGGGCATCAACTGAAGCTGACTAATGACTCCAACCTGCAGAAGATGGGCAAGAAGCTGTGTGACAATTTGGAGCACTTCTTCCAAGGAATTGAGGTGAGACTCATTTGGTGCAGTTGATCTGGGAACGCAATCAAGGTTGTACGTGTCATGTTACTCCAATTGAGGTGAGATTTGCGCAGTTGGGTTGGATATATGCAATGAGGATCATGGCTGTTATTTAGTATGGCAGGATTGGGCCAGGGGTTGTGCGTGCTGATGACTTGTTGCATACACCAACATTCTGACATCCTTTGCTGTCGGCGGCCACACAACAGACTACAAGCTAAGCAGGCACCGTGTAAGTGGCACAAACACGAGACGAATTTTTACTTGCCTTGGCCTGGCATTGCACTTGTGTAGTGTGGACATGCGCAACTGTGCAGTGTCTATCACAATTGTGTGAGGCCACAGGCTCAGCACACGCAGAAATCAGCTTGGAACTGCTGTCTATGTCTGGTCATCATAGGTGAAGCCACATAGACTGCATGCTTAATCACCAGGTGAAGCCAAGTGTGCTACATGGAGATCTCTGGAGCGGCAATGTCTCTGGAGTTGATGGTCAGCCTTCCATATTTGACCCAGCAGTGTACTACGGCCACTCAGAGGCGGACTTTGGCATGTCCTGGTGTGCGGGCTTCAGCTCAGCATTCTACGATGCTTACTTCAAGGTTCTGCCTAAAGCTCCAGGCAAGTGCATATCACACAAGCAGCAACGAATTACCACATGCAGTGAGTGCTGCAACATGCAATGTGTCAAGAATTGATGATGAGCCTCCCATTTTTGACCCAGCAGTATACTACAGCCATTCAGAGGCGGAATTTGGCATGTCATGGTGTGCGGGCTTCAGCTTAGCATCCTATCATGCTTGGTTCAAAGTTCTGCCTAAAGCTCCAGGCAAGTGCATATGACAAACACCCGGGAGATTTTGCTGAGCCTGTTGCCTCTCTCGCACACTCCCAGATTTGCTGTTGTCTCTTGAATGTTTTGGTCTGGCTTGCATGGAAAGATTTTATCATATAAGCTGAATGCCCATGTCAAGGGCGCATGGTCAATATCACATGTGCAGTCTATCCAGTATCCTAGCTTTGCAGCACCTTTGAAGTGCCCTCTGCACAGTGTCAAAAATCTATCATTTGGGCTTTATGGGTGTCATGACTGTCTGAAATGCTCAGCTACTGCAAGACAAGTGCGTGTGCTGGCTGTGTGCAGGTCATGAAGACAGGGCACAGCTGTATCTGCTGTATCACTATCTGAACCACTACAACCTATTTGGCAGCGGCTACTACGGCTCTGCTGAAGGCATTTTGAAGAATCTGACCAGAAAGATCTGAGCACCAGCAGGCATTGTGAAGAATCTAACCAGCAACCTGACCAGGGTTCCTAAATAGAGCCAGCGCATCAACGCGCATGATAACAGTGTCACCCGTCAAGCTGTTGCTTGGAGCAGGCGTTATGAGAGATAGCTAGGAGGATCAACAGCGCTCATCATAACAGCACTATCCGAAAGCTGCTGCTTGCAGAGGGCGTTCCAAGGAACCCAACCAACAGAATTCGAGCAGCAGCACACATCATGAGCATCATGCATACAGAAGCAATGACCTGCCTCCTGCACGTCTATCCAAAGCTATTTTGAGCCACATCAGCATCACCTGCAGAACTGCTGCTTGGACAGATGTTTGGTTGTGACTGGCGTTTACGCCCTGGTCACAGTGCACACTGAGGGTTGCACTTCGACAATGGTCCAGTCAACGCGTACACAGCGGTAGCGTCTCTCTCTAAATGGCGCTGTCTTGACAGTCAACAGTTTGAGTGCAAAACGCCCTCGTGTTGAGCAATTTAGCTCAGAGGCATGCTTGAAAGTGAAGTGCCAATTCTGAAGTACATGCCTTCAGCTTGAGCAGCATGAGCTGCTGCAAACTTGTGTTATGATTCTGGTGTAGCAGCATGATCATTTGTGCAAGAAGAGGCCGAAGTGTCAACCTTGCAGCACTGTGAATGCATTGGCTGAAGTGAGTGTATGGAAAGGCCAAGTCAATTGGTGTAGCTGAGGATTGCTATACATGTTGAAGCGCAGACATGCGATGATAGCAGGTGTGATGTGTCTCTAATACCTTTAGACTTGCGTTATGAGCTGCTGTAACAGTTTACTTAGTTTGATGATTCGGAAGCAGCTGTAACAGTTGTACAGCGTCACGTTGCGTCTGGAAATATGATCATACAGCATACGCCAACATGCGAATGCAGCAATGTATTGCAAGAAAGGGCAGAAAAGACTGCTCATTTTGTTAATCACATGCGTCTTGATCAGAATTGTTTCCCATCAGTTGATTGCTCTAAGTGTTTCAACCTGACCAAATGCTATATGCAGTTCTGCAGCAAGAGGCCTGCATAGTGTACACATCATAGCCTACGCACCAGCGACTGCAACAACTGTGTGCAAGCCCAAACTGCTTGGACTCGCACCCTGCAACTTGCACACTATACTATCTACAGTAATGTAGCGCTTCCTGCTTTGGTTTCCTGCTCCAAAACCATTACATTCATGCACAACACTCGCAACATGACCATTCCTGCATATGCCAAGCTTGCAACTGTTCCTGCAGACTAGACCCATTGCTGGGTCTCATCCTCGCTAGACAATACGCAATGCCAAATCCTCAGCATGTGCATCAGCTCAGGCACAAGTCATGTGACAAATTGTCTCATGGCCAAGTGACTGTTGACTTTCAAATCCTTGGCTAGCATCAGACTGAACCCTTACAGTCCCCTTGACAAATTGGGCAGGTGGCTTTCTGTTGCAGCCACTTGTCTAGGCAAGGCTTATGGAACTGGTGACTGCAGTGAAGGCGACGTAGTGTGGCGCCTGACACATAGTCTTCAAGGCAGATGGGACACCTCCTATCGCCAGTCTCTGTTAGGCCTCCAAACGGAACTGGCACAGTTGGAATTGCTTCAATCACATCTTTGCTGGCTCCTACAAATGCCAGCCATGGTCAGATCTTTAACTGAAGTGAAACATTGACAGGAATTGATGAGCTGTGTAACAGTCACTGCATTCTAGTCTTGCAGCGCTTGACAGCAGAGATAAGAACAGCCTATTGTTGCTGCTTGTGATGCAGCACGACAGGTGTCAAACGATTGCTACCCCAATCCTTAATGACTCTTCATGCAACACACCCTAATGCCGACCACAAATTAGCGGGGTAGGTGCTTTGCTATAACTGCACAACACCATAAGGCATGGGCAAAATGATCAGAATCAGGCAAATTCAAAATCACACGCATGCAAACAGCGGACACCCCACCTTTTCTGTTCTCAACTGTATCATCCAGCGCCAGCAATGCTTCATAGTCGTCCTCGTTGAAGTCCCTGTCAGAGAACAGCAGGTGGGGTGGCAAGCGCCCAGCAGACATTCCAGCAAAGGCCGCCCTCATGGCGCTCAGGTGGCCTGCAATGTGGGGTGGGGGGTTGGCCATGCGCCCCCCTGGGACCCCCCCTAGGCCGTCCTCACCTAGCATGCCCATCATGGCCTCTGCTAGGGAGCCTGGGGCCCACCCCCTGCGCCTACCCCGCCCCTCTGATGCCCTGTACAACAAAGAAACCTTCCAGTCTAAGATATGCTTGATGCTAACCCCCTGAGACCCACACTAGGGCGCCCGCATCTGGCATGCCCATCATGGCGTCTACAAGGGGGCCAGGGAGCACCCCCTGTGCCTACCCCGCCCCTCTGCTGCCCTTCAGATGCCCAGGGGTACGGTTGAACCATCATCATGACTGCTTTTGAAATGTCACCTTTCAACACTGATTGAGACCACCTCTAATGCACTTTCATCGCAACACACAGCACGACTGGCATCAACATCACGTGACTGGTTTGGTGATGTCACCCTGGAACATTGACTGGGGCCATTGGAGCGCAGCAACTCAGGACCCTGATAAGTTTTGCTCAAAACAAAATCCTTTGGCTCGGTCTTACCCAGTGAAGGCAGCAACCTGCAATACAGTCAAATGACCAAGAGATACAAATCATTTACGTGTGAGTAATGCTGGTGCATTTGTCATAGGTGGGCACGCCCGAATAGCCCACCTAGAGCGTGGAGCAGTTGGTTTTCCGGACCGCCAATCTCTTGAGGCAAGGCAGAGGGGAGGGGGTGCTGCATGAGGAGCGTATCACCTTTGTATCAGGCAAAATGGCTGAAACAAAGTGGTACAGCAAGCATGGCCAGGAAACACACCTGGACCGTGAAGCATTTGGTTCTGGGGCATCTGGCCGCCAGGTTGTTGAGGCGAAGTGGTGAGGTGGTGGGGGCGGTGCAGGGGGTCCCTCCAGGCCGGCAAAAGCCGCCTCCAAGACCTCTAGCTCATCCATGCGGAACCTCAGCTCAGCTTCCTCAGCAGCTCTGCACATTGCCAGCTTTTGTGATTTTGGCTTTTCTAGAATGACTTCCTTGTAGTCAGCACTGGCGAGTATACACATTACAGACAAGCAGCGCATCCCACTTTGCAATATCTTTGAGTTTTTGCCTTTGACAAATCTATACATGACACCGTCTGCATGCCTTACTTTGGCGTTG
Source organism: Trebouxia sp. TZW2008 (assembly GCA_002118135.1). Lineage (NCBI taxonomy): Eukaryota > Viridiplantae > Chlorophyta > Trebouxiophyceae > Trebouxiales > Trebouxiaceae > Trebouxia > Trebouxia sp. TZW2008. Next base: position 40,013 of record BDIU01000110.1, read on the forward strand.
CGCCTTTAGTTTTGACACATGACACTTCGAAATCAATTGGTTTGATTTGGTGCTGCACGACATGTGTTGCGTGAAAGTGCACCTGAACAAAAAGCAATTCAAGATGCTCCTTAGCATTTCAAATGCGGCTGACTGAGTCACCAAGTGAAGGGTTTACAGCAATCCAGACATTCCAATTTTGGATTTAGCCGATGAAATGGCCAGGACCAAGCGCAGAATGCAAGGAGTGCTACAATCCCTCAGGCATGAGTCAGCCCTCCCCTTGACCCTATCTCCCATCCAGAATTGCAATGCTGAGACTTGCGCAATCAAGAAGCATTTCACGCCTTGTTTCCAACAGGAAAGCTCAAAACTCAACGATGTTTGTTGTTGTGCTTTGGATAGTGCGCAATTGATCCTTGGACGTTCTACTGCAGGGGCAGTAGCAAAGCAGCACTACGTGCTGATGCTGGCCTGTTGTGACAGCTGACACTTCAGGAGCGTGTTACATCATACCTGGCATCGAAAGACACGTCCCTGGCTTCTTCTCTGCGTCTGCGCTCAGCCATACTTTCTGCAGGCTCCTGGCTTCACAGCATAAGCATTGCATGCTAGTGCTGGCCTGTGCTTACAGCTTAGACTTTCAATTCAGCAGCACGTCAACCTACCTGGCATTGAAAGACATGTCATGAGCTTCCTCCCGCCGTCTGTGATCAGCAATGCGCTCCGCCAACTCCTGACTTGACGGCATGCGCCTGCTGTGCCTCCTTGGCAGAACTGTCGGCGGCAGAACCTCAACCCCTTGACTGTGACTTGCCCCATCTCTGGTGCTGCCCTGAGTTGGCACTGTTTCGTCCTGTCTGTGATCCTGCCTAGGATCTGGCCTCTGGTGATCGTGTGGGATAGAGCCCCGGGTGGTGTGATGGTGCACGGTTGTGTCGACGGGCTCATAAGGACGGTGGTGGCGCATGCGGTAGGGAAGGTGGTGGTACATGGCGGCTGAGCGGTCTAGGGTTGTGGGGTGCACCTCATGGCTGTGGGGGGGTGGGGGTGGCGGGGGGGCTGCCCACCTTGAAGAAGAAGCAGAGGCCTGCTGGCAGCACAGCATGCTCAGCACACACATATCCGACATTGACATGCCAGATGGTGATGTTCCAAGCCTATGACCATGATTACTGAGACTGTAAGTTGACATTGCAGGAACATGTTCAGCAAAGCAGTCCTTATCACCCAACGCATGCTACAATGAGAAGCTCTGCATACTGATACATACCAAGCAGCATCGGACATGCCTCATTATCATTTGGTGTTGTTCCTAGCATCACTACGAAGTAATGATAATTGACAATCAATAACAATGATGACTGGGCATGCACAGAGAGGCCTCCCAGCTTCACGCAATTTGGCTTTAGTGATACATGACACGCATGTGAACTAGTGCATCACCAGACGTTCATGCCCAGTATGCAACATGCATACACAATGCGTGAGAGTACAGATTGCTCAGACGCAGTGCAGATTGTGAAATCTGCAACACTTACGCTGAAACATGCAAGTGTGTGAGGGTCTTTGACAAGAAAGCATGAAAACCTTCCGGTCCATGACCAAGTCATGACAATATGGCCATTCTTTGTGATTGATGTTGAAAGGGACTAGCATGACGATGGCCACTGCAGCTCACCTGGTATGCTGAAGGCAGAGAAGGCGGTCGTCTGGCTGCAAAGCTGGACAGAGACAAGGGGTCAAAGGCAGTTGGTGGTGAACATGTGTCAAAGTCATCTAGCTCAGCCCTGCATGCCAAAAACTCAATTCACAACAAGCAGGTGGGATACAAATCTTGCAGGAAAGGAGAAGGCAAAGATGAGTCTACGCCATCAGGCATCATAACAGCAGCCTCTGTCAGTATGGCAGCCCAAGATCAAGCATTGCACAAGGGCCTGGCAGGTATCACATGCTATCGCTGCAGAGCCGATGCAAAATGCAAGCCTTGTCAATCGCTCTTGATGTGTTTGGAAAAACCCCAGACTAGGCAGACTGGCCAGCTGTTGATTTACGCGGCAAAACGGAACTGCTTTGCCTTGAGCATTGCCCCATGTACCGCAGAAAGCAAAGACAGAGCAAAATCTGACCTTGTGTATTCATTGGGCCCTTGATAGCCATTGACGGTTTGGTACTTGGACTCCTCTGGTGTGGGACAGAAAATGACGTCATCGTCTGCGCCTGCTGAGTCAACAGCAGGTCTGGCAGCTCTAGTGCTGCTTCGTCTTCTGACTCTGTTCCAGCGAATGGGCTCTTCAGTGCTTGAAGGGCCAGGCTGTGAGGACCCAGCTCCTGACTCACCCCACAGGGCTCGGAACTCAGCACTCCTGAGTCTGCTGCTGGATCTGTTGTCTGATGCTGGATGAGCTTGAGCCTCCTTGGTCCAAGCTTGCACTGCATATATAGAAATACCATTAGAACATGCGCTTGCATGGGGGAATGATAGCTCAATTGTGTCTGTGTCGTAAACTGCAGACAACTTCAGTGCCCTAGCAACGTGGGCAACTGAACCTGATTGCAGCTGAGGGCTTTCTGAGATCCTGGGATACTTTGTAATCTGGCCTACTAGTTGAGCAGTTGCACAGCAATTCTGCATGTTGAGCAGGGGGTGTGACAAGGTTGCTCACCTTCTGGTGAATCCATGCTGATGTCAACTGGCTCCTCCATTCTCCGTGAGTGCACCTGTATGCACAAGCAATTGCTGAAGAATGGTCATTCTCTTGTTGGAAATCAGTGTGTCTTGATTGTGTGTGCTCAAAGTAGACTGATTTTGCAGCCAGAAATGCATTGCAGCATGAGCGCATGGCTGCCAGGGCTTTCCTGATGTGCAATTCTAGCTGAGCAGGGCCATTGTCAGAGTTCTGTGTCAAAGGTCATAGCGGCGTTGAGGTGATTGAGTCCAAGCATGTCAAAAACAGAAGATGAAGGCTCCGAAACAATACACAGTAAGCCCCTGAAGGGGTGGCCCAGTGGATATGCATGCAGATCTGCCAGGTCATATGCGTCAAGTGGGCTTTGCGACCCAGCTTTGTATGAATGACAGCTTTGTCTTTCCGATTGTCTAGTTGCCAGCGAGCTGCACATTTGCAAGCAACAGCTTGTGCCTGAGTGTGCAGTGCAGGCATCGATAACTGTCACAGGCAAAATGGCAGAGCAATGCCGGGCGCATGTCGCTACACCCATTGTAGACGATGTGGACAATGACTGCATCCGTGTGCTGCTGCCGACTACGTCAGAATGCGAGACACGTGCTATAGATAGCTGAAGCACAAGCACAAAATCTTACCGGTGGTGCGCGCCGCGGACGCTTCGTTGCCCTCTCTACCACGCTCCGTTCGGACTCACACACGCGTCTGTTACCCAGCAAGTCACGGTCCATGCCGTGGCGAGGCCCGCCTTTGTGAAGGAGCGCCTCGTGCTTTGCCAAACCAAGTCGAACCTGCCAGCACAGGCCCAATTGAATACAGCTGACAGGTCCTCACAACGCGCTGGCACGAACGCTGTCCAGAGTCAATCAGGTAGCAGCAGAGACTAAGCGACAAGTGAGCAAACTGTGTCGTGAGCAAGCAACAGTACAGGTCGCTAGGATGAAGCAGAGGAGGGGCAAAATACCTATCAAGCCCTATTCGACACACTTTTAGACTTCGTGCCTCTTGAGTTTGCGCTTGTGTTTGCTGACGGGCATCTTCGGTTGCGGATCAGCACAAGCCCTGCGAGTGTGCAAGAGCAAGCTACGCAACTCATGTGAGGTCGCAACGCAGCGTTCAGCCATGCTGCTGGGCACAAGGACGAGTTTTCACCCGCTCCATGGAAGCGTGCCCTGTTTGAGGCCTTCCTTGAGGCAAGAATCACCCGCTGTTGCCTCCTCGATGCTTTGCACATCTTTTGCCGTCAGTAGAAGAGGCAATTTTGTGCCTGCGCGCCCGCTTTGCAATTTGCCGTACACTGATCAGCGATGCCTGACTGATCTGAGCGTTGTTCAGAAGCCAGCCCAAGCTTCGTATCAGAAGCCGAAACATCGTTAGTCAAGCAGCTGCTGCCCCCTCGCAGCTCACGCAAGGGTCGTTGCAACGTAATTTGACGAAACGTATCGTCTATACTGACTTACCTGCCCTTGAGCCATCAGGTCAACCTGCTGCACCGGCCTTTGCCAATCCGCTCAGGGGTCGGCCAGCGCCTCTTGGAGCGTCTCTGCTGCTGGACGAGGTGAGCTGAAATGACTGCAACTTAGCATGATAGAGCGTCATGGCCCTTGTAATTGATAGCTTGCAACTGAACTGTCATCTGAACCCTCAACAGAAGCATTGCCTCAGTGAGGGGCAAGCTGCAAGCAGTCAGCTGCAAGGACAGCATAAGCTTTGCTGATGCCAAAGATCATGTCAAATTGCAGCGGAAGAATACTTGCGCTATGCTGTTTCAGCTTGCTCATGAGCCCACTAGGCTATGCAGCTTTGAATTTGCGCCTGGACTACCATGACTGCAACCTTCCAGTATCTGAATGGCAGAATGCATACAGGATTCATTCTTCATGTCAATGATGCCTTTTTCTGAGCTCCATGAGGTGTGCAGGTTGCTGTGAACTTTGCGTTGTACTCAGCGGGTGCTACAGGAGTGATTCTGTGTCTATTCACAGAAGCTGACCTTCAGAACGGCAAGGTGTCATTTGAAGTGCAGCTTAGTGCAAGGCATAACAAGACAGGGGATGTTTGGCATGTTGCCCTACCTCAGCTTGATGTCAATCTGCTTTACGGTAAGTTCTTGGCAAGCTATGCATAAAGCTTTGCTCTTGCCATGCGAAGCATTACAGTCCAAGTCCATGCATGTGACTGGTGCCAATCTGCTTTATTGTGGGTGGCCTGCCATGATACACGCGAAATTGTTGCTCTTGCAATGTCAAGCACCACAGGCATGCCACATGCATTGGACTGACGCCTGCAGCCTGTGCATGTCTATAGGGTTCAGAGTAATTGGTGAGCATGAAGAGGAGGAGGTCATTGATCATTGTACTATGGACACATTTGACTCAATGCAGAGCGCAGAGGAAAGTGTGACCATTATCAATCCTGGCCAGCGTTTCAATGCGGTAGGTCCTGTAACAGCTGCAACATGCCACTGACATCAACGCCTTCCCGGGCTTGATGTTGTCAGAAATGGTTCCTGACTGCTGATGTGCTGCAGTCAACAGTGGTGACGGATCCCTATGCAAGGTCAATCGTAGGAAGGAGGCAGTATGGTCAGCTGGCAAAGGTACAGATCTGCTTTCCTTGCCGTTATTGTTGCATTGCATGGCAAAATGCCATGTCAGCATGCTTGCATCAGCTGCTGACACTGGCACCAACCCATCAAACATGCTGCATTGCCATTCAGCTTCATAGGTCTGCATATCATTAGCGGTGCCATCTCAAGAAGACAAGTGTTTGTTGCAACTGTTGGCAAGGCTGTGACGGAGAGAAACAACTGCTTTAGACAGTTCACTTGAGCAGCAATGCATGCCGCAAGTTGCCTCAAATCACAAGCACTAGAGCACTTGCATGTATCCGTTTGTCACAGCCACGCTTATTCCAGGCAGCCTTGACTCCAGCACGTGTTGCACAGCTTGACATACCAGGTCTCAACAGCAATCATGCCTCTTCTGCATGCACACAGCTGTAATCTGTTTGTAATCTGACCACCATCCCTTTGCCATGCAAGGTCCTGCCTATATATCTCAAGCCTGCTGATGGCCCCCTGCATGCATATGCCTGCTTGCAATATGCTCTGCTATCAGCATGCCAACCTGAAAAAGTGTATATTGTGTCAAGCAGGACCTGGATTATGAGCATAGCTCTGTTCTGGGCATCGCCAACACATGGCCTCAGACAGCAGCCCCTGTTCCCTCTCATCAAGATTGGTTCGACTGGGAAGGGGACAGGCCATTGCATATACCCCTGGACCAGCTTGTTATATACGAGCTGCATGTGCGAGGTTTCACACAACATCCATCTGCAAAGGCCAAAGCACCTGGTGAGACCCTGTCGCAGTCAAAAGATCACAGAAGCAGGCATCACAGACTGCTGCATGACAAATGACTCACTTTCTGGACCAGCTTCTGATTTACATGCTGCATGTGCGTGTCTTCACACAGCATACATCTGCAAAGGCCACAGCACCTGGTGACACCCTGTGCCGCCAGAAGTTCCAAGACTGCAGAGGGGAGCATCACTGACTGCTGCATAGCAAATGGCATACTGCCCCCCTATACTGCGTGATTGCCAAGCTGCACACAGAAGGCAAGATGCTGCATATAACGCATTTGCCACTGCCACCTCCCCTATGAGGCCGCATCATCTTGATCAGCTGACACAGCAAAGAAGTATGCTCAGTGCTCACAAAATACTTCGTAACATCTACATATGCTGCACGTGGGTTTTCATAGTCAACCAGACCCGACACGGCCACCTCCCTAAAGTGCATCTCTTTGACAGCAGACAAATGTGCTTAAAGGCTGAAATATTATGTGCTGCCCGCATACATTGCATGCGAAGTTTGACAGACAAGACTCATCAGACAACGGCTTCTCCTCTATGAGGCTGCATCAGGCAATATGCTTTGGCGCACACTTGAGTGCTCTAGCATCAGGCACCACAATGCTGCATCAGCCCAGGCACACTGGCTGCAGATGGCTGCACGCACCTGGGCCTGGTGGAAAAGCTTGACTACCTGCAAGCCATATGCTATGCAACAGGCATCACTGCATGGTTGAACACTTTGTTGTGAGGCACAAAAATGCTGCATCAGTCCAGGCACACTGGCTGCAGATGGCTGCAGGTACATACCTGGGCCTGGTTGAGAAGCTGGACTACCTGCAAGCCCTGGGTGTCAATGCTATTGAGCTGCTGCCTGTCCAGGAGTTCAATGAGCTGGAGTACTACCAGGTAACATCCTTGCTGCATATGCTTGCTCATGTCGTGTACCCCATAAGAGACTGCATATACTTGCACATGTCGTGTACTACATAGGAGGTGAGTTTGTGACTGGTCAAGTATCACGCAGGCTGCCAGGAGAACCACAAGCATTCTGAGCAAATTCCTAGCAGCAACAATCACTGGCATGCTGCATGGCAGTAAAGAAATAGTTGAGTTGCTGCAGATGACACGGTTGTTTCATTCATTAGTGTCTAGCCTGTTGCTATCAAGACTCAGTGTGTGTTTGTGGACCCGCATGCAAGCCGTCTTCACACCCTTGCAGTATATTCGTGAACAGCTGAATCAAGGGGCAAGCGAAGTCAGCGTTCGTCAATGGCTAAACCTGGCAGGTGCTGCTGCAGTTGATTCCTTGCAACGCTCAATGTCTGACACTATGGAGGTGCTGATGCACTTGCTTGGCTGCAAACTACATGTCTGAGATTGCACTCATCCTGATGCAGCTGATCCCTGGTACCAAAGACAGCTATCGCTACAACTACTGGGGCTACTCTACCATTGGGTACTTTGCCCCTATGGCTCGCTACAGTCAAGCTGCTGCTGAAGGCAAGTCTGGTCAGGATGTGGTCAAGGAATTCAAGACCATGGTGAAGGAGTGCCACAAGCGTGGCATAGAGGTGCTCATGGATGTGGTGTTCAACCATACGGCTGAGGGCAATGAGAAGGGCCCTACACTGTCCTTCAGGTGATGCTGTCTTGTCAACTGTCTTGTCTGCATCAGCTGCTGCAGCATATGATTATGTTTACGCTTTATGGTCATGCTCAACATTTGCATGGACATGATTGTGTTCATACAGAGGCTCAGAAGAACATGCAAGTGACGCTTGAATGTGTGCAAGAAAGATATGCACCATGATGCAGAACACACTTTTGACTGAGACGCACTCAAGGCGGGCTGGCAGCCATACCAGAGCCAGCTAGCTGTGTGTACACGCAAGTGTTTCCTTGCAAGTGTTATGGCAAGAAGCGTTGCAAGGCACGAGTGTCCTATAGGCTGTTTGAATCAGCTGGCTGCCGATGCGTTGCTCAAGCCTTCCTGGTGTTTGACAGACATGCTGATGCACTGTAATTGCTAAGCAGGCACTGCGTGTATCTGCTGCTAAGCTCACCTCAAGCCTTATACGACTTTGGGTGTAGGCTGCTCAGCAGCTGCATGCAGTGACTGTCTTCCTGACACTCAGGCTGCTGTCAGAGCGTACGCATCAGGGCAGTCCTCTCAAAACAACAGCATGTACTGAAAGCACTCCAAGTTGACTAAAAGTTGCAGGCGGCAGAAAGGTCCATTTGGGCAAGGTCAGCAAGCAGCAGTTGATTATGCCAATTGTAAACAGCAAGCGCAGTCAAGACCTGGCACATTTGCAATCTGGCTCTATACAGTATTGTTAAGAGGCTGCTTCTGTATGCACCCAAGTAGGGTCATGGCACATGCACGAGCACAATTGGCAAGCACATAAATGGTCTGCCCGATGTTGACTTGTGTATTGCCATCACAAAATGCACTGTAAGCTGTGCCAGGTGACTAAGCTCAGCTTTGTGTTGCTTGCAGGGGCTTAGACAACCGCGTGTACTACATGCTTGCGCCAGAGGGTCAGTACTACAACTACAGCGGCTGCGGCAACACCTTCAACTGCAACCACCCAGTCGTGCGCAAGTTCATTGTAGACTGCCTGCGCTACTGGGTTGTAGAGATGCATGTGGACGGCTTCAGGTTTGACCTGGCATCCATTCTGACCAGAGCCCACTCACATTGGCACAGGCCGTCAGCTGGCCAGGCTGCGTCACAAAATGGCAGCAGCAATGGAGCCAGCTCAAATGGCAACGGGCTTCATACCACAGAAGACCCATTTCATGAAGGTATGTGTAGAAAGCCTTCAGAGGCATAATGACGTCGCCAGAGTCACAGATCAGGGCTGGGAGGCAAATTTGACTTGTTCAACCCTCTAGCAATGAAATGTCAGATAATTGATGCATTGAGCCCAAACAAGCTGGCACAGGAGACAGGAAATGGGCCCCACACGGCCCCGAAACAGGTATCATGACTAATGTCATGACCTGTTGATAGTAGAGCAGCAGCGAAAGTATCATTTTCATGGGGTCATGCATTCAGAATTAGTTCACCTTCTGCAACATGAAACTCGTTGATACTCAAAAGCAAGCAAAAATCTAGCCCAGCTTCAGGAGGTGATGACCTCATGCATATGTAACAACAAGCAGTGCAGCTTGAAACAATACCGGTCGCAGCATTCCTGGCTGCTTCAAGTCACTGCTCTCGCAACAAGGTCTTTTCTTGTGATGACAGGACTCATGGTGGAGGGATCAGGGGTCCCCACTGGCACCCCCCTGACTGAACCCCCTGTGATTGAGATGATCAGCGAGGACCCTGTGCTGCGCAACTGCAAGCTCATTGCTGAGGCATGGGACTGTGATGGTCTGAACCAGGTTGGTGCTTTTCCCCACTATGGAGGGCGCTGGGCTGAATGGAATGGCCACTTCAGGGATTCTGTGCGCCAATTCATCAAGGTTAGCCAGACTCATCACTGTCATAGTGTGATCTGTCTTGTTCTGGTTGTCCAGTTTGTTCCCCTCCACACATCATCTGTGGGTTTTCATAGGGTTCAGCCAGGTTTCTGCAATTTGCAATAGTCAAAAGCTCACACACACAGCCCATCAGGTGCATGATCCTCATGTCACTGTTGCTGATGCTGTCTGGGTACTGTCCAAGGTTTCAGTGGCAGCCACGTGAAGTCACGAGCTGTGACGCCTCTCTTATAGTGGTTGCGCTAGGACACAGAGGGCAGCTTCTTACTGGCAGGTCCAGCATCTAGCAAAGTCAAAGGATAGGATTGGTAACCAGTTCAAATTTCTGCAAACACCTGCAAGATTGTCGTGGTGGCAGGGCACAGAGGGCCCTTGGGCAGCAGCCTTTGCCCAGGCCATGAGCGGAAGCCCCGACCTGTACAGCCAGATCCAGCCTGCAGAAGGGGAGTGGTGGGCCAACAATGGGGGCAGAAAATGGAAAGGGGGCAGATCGCCTCCACACTCCATCAACTTTGTGACTGCCCATGATGGCTTCAGCCTGGCTGACCTGTGTGCCTACAATGAGAAGCACAATGCTGCCAATGGCGAGAACAACAGGTGCAAACATGTTGGCAGGCCTTGCCTGAGATGCAGACTGATGTCTGCAACAAGTAGACCAAGCAACAGTACTGCACATCTTTCTTGTCTCCCTGGCTGTGATGGCCTTGGGCCAAAGTTCCTGCATACATATAGGGTGTGAAAGCCTGGAAGGACAAGAGCCTTGACAGAAGCTACACTTTAATAAAACCTGCGTGTACACAGGGATTGTGAGAGCAATGACCTGTGATGGAACTGTGTAGCATCTTGAAAAGACAATGGCCTTGACAGATCCTGTACTGACTTCAGAGCTGGATGTGCATAGGGACGGTGAGAGCAACAATCTGAGCTGGAACTGTGGCAAGGAGGGAGAGACTGACAGTCAGTCAGTGCAGCGGCTGCGCTCCCGCCAGACACGCAACTTGGCAGCTGCCCTCATGCTGTCGCATGGCACCCCCATGATCCAAATGGGCGATGAGTATGGTCACACCAAGGTATTGCTTTACACCTGCGCCAAAGCGCTGATGATTAACTCTGCTTAATCAAGATCGTAGCCGTGGAGTACAGCATGGCAATTGCCATCATGCTGTTTTGTGAACCTTCCTGAATCAGATGGGCAATGGGCAGCTGCTTCTGTCTTCTGTGCACCGCACGCCATACAACCAAACTCTGTACTTCACGCAACACATACACTGATACTCAAGCCCTCAGCCCAGTCTGATGGTACCGCTCAGCAGGTCTACGGACTAGTGTAGCGCGCATGCCCATTTGTAATAGGGCGTAGTTGTCCTTGCATGCATGCAAGTGATGCTGGGCACGCTGCCACAAGCAGACGTGCTGCTGATCACTGCCATTTGAAATCCTGTCGTATGCTCAAAATGCTTCTTCATGCATTGCACTGTCACAAACACCTTCTTCAGCTTTGTCCTTCAGGTGCGTTTTGGCTGCATGCATCTCCTATTTTGCTCAGTGCATATCGCACCTGCTTGTAGCAACACAGATTGGCATGCAGGGTGGAAACAATAACACCTACTGCCATGACAGTGAGCTGAACTGGTTCAACTGGGATGAAGCCACTAAGGACGAGACGGGCTACGCCCGCTTCTTCCGCCACTTGATCAATCTCAGGTCAGCTACTATAACGGCAGCAAAGCTGGGCGCACCAAGATTTGCACTGTGCTTCGCATTGATCCTCACAAGAAAATTATGTTGCTGAAGACAACAGGCAATGTATGAGTAGTTCTTTGGGGTTTGTTTGTGCCTCTGTGGCATCATCAATCTTTCAAAGATGCCTGCTTGATGAGGCGGCTCAGACATTGGCAAGTCCAAACGACAGCCTAGCTTTGCATGTTGTCGCTGTTCTCACCATAAATGCTTGGCAGCAAGTGCTGCTGAGCTGCACAATCTAGACATAAGACTTGGCTCCCTAGCTGCTTTCAAACACAGAGGCTGCAGCTGAAAAACTGTCAGCCTCAAATTTCTCTTTCTTTCCTGTCTGGTTTCATGGCTGCACCTCACAGGCTTCTGCTGAGGCACCTGGTGACTGAACTTTCTTTTATGTCTCTGCCTGACTCCATCTTCCTTGCAGGTCTATGCTCTAGCATCCAGCTCAAGAATGTCGACAGACCATTTGACCATTTCAGACAAAGACTGGCTTTGTTCAAAACAATGCAGGAAGCAACGGCCTGAGCTGCGGCGGCGCAGCTTCATGGACAATGGAGCCATGTCGTGGCATGGCCTGACGCCAAACGAGGCCGACTGGTCAGAGGAGGCCCGTCTGGTGGCCTTCACTGTGAGCAGTCCCAGTCAGGGAGGGCTGTACTGCGCCTTCAACACCAGCCACAAGGTCCAGACCCTGCAACTGCCCCACTGGCCAGGGCTGGTGTGGCAGCCCCTCATGGACACTGGCAAGGTCAGTGCTGGCAATGCTGAGAATTGAGAAACTATCATGGTGTTGTTAAGACGGCCAAGACATGGTTGCACATCTGATTTGACTCGAGTGCAGCAGCGTGGTGTTTGCATACTGGCAAAGCCACTGTGATTGCCTATCTCACTTTTGGTGGTCATTGCTTCCTTGGAACCAAAAACAGAAACCAAAAACAGACGCAAGTAAGATGCACAACGTGTGTGCTATCATTGAGCTATATTGTGTGTTGACATTGAAGCCATTGTTGCCTAAGTCAGAGCAAAATTTTGTCTTTGCTTATCATCACATGGCATCAAACCAGCTTAATCTCATGAGAGGCTGGGAGTGGCAGCCCAAGCAAAATGCCTCCAGAAGAAGGTCGTGGGCTTTGATCAGCCCATGCTTGTGCTTACACATTTCACAGCAAACAGTGTGCATTATGCTACAGATTTTGTGCTGTCTGCAGGCTGCCTCTTGTGATCTTCCATTGTGATTAGAGGCCGATGACAACCATTTCAAGTAGTCTCAATTTTAGCCCACGGAATAATAATAATAATAATTTGAACAGTAACTGCAGTGCCTAAATTTTATTTTGCTGTCTGCAGGATGCTCCATATGATTTTCTAGAGGCTGATGACCAGCTGAGCGCAGAGCAGGTAGAGACTGTCAGGTCACAAATGAGCATGTGGAGCTCTGAGGGCTGCTACCCGCTTCTGCCCTACTCCAGCATCATCCTTGAGGCTGTTCCAGACCAGCACTCGCCAAGTGGCAGACCAAGGACTCCACCTCAGAGCAGGTCTGTCCATTTGCAAACATCATCTCAGGTCTTAGGCACATTGATGTGTTGTGCACAGGACAGCATGCTAGCGGCTGCTATCCATTTCTGCCCTTTTTGTGTATCATTCTTGAGGGCTGTGCTGCCTATGCGCAACATGATTATTTCGGAGCGTTTCACCATGTCATAGACTGCCTGGACCTCATGGACAAATCGTCATTGCCATCATGTGGCGCATGCAATCAGCCTTGTTGGCCGGGTAAAGCATGTGAAATAACTCTCTCTGTCTCTCTCTATCACGACATACAGTTGCATGCCTTTTGTGCACAGGTCGTGACGGTGTGATGTACCATCTCCTGTCATGCCACTCTGTTACAGCCTGTTGTAAAGTTCGTGAAGACAAGCCATTCTCAAGGCATTCAGTGCATGAAGACAAGGTGTACTCTGTGAAATTTTGGTCAGAGAGTATATGTCAACCACCAAATGCTCACCAGCGCAGCACAAATCAAAGCCCACACCAGATTTGCAATTCATGAAAGGTGTGTTTGGACAACGCAGGAGGCAGGGAGCTGACCAAGGGCAGTTTCAGGCTCAGGGCATGTCCAGCACTGGCCCTGGTAGGAATGCACTACAGCATGCTGTCAGCTCCAGCCAGCCAGAGATTACATCACCACCTGCTCAGGTCAAATCTCAATCTTTGCTTCATGTCAAAACAATGATCACCATCCTGCTGTGCCTCGTTCAGCTTGAGCTGTTTGCCAAACACCCTTGTGGCTTGTCATAGAGGGTTTGCCATTTGCATGTATAGCATAGCTGCCATCTCATGAGGTTGCACAGCAGAGTGATGACAGGAAGCATCTGTTTGCGTTTTGTACGCTGACTGACAATTCTTCTTTGTTTGCTGGCTATGTGGAAGTTTGCCATATTCTGAATGAACCTTTTGCAGGAATGTCTGTTGCCGCACTGACTCAGGTGTATGTGATGCAGAGGCAGCAGAATCCCTCAGCTCCTTCCCAGGACCAGCAGAACAGCAGGTACTAGTTGCGGTTGCCTGAGCGCATAGCACACAAAACACAGGCGATCAAGCAGCTATTCTGAGATGCAACAGAATGACTGCCGTACATACTGCGTCCCGTATTATAGTTATTAAGTACGGCATGATCAGTGCGTTCCAGCTGGAGACTTGCTAAACAGCTGATCTTTGTTACTCACCTACTGCTTGACTCCTATTGCATCCTGAGTCAGGACCAATTGTACAGTTGTTCAGACAGTCTCCAACCATCAGCACGCCTTCTGTACCTACCTGCCTAAAGCGTCCTGAGAGGCTAACATTTGACTTGTCAGACGTTTGCAAATCTCAATTGCATGTCATGTCTGCCATCTGATTGCTGAGGGCTTACAAGCGTAGCCGAGCTTGAACTGAGGGCAGATGTGTTGCCAGCACCATTTGAGCAGACTTGCCTACCTCATGACAGTGAGTTCTGTCATAGGCGCTCTCACGCTCAAGTCACCATTGAAGTTGACAGAGAACATTATAAGCGATGGCCAGCCAATCAGTCTGTTTGCATGTGTCAAAACCTGATGAAATGTTGAGCCAATCAAAAACAAAATCGAATTTGCATAATATTATTATGTGATGATGTCTTTGACCGAAAAGCGAACTCAGGGTGTCACTTTCAGGTGTGAAACAAGAAGCATCCTGCTGCCTAAGCGGCTGTCTACTATGGCATTCAATCGCTAAATGGCACACATCAGTCTCTAGCTTATGGCAGAGCAAAAAGGAGGGAGATCGCACCTAGCACTTGTGCTGGAAAGTTTAAACATTTATTGTACAGTACCCCCAGAAAGTTTTGCATCGCACGTGTGCCCTATTCAGCATGATAGTAATCAGGCTCAGACTCAATCATCGCTTGAGCACAACTCAGCTGCCCAGTGACTAACCATACACTGCATTCTGAATCCAAAACAGGCTTTGAATTCAAACTCTGGCGCGTTCTTCGGATCGTATTTGAGAGTAGGAATGGACTGCTGCGCAGCAGCAGCTAAGCTAAGTCAAAGTCAAAGTCAAGGGGCAAGGGGTGGGCCAAACGCTGGCAATTTTTGGACAGGTGGGGCAATAGCTAGTAGAAGCCAGTGCAAGTGGTCTGACAGGAAACGGAGGTTTGCTGCCTGCAGAAGCGCTACCTGTAGCACAGGAGAGCCTGTGCAGGCAGCAGGCTTTTGCCCCTTTTTGTGCAAACTGTTGCTGTTGCTTGCCTACTGCTTTGCTGCAGAAAATGGATACTACGTTTCAAAGCTGGCCTATTTGCCCAAAAGCGTTGACCGTTTGAAGGTATCGCTGTGTGCCTTTCTAGTGTGCCAGACAGCCATAAAATGGGGCTTGCACTTTCCTAGGTGGTTACTGCCTACTGACACAGCACACTTGATCAGCGCATAACTTGCGCAGTGATGGTTTTGCCGGCCGATGACTCCAGATCGAGAAAGGTATGCGCTTGATCTACCTGCGCCTGGCCGCACCGCCGCGCAGATCGAATGATGAGCTGTAGGCACATGTCGGAAGTAGCAGGTATGACCTAGTGGTGCAAATCTTATTTGGGGTACTGTATTACTATTAAAGAGGAGGGAGATCACGCAGGGATTGGTTTCGGAGCTGACACCATATGACTTCTCTGTTCGATGCTCTGCTCGGCGGTCCTTGCGGAAAGCGCAAGCGGAACACCGAAAGCGTACAGCAAGTAGCAATGTCGCTGATCAGGCACCAATGCAGCATGTTCGAAGATGAAGCCCCGCACCTGAGATACGATCAGTACCGAGGCACAGAGCCTCAGGATCACATAGACAAGCTTCAGGCGGAAGCGTTGGCCGTCGACAAGGAAGCCGACCACAGGAAAGTTGGACTGAGCATTCATTGCCGGCCTTTGCCACCGGAGCCAACTTGGTGCGAAGAGATTATTTGCCTGGTCAGTCCTAACATCAGGCAACAATACATAAACATGATTTCAAATGGCAGACGTTCAAACACATGGGAGCATCTCAGTGTGAATGCCTTGCAGGTATCAGTGGGCGCTGAAAGCCACGCAGGCAGGATCTTGGCCTACCAGATCCAGCGCAGCCACCTACGCTGGCACAGCAAGCCCTTTCATTATTTCCTAGAGGTCCCTGGGCATACACGCTGTAACATAGCCAATGCAGTCTTCAATCGGCATGGCCGTCTCAAGGAACACCTGTATGGCAACTTTGCTGAGGAGACCGATCAAGGTGCAGCACGTTCTGGTGCAACAATGCAGCGGCTTGCACACTCTTAATTGCAATTCAAGCAAACAAGGCTCATGGTTCTGATCATTTGCATGACAGGTTTGCTGCCCACAAAAAGTTACCATGAATCAGACATATGCATAAAGCAAGGACAAGCCTGACTCTCATCATGCTGAGTTGTTGGCTTCAACACCAAAATAAAGGCTTTGTGCTTAACATAGGCGAGCTGCTTTACATCAGAGAAGTGAAAATCAAGCCAGCTCTCAGAAAGAAAGGCCTGGCATGCCTTGCCGTCAAACAGCTTCTACGCAAGCTTAGCCAACGGCATAAGCAGAACACACCTAACTCAGAGTGGTGGTTTGCTGGTGAGTATGCTTGCCAAATGCTGCAAATCTGTATGTCACTGCAAAGCTGTTGTACTCAGTGAAAAGCAGTCAGCGCGCTGATTGAATACTGGCATAGACATTTTTTCCAAGCTGTACATTACACATTTGTAGCTTTTGCTACAACCACTTTTCCCACAACCTTGTGAACTAAATTCTGCTTATCCAGGACCCAAATCTGGCCTAAAACAGCATTTTTTACACCCGAGCATGCTGAGTCAAGATCTGGACATGCATGGCTCATCAGCAGCTGACAATCCATATCTGCTTGTAATAATGCATCTAAAAATTTGCAACGTCCAATTAGCTTTTGAACCTGCATTACATGGTAGCAACTAACAACACATGTCTGCTTGCAGTTATGCATCCTGAGGAGTGCGAGGACAGCTGGCGTCCAGCTGGGTTCAGAGTGATAGACAAAACTAGCTTCTTGGGTTGCTGTGCTATGAAGGGTCACAGTTGCTGGAATGAAAGCACAACAGACCCTGCACCAGCAGTAGACACTATCCAATTGCCCACAAGCACATTAGACAAGGCACTTGTAGATTTGGTGATTGCCAGCGATTTTGACAAGGACCCAGACAAGCGAATGAAGGCCTTCAAGCTGTTGAAAGCTGGTGCTAACATGAAGACATCGCTGTAAGTGCCTGCAGCAGTCAGACATGGAGGTTGCATCCATCCAAGACTGGGCCCTGAGTGCTACTGCATATTGTGTGCATGTCATCTATCTGCAGTGAATGGACCAAAACATACATGAGGTTTGCTGTTTCAGCTGTGCACACTGACTGGCCAGCAGATAGTAAGTAGTGCATAACACGTACAGATATGTACTGATAGGCACAACCAATTGCAAGACGGTGGTCGCTGAGCAGCTTTGACATTGCCTGATGCATGCTCCTCTCACGTCTTGGCCTCATTCTGGTGCGCCAACTGGGCTATTGTTCTGTACGACGCAAAATGTCATGTTTCTAGTGCACACACCTGTAGGATGCTGACCAAATTTCACGGTTGCAGGGCCATTCAATATGCAGTCATTGCCGGCCAAGTGAGAGACAATGTATCCTGGCTCATCGCCAATGGGGCAGACATCAACCAGCAGGACAGTGCAGGCAACACAGCTCTGCACTTTGCTGCCTACAGCGGTCAGCCCAAGTTGGTCAAGCAACTGCTGAACATGTCTGCCAGTCCTCAAATATGCAACAAGTCGTAAGCCCCTCAGCGATTCCCGGCATCACAGGATCTGTATCACTACGCCATAGCACGCAATTTCCCCATGCACTATATCAGGGACATGCAGACCCATAAAAGTATGAATGTATCAAACAATGACACAACTGCCACCCATGTAATATTGTACTGATAAGGCTGACGCATGATTGTGGCAGACAGCTTTTGAGACTGCAGGGCATGTACACGCACAGGCAGGCACAAAGCCGGCATGCACAGCAATCTTGCCTGTCAGTGTACACATGTTTGACGTTTATGTCGCTTGACCCTGACATTGCGTGGGTAACACCCTGTTGGGTGTTTATAACGCTCAACTTGACATGCTCTATCATGGCTGTTTGAGCTCCTGCAATAGTGCAATTTCAGGTTTTGTACTATATACAGGGGTTTCAAACCAATAGAGGTATGTCTGCTAGAGATGCAGTTCTGGCGCGAGTTCAAAGATGCATGCATGGGTGGATTCAAGTCACATGAGGCCAAGTTCATGGACGTGATTGCTGCCCTGCAACAAAGCCCACAGCGGACACAATTATTCAAGACGCTACCTCTGCATGTGGTCTGCCACAAGAACGGCTGCACCTGTTATGAATGCATTGGCGGGTTCCTCAGCCCCAAAATGGCTTTCAGGTCAGGCTTTCCTGCACTACCCAAGTGGCTAAATCCGTAGTTTTTCAAAATTGTAGAAAATTACTACCATTTTGAAAAAATAGGAAGAGCTTTTGGAGGCTGAGGGCATTTTGATGGCAGAATCTTGCATCAGGCCTGCAGCAACAGGTCAACGTGTCTTTACATTTTGCCTCTGCCTTATGTCTGAGATATTTTGGCCAATTTTGATGGCAGTGACGCTGCTGCAAACTGCTCGAGGGTCTCCAATGCACGGCATGACGGTAATCCAGATTGCCAAGTGCATTTCACAAAGCATTTTCCTCTCATGAAGCTGATTCATGTGTTTAAGGATACACAGATGCCTGCAAATGCTGAAATTCATCTGTTTCAGGAATGAAGATGCAAGAAATATGACACTCTCATTTGCAGGCTTGAGAATTGTGCAGAAAACGCCTACACCAATGGCAAGGATGGAATGGAAGATATTGAAAAGTGGCCAGCGGATCTGATTGAAGGCGAGCCAGATGGGTTATGGCTGTCTAGTTTCATTCCACAAAAGTTCCTGCTAAGGGTGCGTCAATGCTGAAAGCTGCTTCATGCCCAAAGCTGCCAGGACCTGATTGCTGTCAAGTTCTTTGTCTTGTCCATTGCGTTTAGCTCTGCTCATGACAAACGCATTTCTGCTGTCTCATGACAACCTTTGAACAGGCATGCTTCACAAGCACCAGGCATAGTCTGCTGCTTCCTGACATTTCTTGCACAGCAGCACTGTACAAATGCCACACATGACTTTTCGTTTCACGGCACTGTTTGTGCAGGAGCATTGCACAAAGCCTCTCAGGAATTTCTGCCTCTTCATGAGGCTTTAAGCATTACAGATTTACACAGGGCAAGTGAAATATTGCTTGCTTTGCAATTGCAGACATCTCAGACCTGTGCAGCAGGCTTTGTGCCTCAGCCTGACCGCACCTGCTCTTCTCTAAATCCTGGTCTTGTCCAGTATGCCAAATTTGCAAACGCCACGTATTCCTGCTGTTTCCGGACTGTGTTTGCACAGAAGCACCGCACCAGCGCCGCGCCCATGTTTTGAGTTTCATGAGTCTATTTGCGTAAATTTGCTGCAAACGGCAGCGTGGTGACTAAGCTTTTGATGCAAATGCAGACATCCCAGATCTTTGCAGCAGGCTTTGTGCATCTGTTTGACATGATCCATGACTTGCTGTCAAGGGCAACACTGCCAACAGTTACAAACATCAAGACAAGGATAGAGCGCCTGGAAAGAATGGGCGGGAGTTCAGGAGAGGTTGGATATCCAAGTGCTGTCATAGAGTATCTGCGTGAGGGCGGCAGGTAATGACACATTTTCTTGGATTTAGTACCATGTATTGTCCTGACATCTGCAAGCTGACGGCAGAAAACAGACATTACTCTACTGAGTTTGACACAAAGCATGGCGCCCAAAACCTTTGCGAGACAAAGTGTGCTTTGTTTGGCTTGAGGAGGTGACTTGCTAATGGCAAATGTCAGGGCCAAAGGCTGTTGTGTCAAATGCCATGATTGGCTCAAGAAACAGCGACATTTCCTGTGGGCCATTGACACATATTCAACGCCTTCAAAATTTGAAGCTCTGTTACGTATCAGAGTCACTGGCTCCCTATCCTGGACTGCTAGACTGATTCACAGACAAACTTCATGTCACTCAGATCAACAATGTGATGAATGGTTTGTTGTTCGACCATCTTCACAGATATCACTGGATATGTTGATTGAAACATTTAGATTTTTGGGCAAAATCATGCTGATGGAGGCAGGTGTCGTTTTGACTGGGCATGAGTGATCAGAAACTTGTGGCATTGAAGATGGCATCAAAGTCTGGAATGCTTGAAGTGCTGACCCTGTGAATTGCCAAAATGGCCCAGATCTTGTCCTCCTCCTGAAACCAAGGCCTGTTCGCCAGGCCAAATTGAGGCTGTAGAACTTCTAAATTTGCACTTCTTGGGTGCCTGTGTCCGCTTGTCATCATGGAACCAATTTTGTGAAAGTCCTAATCATTGTGGGCATGCAGGGTGGAGTTTGCATTGGATGCTGTTCTTGGGCGGTCCATGGAAGAAAACGAAATCACAGGTAGCTCCTTTCTCACTGCATTGACTCTTTGACAACAGATTCTGCTGAGACATGACAAGCACACGTGAGGTGACTGCTTGACAGATGCTGGAACAGGCTTTAGCTTTCAACACAGGCGCCTGCTTGCCTTGCCAGAGCATTGCTTCAGAACTCCTTTCAAGTCATTGATTGCGACGCTTTTCAAGCTTCCTTGCACCAGCTCATGATTTCTGTTCTTGGTTTCAACAGTCACTACAGCTGTTACTCCAATCAGTGCTCACGTTACAGAGTCTTGTGCCTCCCATACAGCTCTGCTCCATGTCCTGCTGACATGGTCTTCTCAGGCTTGCATGCATCTTTGATAAAAGTATTGGTTGTCAGGACATTAATCTTCTCTTCCCATGCAATCTTTATCAGCAAATATTGTTTCTTCATCCTGACACAGACCTGACTCCCGGCCCATCATTTGCAATTTTGATTCGCAAGCATGTTACAGCAACTCAGCTTTTCAAGTGAGAGCGCAATCAACTGACTTTGCCCAGGTTTTGGTCCATTTTGCATTCTCAGTCCTGCTCACTGAAAATGGGCCCACATGGAGCTCTCATCGAATTGCCTCAACAAAGCAATCGCTTGACCTCGCCTCGGCAACCCAACTTTTCTCACTTTGCTTGCAGGCAATGGCTCTTTCAATGACTCTGGCATGCAAGATGGCATATCTGAACTATCAATGCGTGCAAAGAAAATTGAGTAGGCTTTCATACTTGGGCACTTGTGCAATGATACACTGGATCTTTCTCACATTGCTTGCAGGCAATAGCTCTTTCAACGGCTCCGGCATGCAAGACGAAAACGTGGATCTGCCAGCATGCGCAAACACTGATGAGTGTGCTTTTGTACCGAGGCATTTGTGCAATGATGTTCTTGATCTTTCCCACATTGCTTACAGGCGCGGCTTTCAAGATGAAATCATGGATCTGCAAGCGTGTGCAAACGATGATGAGCATGCTTTTGTGCTGCCGCACTTGTGCAAAGATGGACTTGAACTTTTTTCACATGGCTTGCAGGTGATGGCTCTTTCAACGTCGGCAGCTTTCAAGATGAAATCATGGATATGCCAGCGTGTGCAAACGATGATGAGTATGCTTTTGTACTGCGGCACTTGTGCAATGACGGTTACATGCCCTCGGGTCCATATCTAGACGAGGAGCTTGATAGCTGTGATTGGAGCAGAGCAAACACTAAGAAAGTCACAAACAACATGCCACCTGGTGACGGTGGCCAGTATGACTGAAAAGAAAGGGAAGAAATGTCTGTACCGGTAGGCGTCACAATGGGAGCCTATGTCTATGGAGGCAGCCTAGGACTCAGCAGAAACAGTTGTTGTCACTGAACTTTCTTGTGTGTCATGCTTTTGGTCTTGATCCGACAAGTACCACAATCAGTTCCAAGGTTGTTTTCGCTGTTGACAAAGTATGACTGATTTCATCTGGAATACCCAGGCTTTCAGAATACTGTGGGAGTGGAATCAAGAAAACTATGCCATTAGGCATCATAAAGGCAGTCAAAATAATCTGAAAGATAGTCTGATGGCAACTTTTACCAGCAACCAGTAAATAGCAGGAGGAACGTGTCAAGGCCAAGTGGCAGTAGACAGCATACTTCAGTCCAGTATAGTGTCAGAATGCTTGTGCCCTCAGAGCAGTGCTTCACATCTGCCGTGAGGGCACATGCATTTCCCCATTCCAGCTGACAATTAATTTTGTGGGTGTGTCCATGACGCTGATAGGCGGTGTGACTCTACATGCACCCTAATCAGGGTCAGAGGGCGCTGATGTACGAGGCAACTACATGGGTCTACTGATGCAACAGTGACTTGTCTCTTCTGATTAAACCAACTCCTCACTATGACTTGCAATGCTAATGGCTGCAGCCCATATGCCTTTGTGTGGGTTGACCGGCAACTCATTTTGCGAAAAAGCATGGCAAGTCAGGCTCATCATGACACTCATGCAAAAGTGGTCCTTCATGTCAGCACAGCCCATGCTGTTTTGTGTAGCGCTCAGAGCTGCTGGTGTACAAGCAAGCTCTTGTCACAAGCTTCATAAGCTACAGCAAACTAGGGAAACACGACAAAAGTGCTTGTGTTTCAGATTTCCTGAATTCTCTGCCTGGTGACCTACAGGCGTGCACGACCTCCGGTGGACTGATCTATGCAGTCCGATTGCGCGTCTGCGCGCGGTTCATAAATGAGCCAAGCGCGCTTGAGTGCTGCTGTGCTGGCGGTCGGCATGGCTGTGGGTTACTGCTTGTTGCATGGCGTTCCACAACCAATCGTCCGTGCCTTCGGTCGGAATGGCAGTAGGCGTACCGGCAAAAGAGCAGTGGCAGTTGCGAAAGGTACCCACTTCGCTTCTTCTCCGTGCCGATGCTGAATAGACACAGCCCTGGCTTGCAAAGTCACGAGCGATCAGTGTTGATCGATGCAGAGGTCGCAGGAGCACCCCTCGGCAATCTGTCTGTCGAGCCGGCTCAATATCCGAAGGTAACTTCGGCACCTACAACACAGTTGGCAAGCTCCATCGCACCTTAAGAAACGCGCGATATAGCTGCCGCAGGCTGAAAATCAGCCTGCATGTATTCTGTACGTCGCGTTGCGTCTGCCAGCCGATGTGTGTCATGCTTTGCTTACTTGCATCTTGCACATGACCACAGAACTTTCCGTGTATCGTTCAAAAAGCTCTGCCCTGTAGGTCCGCAGAGACGATAGTGTTGTGGAAGACTTGCATGGCACAAAGGTTGCTGACCCATATCGCTGGCTAGAAGACCCAGACAGCAAAGAGACTCAGCAGTGTATATCCAGCTGTTGCACTTTGCCCATGCTGAATTCCATGCTGTACATAGAAGCAAGAGCAGCTTGAGCAAATGCCGTCTGCACACTGTCTCATCTGACTGTGGTGCTGCAGTTGTTAGCGATCAGAACAAGTTGACAAGCAGCGTTTTGAGTCAGTGTGAGACGCGCACGCAGTTCAACGAGCTGCTGACAGAGCTATTTGACTACCCTCGTCACTCATGCCCCCGGCGTCATGGCAAAAGGTCAGCCATGAAATGCACCTGATCGCTTGCAACAGACAAGCAAGCAAAAGCATATGTCAGGATCAGCTGCCATTGCATGGCTCAGACAAAAGCTATGCAAGCATGCACAAACAGTGCTGCCATAGCTGTAAGCACGACTTTCTAATGTATACATGCGGTGTGTGCGTTTGTAAATTTTTGAAAAGCATGTGCAGATTCTGCGACAGCTTATCAGATCTCAAGTTCTTACAGACTCTTGCTGCATTATGGCATCAAGAGCATTGGCCTCTGTGTGCCAGGCTGCCTGCACTCAGGGCATAGCACCTGCAGCAGTTTGTCTACAGAATGCTGTGCGCAAATCCATGTTATTATTAGCTTGCCCTTTAATGCAGGTACCACTACAGCTACAACACAGGGCTGCAGGCTCAAAGCGTGCTGTACAGTCAAGGCAGCCTTGAGGGAGAAGCCAGCATCCTTTTAGACCCAAACAAACTCAGTGATGACGGCACGGTAGGACAGCTCCTTTAGAATATGACGTGAGTCAGCCAAAGCCCACAGTCAAAACGTTCTGGTCCCTCCATTGTGAGAGTCAGGAAATAGGCTTGATCTCTACCCCTGTGGCAGTCAGTCACACCCTCAACCTAAGCTGTGTGATGACACATGATGACGCTCGTTGTGCCTCTGTTGGGCAGCAGCACAGACGCACATGTTGCATAACTATATTGTGCAAATTTCTCGCTGAAAGCAAACACAGATACACACGAGAGCTTGCACATGGACCTGGAATACACTGCTGAACATGAACATGAACATGAACATGAACATGCACATGAACATGAACATGAACATGAACATGAACGCAATGAAAAACGTCAACATGGAGAGATTGACTGCTGAATCAGTTGCCTGACCCAGGCATGTGCTGATGTAGGTGGCGCTCAGTAGAACTGCGTTCAGCAAAGACGGCAAACTGATGGCGTACACTTTGAGCAGTGGCGGGTCAGACTGGGTGACTATCCATTTATTGTCTGTGGACCAGCAGACAGGCAAAACCTCAGACAAGCAGGACAAACTAGAGTACGTCAAGTTTAGCAGTTTGGCCTGGACTCATGACCATAAGGTGAGCTGTATCATTTGCCATTTCTTTTCATTATCCTATAGCATCAGCAGCAGCATCAGCAGCAGCAGCAGCAGCAGCAGCAATCAAGGTAATTTGGGCACAGAATCCAACATCACTTAAAACACAATCACCTGCAACTCCTGACCTTTTGCTTGGCTGCTGTTCAATGCCATTCTGCTCCTCGAACCACACGGGATGTATGCCTCAGCAGTTGAATGCTTTGACTGTTGATTCAGGGCTTCTTTTGCAACAAGTTCTGAAAGCCGAAGCAAGGTGATTTGGGCACAGAAACTGACATCAACTTGATGCCTCATCATGCAATCCCTGACTTTTTGCTTGGCTGTTGATTTGGGGCTTCTTTTGCAACAAGTTCTTGAAGCCAAAGCAGGAAAAATGGGCACCAAAAATGACATGACATTGAGCATCTGTAAGTGCAGACACGTTTCCTGATCCTGTGACTGATCCTCGCATTCAGGGCTTCTTTTACAACAAGTTCCCAAAGCCAAAGCAAGGAGACTTGGGCACAGAAACTGACATCAACTTGAACCAGCAGCTGTGCTATCATGTTTTGGGACAGCCCCAAGGGCAGGACGCTGTGGTGTGGGCCTGCCCTGACCACCCTGCCTGGATGCTAGGGGCTGAAGTTACTGATGACGGCAGGTCTGCTCTTCCTCTTCTGCCTCTCAAACGCCCTTCCTCTTTTGTCTCAAAACGTATGCGTGGCAGCTGTGCCATCATGTTTGGGGACAGTCCAAGGGCAGGAGGCTATGGTGTGGGCCTGCCCTGACCACCCTGCCTGGATGCTAGGGGCTGAAGTTACTGATGATGGCAGGTCTGCCCTTCCTCTTCTGCTGTAATGTTGCTGATGATGGCACTTGTCTTGCTCTTCTGCATCAAAGCTACGTGCATCAAACCTGCAATTTGGGTCTGCCCAGATGACCCTGCCTGGGTGCTGGGGGCTGGAAAAACTGATCATGGCAGGTCTGCCCTTCCTCTTCTGCCTCAAAGCTTCATGCATGAGTCAACTGTAATGACACATGACCAATTCTCCATGGACCAACTACCAAGGGCCCTTAACCTGCCTCAATCTTATTGATGAAGGCAGGTCCACTTCATTTGTCTTTTGCCTAAAAGCTCCATGCGTGAAGCCTGTGGCAAAGTCAGTTACAAACAGTGGCAGGTCTGATTTTGCTTTCCGCCCCAAGGCTGCATGCACAAAGTCAGTGATTACCATTGTAGGTCTGCTTTTCTGCTTGTAAGCTCAACGCATGCAGCCTATGGTGGAGTCCAAAGCGCAGATTTTCTAGGCTGCTCCAGAAAAGTGTATAGACACACTGTTGCCCTTACATACCATCTTAAAAGGCTTCAAGCTTGCCAAAGACCAAATTGCTTGGAGACAGCTGATTGTTCCTGTACGTACCTAGCTGGGGATCCTGAGCCTGCCTCACAGGCGGGCTGCGAATGAATCAGTGGATCAATACACCATGCTGAGGTGTCATTTGTCATTGCAGGTGTCTGCTGATTTCAGTTCGGGAAGGAATTCAACCTGCCGTTCAACCAATAAACAGTCACAGTTTGCAGTGCAGCTTTTTGCTGAATTCAGTCCAGGATTTGGCACTGAGCGCGACCAATCTGTCAAGACATAAGTACATGGTGAATTGCAGGTTTCTGCTGATCTCAGTTCGGGAAGGAACTCAGCCCACCAATCAGCTGTGGCTCGTGGACCTGCATGAAATTTCAGACAGCAAAGCGGAGGATCTGGGTTTCACGCCATATGACTACAACCCTGGCCCAAAAGCTTTGCTTGTGGTCAGCTGAAACCGATTTTGGTGCAGGGTGTCAACCACCAATAATCCATCTCATGTGGCATTGCAGATTTCTGCTGATCTCAGTTCGAGAGGGAACTCAGCCTACCAATCAGCTGTGGTTTGTGGACTTGCACGAAATCTCAGACCGCAAAGCGGAGAACCTGGATTTCACGCCATATGACTACAATTCTGGCCCAAAGGCTTTGCCAGTGGTCAAGCTGATAGACGACTTTGAAGCAGCATATGATTATGTGGTCAATGAAGGGACGAAGTTCACGTTCCACACCAACTACAAAGCCCCTTTGTACAGGTCAGCATATAGACAGTCAAATTGTCTGTACATACCTGATTACTGAGTTCCAAAGCCTACCTAGCGACTGTTTCAACGCAAGAATGTACCCGTGAGGTGTTCGGTGTGACTTGCCTCTGGGCACATTGTCATGTCAAAGCTGCATGAGATGCACTCGTACTGCATGTCCGGTGGTCAATGCAATGACTTGACATATGTCACATGGTTCAAGACAAAGTCACCGTTGTAAGCAAAGTCTGTAAGTGTGTCATGCACCTTGAGTCATGTTTGTCAGAACCAAGCAGGTCATAGTAAATGCTGCAACACCATCAACATCCTCAGACCACGCCCTGCCACACAAGAACAACAATGAACCCATGCAGATCAAACCATGCCAATGGTGGTTCAGCAAGTAAACAGACTAGGTTGCTCAAAGACAGTTGCTTGGTGATTACAAGTACCCAGCAAGACCTCTGGGCCAACTTATATGCTTTGAGGAACAAAAAATTACGTCGTCGACAGTCCTGCATTGTCATGTTGCTTGCCTTATGGCTTATGGATGTGACTCAGGGTGGTACGGACGGATGTGGCTATGCCTGTTGCGCCTGGAAGTTGGCAAGATGTCATTCCTCAGCATCAAAAGAATGTGCTGGAATGGGCAGCGGCCCTCAAGGTGACCTCCTTACCCTTCAAAATCACACGCGTATATGCTGCTGCTCTGCTTGCTTCTCATGTTGATCTGGGGTTCATTGGTCTTACCCAGTAATGCAAGCTGTTGCTGCATGTATGCCATTCATTGAGCTGGAAAGTTGATCATCACATGACTTGACGGCGGCCAATGCTGTGCATCCATGTGTGAGTGAAGCGGCTGGACCTGAGTCGAATGCTGTGTTCCAACAGTGTCCGCTTGTTGAGCTAGTCTGTCAATCCTTGCCTAAAGTCTGACCCAACTGCACTTTGCATCCATTGTTGGCACCATATGCTGATACATACACAGACACATAGGGCAGACCAAGATACGCATTTTCTGTGTTGTGGGCTTCCACTCAATAAGGAGTCAAATTTTCAAGCCACCGACAGGTACTGTTCACTGAAGCCTTGATCGAGGTCAGAAGAGTGTGCCTTGAATGCAATGCATGATTGCAGGGAGACGTATTGGTGGTGTGTTATGTGACTGATGTTGCATCACAGCTCCAGATTCACAGCCTAGCTTCAGGCAGCAAACGAAAGAATCTATTGGTCTTTTGCTACGTGGCTGAGAATGCATCACAGATTCACAGTCTCAGAAAGCAATGCATGTGCCGGGAAATGTGATGGGGGTGTGCTATGTGGCTGACGTTGCATCACAGCTCCACACAGCCTAGCTTCAGGCAGCAGAGCAATCTGCTAGTACCTTGCTACATGGCTGAGGTTGCATCACAGCTTTGCAGTCTCAGAAAGCAGTATGTGTGCAGGGAGATGTTTTGGGTGTGTGCTACGCGGCTAACGTCACATCACAAAGCCCAATGCACATTCCCTCACACTGTCTTGCATTGTCTTGTGGTTCTGGACATCAGCATGAGCAGACTCAGGCTTCCTGTCAGGTTGCAAGCCAGCGAATGGTTGCCACCTCTTCCAGTGCCATGATCCTCAATGGCCAGTCCTCTGCTGCAGAGCAATAGGGGCTTTGCATAGCTTCGAATTCACAGCCTTCAAGGTAACGCATGGTTGTAACATAGCTAACGCTGCAAGGTAAGGTTGCAGGGGGATGTGTTGGTGGTGTGCTATGTCGCGGATGTGGCATCACAGCTTGAGATTCACAGCCTAGCTTCAGGCAGCAAGCAGAGGGATGTGAAGCTGCCCGGAATTGGCTCAGTCACCCAATTTGCCGGGAAACGGGAGGACAGCGAGTTCTTCTTTGGCTTCAGCAGCTTCACTGAGCCTGGTGCCACTTACAGGTTAGTCCTATGTATGTCATGATGACACATACTGATAGCGTGCCTTATGAAGCAGTGCTTAGGTGAGTGACCACTTGTGTATATCGTGATGACACAGAATGACAGCATGTCCATGAAGCAGTACTTAGCTGAATCACTGCCTGTATATGTCATGATGACGCATCATGACAGCGTCTTTATGCAGCAGTGCTATAATGGCACACAATGACAAACTGTGCATGCAGCAGTGCTCAGGTGACTCACTGCCTGTGTGTGTCATGATTGTACATCATGACGGCACGTTGATAGTGCAGTGCTCAGGTTCAGGTGATTGCTGCCTTTTTGCAGCTGATGCTACCAGCTTTGTTGATGATCCACAGGCTGCAAGCTGGACGCAGTCACAGTAAGGGAATATATGATAGTCAAGTCAGACAAGGAACAGGCAGTTTTGCGAGTTGAAAACGCGTACCCATTCATGCACTGCAGGCTGGATGCAGCCAGTATCAAAGCAGTGTATCGACCCAGATGTTTGGCTGCTGCTACCCATGGGAGCGCCAAATATGATGTCCTATGGCGCAGAATATGCTTTTCTGCTCGCTCATCAACAGGGAACAAGCGTGGAGTCATGACTGGAAGATTACATTTTCATGCACTGCAGGCCAAACACAGCCGTCAGTAATGCCAAGGCCTCAGCTGTTCAGGCAGAGAAAGCTCAAGGGTGGTCACAATTCCTCCCTTGCAAGACTTGAAACCCAGCAGCTGGCAAACATAAAACGGTATGCCAACAACGCATGGAAGACTGAGACCCTGATCAATTCATGCCCTGCAGATTAGACACAGCCACTAGTGATGCTGAGCCTCAGCTATTCAGGCAAACAAAGCTCAAAGGTGGATACACTCCCTCTCAAGAGTTTGAGACCAAGCAGGTGTTTGCTGCCAGCAAAGATGGTACCAAGATTCCTATGTTCATCACTCACAAGAAGGGTACCCCCCTAAATGGGTCTGCACCCACCCTGTTGTATGGCTATGGAGGTAAAAATGCATTGAGACTGTGCACACACAAACCCAATAGCCATATCAACCCTGACAGCGTCAACACAGTGTGAAACTCACCACGCCATACCTTGCCACCCGTAACTTGATCATCAACACTTACATTGAGATCCCTCCCCCTACTGGATATTGTGATGCGTTTTGCAGTAATTGTCACTTACTGCTTTGCAAAGCTGACGGAATAGTCACTTTGTCAATTTGCATGTCTGTATGCCCCTAGTCGCTGGGTTTCGAGCCTGCCTAGCAAGCATGTTCAATGAATCAAATGCAAATTGGTGATGCAAGTTGATGTGTGCAGGGTTCAACATCAACTTGACGCCAGGATTCTCACCGACGCGACTGGCGTTCATGTTGGGCTATGGCGGGATCCTAGCTGTTGCAAACCTCAGGTAAGCCTTTACACTATTGTCAGCAGGAGTGTTGGCAACACTGCATGTTGCACAAATTGCACTTACAGCTGATACTGCTTTGTCTGACTTCCAAAAGTTGAACGTCAACTATCCTTACTGTGTTTCCCAGAACAAGCCAGCCTAGCCAGATAGGACTCAGGCCACACACACCTAGCACATGTGCTGGAAAGTATAAAAATCACTGTTACTACAGCTGATATTGGCAGAGTTGGAGTTGGTGCAGTGTGTGTTCAGCTGGGTACAGTGCTGCATGTCAGGGAGCTGTACAGATTGTCCTGATGGTGACAATGATGATGGGCTGTGTCTGCAATGGTATTTTGCCCTGAAAGCAGAACTACTGATGCACTGCAACGCTGCAAAGACACATCGTGGCTGTCTCTCCATCTAGTTGTGAATCAAAATCTTGGCCAAGGGAACTGTCAGCAGCACACATCCTACTGAGGAAAGCGTGTATTTGACTGGGCACATTGTCAGCCCTTCATGCAAAGCATAATTGTTGAAATTGATCATGCATTGTGAGGCGGCATGTGTCTCAGTGCAGAAACATGTTGTTGTCATCTGTCATCTCCCCACCCATGTTAGTTGTATGAGCTGAGCTTGAAAAGAGGGTGTGTGCATCCGAGATGTCCAAATGCAGGCCCAAGCCATGCACAAGCAACACAAGGCTCAGCAGTGTTGTCAATAATAGTCTTTGCAACCTTACTTGGTCAATACAGTTTTATGCTCAGTACAGCATGGCTGATCCCTTGAGTGCTTGGCAGGGGAGGAGGGGAATATGGCCTAGATTGGCATGACGGAGGCACGCATGGCAACAAGCAGAATGTGTTTGACGACTTCCAGGCCTGTGCCACATACCTAGCAGACAACAAATACACCAGTGCTGAGAAGCTGATCATCCAGGTTATTCACCTTCTGTTTCAAAACCCTATTGCAGCGCGCATATACTTATGACACTAACAACTCTCATGTAGAGGCTGTTGTCTGCAGTCAACATGGTTAAAGCAGCCCCGCAGTCTGCCACCAGCCTAGATCAGATGCAGGCAGAGCTCAGTACATGCCAATTTTGCTGTGCCCCTTTCTGTGAGCTTTGTATGCAACTTTCACCAACTCGCAGCAAGCGTACAGCCAGTATGGCTTGTTTGCTCAGTGTGAACGCCTGCTCGCTCAGTTCACTCACCCCTTGCTCACTCAAACTCACTTGTGTCAACAGACAATGTCCGACATGATGTGTCAGCTCACTACTCAGCTGCTGAGAGAATGTAACCTGCGCCTTCGCACTACCGGTACTTCGTCTTACCTGTATGCAAGCTGCATTGACACAGATCTTCTACCTTCTAACATCCAATTGTTGAAGGTGTCATGACATAGACTGCTGTTCTCTGCCTGTCAAGCTTTGTAGCAGCATGACCTTCCCCTCATCCAGTTTGTTCATCTGCACCGTTTGTTTGCCTGCCTGGCTGCCTGCCTGCCTGCTCGCCTGTCTGTCTGGCTGTGTTTCTGTCTAGAACATTACTCATTCACCACAGGGTGGCTCAAATGGTGGTCTGTTGGTAGCGGCATGCAGCAATCAGAGACCCGACCTATTTGCTGCAGTCATTGCGCAAGTGGGCGTTATGGACATGCTTCGCTTCCACAAGTTCACCATTGGTGCGTCTTCTTTCAACTTTGCATCTGGCATGTCAATGATTTGGTATAGCAAAGCTTCCATGTGTCAGCTGTCAGTCAGTTCGCTGCAAGCTCTGCTCTCGACATGTGCATAGCTTTGTACATCAGCATTGTCATCACGGCCAATGTGCCTTACCTATCAAAAGGCATGTCTGTTTCAGCTGTATGCCTTGTCACTAACATCATCACCTCCTTAAGCTCAGTGTACTTGCTCAGCACAAGGCAGTATTTGCAGCATATAGCTTAGCAGGCAGGGCTCAAATGCAATCAATGTGTCTGCCCAAAAGTTGTGATTGTACAGCTTTCATCATAGCAGTGTCATGCAGCCTGTGCGTATTCATGGTGAAACATTGCTCAGACCAGTTCTGATTTGCAGGTCATGCCTGGACAAGTGACTACGGCAACCCAGACAATGCAGACGACTTTGCCTACATCTATCCATACAGCCCAATACACAATGTCAGATCCCCGACCAAGGGTACCAAACAGTACCCAGCCATGATCATTACTACAGGAGATCATGATGACCGAGTTGTTCCATTGCATAGTCACAAACTCACCGCAACATTACAGCATGTTTTGGCGGGAGATGCGGAAAGCCCTCAAAGGAATCCTTTGATCACTAGGATTGATGTAAGGGCAGGCCATGGGGCAGGAAAACCTACTAAGAAAGTGATAGAGGAAGCTGCCGATTCCTTTGGATTTGCTGCCAAGGTTGTTGGAGCTAAATGGGTCAAGGCTTGACAGCTGCTCTGTTGCAGTCGTATTCCACAATACTCCCATCCACACTGTTACAATTGATTAATTCGTTAAAGCAGCCGCTGACTTGCTTGTCATCACCGTGTTGTACCCTCATTGTCCCAAGGTGCTGCTTCACAGTAGCTTGACAAGCGCAAGTGTTGTTTGATGCTGGCCAAAGCATGACAGAGAACCAAATGTCTTTCCTGAATGACCTCAGCTGCACTTGTTCTGATCAATCTCACAAGCTTTGGCCATGTTGAGAAGGCAGTAGCTCCTGTGAAGTATCAGTGCAGTACCGCTCCATACACATGACAGTACAGCATAATGCCTTCAGACTCTGTCTTGAACTTTTGGGCTTACTGAGGCATTAAGAGGCTCTGCCAGAGCAGTATACAACACGGCATCGCATGGTTTATATCTTTGCGTCAGATACTTCAGCGTTTGCTGTACGAGTATGAGAATTGGCAATATGATTGGTCAGCAAGCTTGTTACATCATGCATGCTGCCAGACAAGCAACGCCGTGCAGTCGTTCGTTGCCCTGGCAAGTAAAGCCAGGCGGAAGGTGAAGTAGAAACCACAGTTCTTGCTTTGCTGTCACCATCAAAGTGCAGGTATGACAGACAAACCGCAATAAGCTCTGCAGCAAAGTGCTGTTATCAGCTAAACTCAGAGGTTGCATGCTGTCATCAGCTAAGCTCAGAATCAGCATGATGTCATCAGCAAACACCCGCAGCAGAGTCCAACGGGCGAGCTGATGGGGTTTATCACTAATGTGCTGCAGACAATCAGTCCTTGACATTGCATGTTGGTGTCCATGGACAAGACATCCTGAGACTGTTTGCAAACTTGCTTGTCAAGCTGCAGTCAATAAGTTGATGCATCACGTATATGTTAGCACAGGCAATGCACCAATCTGTACTTGCGGCTAATTGCTCCAGAGGTGTCAAGAGTCCAACACCCTGAATGCTGGCGTGAAACACACAACATTTGTAAGCTGATGTATGCACAGGATCAGCAAGTTGATACATACACAATGCTCCAGTCTTTGATTGTGGCTTCTGCAGGTACGACAAAATTCCCTAGTCCTGAATGACAACACATCATTGTTAGGTTGGATATCAAAACCAGCATGGCCATCTCAGCCGCTTGCAGAAGCAAGCCTTACCAGGATGCACGACGAAGATGTGTGGCCATATAGCATCCTGTCCATCACTCCAGGCACCCACATGCCAACTGGAGATCATCAGGTTGCAAGGCAAGAAGGTGGTTGTGGTGTCGGGAATGGTAGGCTAGTAGGCAGGTTTGGGCAAATGTTGTGCAAAGGTAGGTAAGATTGGGCAAAAGTGGTCAATGATGGGCAAACTTGGGCAGGATTGGACCATGGTGGGCAACAGTGGTCAATGATGGGAGAAACTTTGGCAGGATTGGGCCCGGTGGGCAAACGTGGTCAACAATGGGCAGTGGTGGGCGAACTTGGGCAGAAGTAGCCAAACTTGGGCAGAAGTAGGCAAGTTTGGGCCATGGTAGGCACAGCAGTAGGCAAGTTTGGGCCGTGGTATGCACAGCAGTAGGCAGGATTGGGCCACAGTAAGCAGGATTGGGCCATGGTAGGCAGGATAGGTAAAAAGGTGAGCGAAGATTGGCAGAAGTAGGCATTGGTGTGCAACAATGGACCAAAGATAGGCAGTGCTGGGCCCTGGTGGGCAAAGTCAGGCAGTAGGGGCCATGCTCAGACATATATAGGCAGTGGTAAGCAGCTCGGGCAGCAATAGGCAGCAATTTTAGGCAGCAGTTGGCCAGCTGGTGTGCATGCTTACCTGTTATCGGGCTTGAGAGGTA
Organism: Trebouxia sp. TZW2008; assembly: GCA_002118135.1. NCBI lineage: Eukaryota > Viridiplantae > Chlorophyta > Trebouxiophyceae > Trebouxiales > Trebouxiaceae > Trebouxia > Trebouxia sp. TZW2008. The sequence goes on from BDIU01000110.1 coordinate 74,277, forward strand.
CCGGTCCTGGTGCAACACTGACCGTTGGACAGCTACGATCCATCCGAGGGGAAGCTGGACCACAGAGGACGAAGAGGAGGTCCAGGCGACTCTGAGGGACAACGCCAGAAGAGCTAGCACGCCGGTGCATCAGTGCTGTGCCTCAGAAGCTATGCAAGCCGTTTGAGCAGTACACAACGGTGAGGTGTTGCAGAGCAGTCATTTGGTTTGAAGTCAAACCAGGTGACTGTTGCAGCAAAGAACGTTCTCACCCGAACTATCTGATTGCTGCAGCCACACACTTGCTGCAACAGAGAGCTTGGCAACAGCACTTGCATATCAATCTACAAATGAGGCTGTGAGCAAGGCACAGGTAGTGCTGGACCGTTGATGCTCTTTCAAAACACACGGTACAACGGTACAGTGACGCTGAGCAGATGGACACACAGAAGGGCAAGGCAAGCTTGCAACGTGCAGCAGTGCTAGACAACAGTACGCGTGACGGGCCGGAGAGTCACACAGCGAACCAGGAAGTGCGGAGTATCGTGCAAATGTGAGAGTCCAGTCAAAATGCGCGTCTTTGTGTTGCGTTGCCTGATTTGGCACGGCCCTCAGGGCGTTGCCTTAAATCTTGACCGAGCAGCCCTTGTAAACGCCCTGGGTGCTTATTGGTGAATTTGTGTATTGATTGTTTGCCAAATCTTATGCATTTCACATTGATTTGAAATCATTTTTCGTGATCATTGTATGCGAGCTGCCTGCTGTCTGCCATAATCTGGCATTTGATACTTAAGCTAGTTGTTGTCATATGGACATGCTTGCCAACTTGTGGCAAGACATGCTCACCTATAGGTGTTTGTTGACATGCACATTTGAGTCATGACGTGTTGCTGTGCTGCATTGCGCCCAGGGCTGTCCCTGGGTGGCCTGTTGTCGATAACGTCTTCTTTCCTGCAGACATAGGCAGTCAGGCGCAGGCAGCTGGTCACGAGGGCCTGTGTGCCTTTTGGCTATTGCGCTTGTGCCTGAACGGTTTTGCTGCGGTGGGCTACATACGTGGTGCTACAACAGTGTATTCAAGGCTGTGTCTCTGCTGTCTTTTTCAGGTATGTTAACCTTCAGTACTCGGAAGTGCCTGTGCTTAATCACTCGTGATCGACAGCAACAGCTCAGCGGACAGTGCAGCGCAGTTCAGAACAACCTCAACTGCAAACGGCTGAGATGGCGATGGTGTTATTGTCAACGCCAGAATGTGTTATTTTCATACAACCTTGCCAAGATTCAAGCGCTGCTGAATCACTTTGTAACACTAAACCTGTGTTCAAAGGTCACCCAGTCCGTTTACTGGATGGTATTTGCTAACCTGCCACAGGTGCTTTGCACAGGTAGCATTCCTTGAGCAGTCGCAGTTTCTAATGTTTGCATAATTGCATTGGCCGTGGCAGTATGAAAAGTGCAACAAAAGCCTTGTTCCTGTATGCAAGTATAGCTCTTCCAGCCAATCAACACGGTCAAAGCTCCCAGTTTCATCGGCCTGACCATTACGAAAGAGACTCTCCAAGCATTGAGAAGGTGACACACATGATATTCTGCCTGTAGCGGTGGGTGTGCTGGCTGCAGTAATGAGCAAACAGCATAGACAGCTTGATTTCAGTGTTGCCTTGGCTGTACATGTCTGCAGAAGTGTGCATCATGAACTTCAGCATCGCAGTCAGTCTTGTTGCAGCCATTGCCAAGGGCATTGATACATCAAACAGAGCTGTTACATGCGGCAAAACTACACTGTCAAAGTAGCCACTATAGGTCCAGCCCTTTCATGTCAACATCAGCGTACTGTCAAGGCGTCAACTTCATTCCACTGAATGTCAGTGTGAACAAGGTCACAAAAGTGTGTATGTTGCAGCTTGAAAGCATGCACACTTGTGTACGCTGCAGCCTTCAAGGTTCCCCAGCAGTTGTACTCTGTCAGCCGTGAGGGCTCACAAAAGATGGAAGCATCATTGCCATCAAGCCTTTGGGGTTGTCCACGTGAAGCCAATGACCAGCATTTGGCAGGACATGCACCTTTGTCCAACCACTCTTTCCCGCTTCAGCATGAGCAGCAGCACTGACTTCAGCTTGGTGAAGCCTCTGTACAGTCTCTGGCGTCCACCTGTTATGCATTGCATATCTTTGGCAGTTATAACAGCAAAATTTGATGCATAAAACATTTGATGCATAAAAACAAGAAATGTTGATGCATCATGGCATCTGCGATATCAGCGCATCAGACAGAAGGGCACATATTGCACATTTTGCACATCTTTACGTTTTTGGCATGCAGTCCTATGCATAAGGCTATGCTCAGAATGAGACAAGCATCATCAAAATCAGCGCTTGAGTTGTTGGACTGTTCAATTGGAAACTGGCGCATGTGTATATTGCTACATGCTGCTTGTCACTGCACAGGGTGACAAAAGTTTTGGCGAATGTGAGGCACAGATGCAACTGCAGTGCCAACTGTAGTTGCGCAAAACAATGTACGCAGACCTGTCAGAGTTTTCTGCTCTGACAATGTTTAGGGTAGTGCCCTTTGGCGACTGATCCACCAAGTCCCAGTAAGAACTCTGCTTGTAGCTTTCACCCATGTCTGCATGCACGACAAGCAGCAGTTTGTTACTGATATCGTTGCTTGTGTCAAGACCGCTCATGTTGCGTGGCTCGGACGCAGTGCATTTGATGAGTAAACCAGCCTACAGAAAACGCAAAGGCGACCATTGAGATTTGTCTTTCTTGTGTGTTGCTAATCAAAGTCTGAGACACAACTTCAATTGTCGCAGTGGTTTACTCTGAAGGCTGATTGACTGATTCAATGGTCAGTCATGACTCACTGATTTATGCAACATCAATAGCAGCAGCACTTACTTTCGTTGCTGATGCACATCTGCATCAGGGAAAATGGTCTCCACGGTTGAGCATGAATGCAGCATTTGCTAGGCAACAACAACCTCAGACATGTTGCATGCTGCGTCAGAAGGTTGTTCCAGCAGTCCTCCATGTATGTAACCTGAAGCTTCTGCCTAAAGTTCTGGCAGAAAGCAAGAATAAGGCTGCCAGCTGCCAAGGTAATGGAACAAATTGGCAACAGACTTGTTGCAGGCAAATCTTAGCATGCTAAGGAGATATGACAAGTTTACCATTAGCACCCTCAACATTGAAGCCCCACTTGAATCTGCTCTGTCCATCAGAAACCAAATTGCTTCCCACATTCTGAACCCCAGACTGTATCCATGCTGCTCCATGTAGTCATACAGCCATTCCCGTGAAACTATGGGCGCTTGGAGCCTTCTGATCTCTGCCACAATGTTGTCTACGTCTGTGGGAGCATGCTCATCAGACTTGCCAACGCTGACGTCCAACACCCAAGTCTGCACAGCAAGCTGATGCTACACAATTCTGACATGCATGTGCAATGAGTAGGTTCCGTGGGACCAGTCAAAAGGAGCAACTCCCTCATGTTGCATACATCAGTCTGAAACCAGCAATGACATACATGGAAGACATAAAGCTAGTCTGTCAGCTAACTTTGCAGCATTGCTAGTGATGAGGCGTCCTGCAATGCACAATAAGCAGTGTACAGCGGTATGATCACAGTGTCACACAAGCAAAGAGTGATAATGCTGATTTCAACCCGCAAAGTCAGCTTGCCATATGGTGCTAAGGAGCCGAATACATCAGAGTTGACATGCCAGATACATCAGTGTTGACACGCTGTGACAAGGTCATATTAAGCAGACAACTATTAGCTGCAGATGCCAGTCATTGCAAGGACCTGGCATTGACCTTGTGTCCAGACACTGATTGCATACAGAAACATAACGATTGCTTGGCACCTGTCGAGGCACTTTAGCACCACTTGTTGCTGTCTGTTTGAGCCACTCAAGTGTGATCTTGCCGCCAAGGGAATGTCCTACAATGGCTGCAACTTCTTGCTCGGCAAATTTGTTTTGTATGAGCTGTGTCAAGTCCTGTGCAGCTGTCATCAGGGTGTGCGGTGGGTCAAAACCAGGCACGGCTGTTGAGCGGCCATGGTTTCGCAGGTCTACAAGTATAATGCGCCAGCCTCTGCAGAACAGACACAATATTAAGTCATGTCACAAGGGCATCAGAGAATGTATAATGCAAGACCAGGCAGCTCTGTTGAGCGGGCATGGTTGCGCAAGTCTACAAGTACGACGCGCCAGCCTCTGCAGCACAGACACAGGAATAAGCCGTGTCACAAAGGCATCAGAAGGTGTCTTATGCAAGACCAGGCAGCTCCGTTGAGTGTCCACAATTGCGCAGGTCTACAAGCATGATGCGCCAGCCTGTGCAGCACAGACAAACCAGTCAGTTACATGACAAAGGTGCAGACATAATTGATCAACTAATTGACTTTTACTGTCTTGAGGACGCAACAGGGGGGTCATACAGACGATGTCAAGAGAGTCATTCTGATATATCCAAATACAACGAATGTTCCCAACTGCAATTACGTCACAAAGAAGCCAGAAGCCAGAAGCCACTTGTCTTTGACAGCCAGTAGGATGTTGCTATGACAGGCAGAGCAAAGCGCTCAAGCAGTTTAGCAAACAGTACATTGCTGACATGCTATGTGGTAGCTGTGGACCCTGAACAAGGTGACAGTGAAACGAAATCAGAGCTTGCTCAGCTAAGAATGGCTATACGTGATCAGTACAAGACGAGCTCTATTGGCATGAAGAGGCAGAGCAGCTGACGCCTGGCAGGTTGCCAGTCACCTGCCTGATTCGCTTGCGGCTTGTTTGGCCAGTGTTCGAGCGAAACTCCTCCAGTTTCGCCCCAGCCCCAGCATGCCATGCACAAAGATGCCCAGCCTGGGCTGACCGGAGGTGACTGGTGGTATCGCCACAATCTCCTCGTACGCAAGTGTTGTCTTGCGCTTGATAACGCACGGAGAGCCTGCCTTGCTTGCATGTCTGCTCCAAGTTGTGAAGCGTGGCTTGAACATATCGCCCTCTCACAACCTCCGCAGGTTTGTCATACCAGGGTAACGCTGTCGCATTTCAGACAAGGTTGTGATCTGACGAGACAATCCCAACGACTTTACATCACACAACCATTTGCAGCATGTGTGAGACGTCAGCGCGTGCGACAACTGCAAAACTTGCAAAGCACCTGCCGTCGACCGCAGTAACGCTCTCGTCTTGCAAGATAACGCCAGCCATGAACGCCAACAATAACGCGCGCAAAACGCGTCGGTGTTTGCAACTTGTCAATCTCAACCTACATCTAGTGTTCAAGTATAGCTGGCGCCCTCCATGCATATCGCCTCACCTCGAAGGCATGAGTGTACAAGCGCTTCCTGCCCAAGCGGCATAGCTTTCTGCAGTCAGTAGACGCGAGTCAGGTAAGGGACGTCAGCAAGCCGAGCAGAGGCTGCGTCATTCGCTGTCTGCGTCTACAGGCTGCTATCGCCTACGTCGCATCTTGAGCATTGTTGTCAGGTCGAGCCTACTTTTGCAGGTCTCGCTGACTCGGTCAAGTCAGACCTTTGTCCCGATCACCTCGGTTAGACTGCTCGCAGCTTGGCGTTTTGCTTGGAACGGATTTTCGCGCCAGAGCTCAACTGCTGAAAGCCTGCCGGCTCCAGACAGATCCTGATAGCTATGAAGCTGCACAGGCAAGACACAAGCAGCAACAGCAACAGCAACAGCCAACACCAGCGTCTGCCGCCATGGCGGTATAACCCTCAGATCCAGCTCTGCTGCAACAGCTCACCCTTACACCTGATGCACAACGTCAGCAGCCAGCCCTCTCACCTTCAGATACCCCAGCAACTTTCATCAACACCCTGCCTCAACCCACTGCAGAGGCATCACCTTCTGGATCACTGCCTGCAGTAACTGGCCAGCCTGCCATGATGGACGGCCACAGCAGCACCCAGACAGACACAGCTACTGATAAGACAGAAACTGAAGCCAGGGCTAAGCGTATGGCTGCCTATGCAGAAAACAGGCAGGGTGCTCTGTCGGCAGCAGACCCCCTCACAGGACCCCCTGCTCACCCCAAGCCCCCTTTCACCCCTCCCCCTGCAGATGGCATCACCTGCAGCATCAGGTCATCACTAATCTCTTCTTCGGCAGCTATCCCTGCAGTTGATGACAAGTCACCATCAGTTCCTGAGCTGTCCATACAGCACGAGACAGCACAATCATTGCCCACTCAGATGCATCCTGAATCACTTCGATCTATCGCTGCTCAAAAGCATGGTCAGGCATCATCAGTGCCCAAGCCTGCAGCACATTCACAGGCTGTGTACAAACCTGCCATCAGCCCGCCTCAAGCCCACTCGTCTGCTTCCGGAACCATGAGCACAACCCCCCAACAAGCACCCTCACACACACCCTACCGACCCCCCTTCAGGTCACGTGTCAAATTTACAACCCCTGCTGCATCACTCACTTCCTCACAGCCAGCACCTTCCACACCGGCTAGAAACCTAGTCCCAAATCAATCCCCAGAGTATATGGAACAGCAGAATGCGTCAACACAGCAGAGACCGGCAGCTCAACATATGTCACACCACAGAAATCCGGCGCCTGTTCCACAAGCTAGATCCCAACAGTGTGAGGAGCGGCAGAATGCCTCAACATGGCAGTAACCAGCAGCTCAAGTTGTGCCAAGTAGCAGAAGCTCAGCACCCTTTACCCAACTTAGATCTCCAGAGTATGTGGAATGGCAGAACGCCTCAACATGGCTGAAGCCAGCAGCAGAAGTTGTGTCAAACGGCAGCAGATCAGCACTCTTAACAGAAGCTAGGTCCCCTCACTTTTGGCAGCAGCAACATGGCTCAACAGAGGGCACTCCAAATGCCAGCATGTTGCCTTATGATAGACACGCAACACCCTTTGTGGAGACTGAATTCCATCATCATATGCAACAGCAAGAGCCTGCTTCTTGGTTGAGGCAAGCGACAGACACTCTGCCAGGTAGCAGCGGCCTGAGCCCACTTCAAGCAATTAAGCAGCTGATGCGATGTAACAATGTGATCATCACTGACAGAGTGTTCACAACAGCCAACTGCCAGAGTCCTTGGTTTGACAAGGTACCGGACAGTAGTCAAGGGCTGAGGATGCATTTGGTTGGAACACCTGACGGCATGATGCATCGCAGCTCAGCTATACTACTGATGAAGATGCGACAGCCAGAAAAGCAGACTGGCAAGGTGCAGCACAGTCTATATGCTGAAGAAGAGGTGCACCTGCAAGGCTTCATGTTGATTTGTCCTGGGGCAATGCATGTCGAATTTGTACAAGGCTGGCAAGCGCATGACGGCAGTTACAAGTATGACATGAGGCAGCTGTTAGTCAGGAAGCAGCCTGAAACTATGGCAGTGCTTGCTCAGCGACGGCTGCAAGTCATTCAGGCAATGAAGGTTTTTGGTGGCTTACTGAACAACCTACTGCACAGTCAGAAAGCACAGGATGACTTGTTGCAGTCTAGCTGTGACTGAGGTGTTTTGGCTTGCTGTCAGCACGGCCAAATTGACAGTTAACACATGAGTGTTTTAAACCCAGTTTTGCACAGTTGAGCTGACCAGATTTGTAACCCTAGTATACTATGATGTATCTTTCCCATCTGCGTTGAAAAAAGAGGCTCTGCCCGTAGTTGCAGTACCATCACGCGGTGTCACAGTTGCACATGTGCTTGTTGACCTGACAATTGTAGAGTAGCCTTGCAAGTGAGCTCACTCGAGTGAGCATAAGCACCTCAAAACATATGCCTGAGTGAGTGATCCAGTTTTGCTCTGAAGCAGCAAGAAGTAAATGATTGATCCACGTTAATTTGATACAAGGCATGAACCTCAATGGTGTTAATGCTGAGTTTGATCAGTGTCAGTGTGATGGGATGTGTAAATGAATGAAAGCCTGGCAAATTTGATTGTGTACAAACACAATTCTCAGCCTTCCATCCACATTTCAGCTATGCCTGCATCTATTGACCTCTTTTGGCATTGATGCTGGTTTGATAAAAGCTTGTTCTTGCGGCTTCATAGTAATTTCTGATTGTGCAGAATTGTCAGCATCTTGCCCGCAGGCCTGTGGATGCGTGGCTAGCAGTATTAGCTGTCAGCCACCAAGCAGCAGCATGCCTTCCGTCAAAAGTCGCCAGTCAGACATCGTGGCGAATGCGCTTGTCGCGGCGGCTGAGGCCGGCGAATTGCATGAGCTGCAGCTTCTCCTGCAGGACGGCAATCCAGATGCGCAAACAGTGGTGCGCTTTCATGCACCCTGCTGATCAGCTATCGCAAAGAGTCTGTGGCAATATGCTGAATTTGCTTCCAGAGTGGAAACACAGCATTGCGGGCTGCAACCGCGTTGGGAGACGTTGATTGTATATGCGAGCTGCTGCGGCATGGAGCCAATGTCAATTTGGAAACCAGCAGAGGCACTGCACTTGTTGCAGCAAGTGCGCAGGGTGACGCCGACACTACACAGCTGTTGCTGGAGCATGGGGCAAGCATCAATCAGGAGACAGCATCAGGTGCTTGACCATGAACAAAGCAAGCCCAAACAGCTTTGTATACTGAACTTTCATGGTATCTGCAGGCACAACAGCGCTTTCTGCAGCCATCAAGCAACAACGACCAGCAGCTGTTCAGATGTTGCTGCAGAAAGGCGCAGATCCTGAATGCGCTAATGCTTATGGCATCACACCCTTGGCCCTTGCACAGGTATGCCCCACCAGCCGTGTGCCACAACCCAACTTGGCAATGCCAGTTGTCTAATGCGTAGTGCCAAGCAGTCTTGACACAGCCAGCCGCATGTCAGCACATGTTGCATTGCCCTTCTGCTGCAACAACAGGCTGAGAGCATGAGTGTCTTGTTTGGTATTGCATGCTGTATCTGCGCTTGCTCAGCTCACTGTTCCTGATGCAGAAAAATCATTCCCATTACTAATCACACAGCTGCCAGAATAACCAGTCCCGTTCGCATGACCGCATCTGACTGCCACCTCCGCTGACATGCCCATGACCTTCGACTTGTCAGTATCCTGATGCCGTCGCAATCAGAGGGCCACATGCCTAACAGCACGGTTGTCAGTGCAGGAAGCAGGCAACATGCAGATCTTGATGATGCTGCAGCAAGCTCAAGTGCAGCGCGCAGCTGAGCATGCATTGCATAGCATGGATGAGAGAGCGATGCAGGCACAAGCAGTGAGCGAGCAGCAGCAGCAACAGGATCTGCAGGTCAACTCTGTCATCTTTGCGGTGGCAGTTGCCTCTTGTTGCAGAATTCAATGCCATCAGAAGCTGACCATTGCAGCTGATTGTTTGTCTTTCCACTAGAAGCAATGCCACCTGCAGCAAGCATGCAAGGCCAGCATGCATAAGCAGCTTTCTTGAGAGTTACATCAGCAGCACAGTAACTTGAATGTTGCGTGTATGTCTCAGCATCAAACTGCCATGTTTGCTTCGCACTTGCATGCCCTGCATTGTGAGCGTTGGCTCATGTGACAGGAATGGTGTGGTACACTTCAGTCATCACAATTTTGCAATGCATGCATCTCAAGCGTTGTCTGCAATATTTTTTGATTACAGATCATTGCTTCCTGCAATACAGGAGGTCCAAGAGCAGATGACAAGCAAGAAGCAGGCCTTAGCCACCAAGCTGGCTGAGTTGCAGAGTCAAAATGCAGACCTCAGGCAAAAGTATTGTCAGGCTGTCGGCTCAGGATAACGAACAGCTGTCTGTGCGTGTCATCTCAAGTGTTCTAGCTTCAATGGTCTGTCATGGCGTGTCAACCCAGAAATCTAGCTGTTTGTGGTTCTTGGCTGAGGTTCAACAAGTCCACATTGTCTACACTCATATTTCAATTCAGACGCAGCCCATCACCAGCAAGCAGCCATACATATTTTGCTCTTCAGCAAAGCTGAGCCAGCATGAAGACGCCATACGTTGCTGGTCAAAAGATCAGACCCATGCACACTTTGCAGTCACACGGCATGAGGAGAAATGTTTGTCAGCTGACCACAGCATGACTTCGCCATACATTGCCGAACATGTAGTTGCATCTGAGCATGCTTTTGCGGTCACATGGCATGAGGGGAAATGTTTGTGAGCTGACAGCTGACGTCCCAGAGCCGGCGTGCAGTGCTGTCATCCCTTGCATGCTGTGCTGTCTGTACAACCTTGCTGTGTGCAATGTACTTGCCATGCACCTGCAACATGCAGCTCACCAAGTCAATGATAATGCATTAGCACAGCAACACAGCTTCCATGCACCTGCAGCATCCACCTCACCAATTCAATGGTAATGCATTAGCACAGCAAGGCAGCTTCCATGCGCCTGCAGCATCCAGCTCAGCAAGTCAATGATAACGATGATGCATCAGCACTGCAAGATGGCTTCCATGCACCTGCAGCATCCACCTCACCAAGTTTTTGATAATGCATCTGCACAGCAAGACAGCTTGCAGGGCTTGTTCACAACCTCATCCACACACACGAATGATGGGGCATCCCAACAAGAGAAAAGGCAAATCTATGCAAGTAGGCGTCAGAAACGGAGCCTGTGCAGCCAATGTAGAAGCAGCCCATAGTCCAACCAGCACAAGTCAATGCAGTGTTGCGTTCTGTGTCTGCTGCTTGAAGCATGTCTTGTCCAGCAGTGTCAAGGCGTAGCAGCCAGCCTCAGGGTGGACAGACATGACACACAAGGGCTACATTTGTGCATGCTGCTGTAAGCACCTTTACAACAGGCAGGTAAGCAACGACAAACAGCCTCATGATCACCGTCTCATACAGAAAGCTTTCTAGGATTGCTCACCTTTTCAGCAGGAGCAGTGGCAGCATACAGAACAGACTGCACACCGTACTCAGCTGGCAGAAATGTCAGCGGGAAGATGAAGTTGATGAAGGGAATGCCAATAGGTCTCAGCAATTTTGGGCACCCATTCTGTAGCCAGCCTTTAGCAAGCTGAGTCTGTAGTAAGCCAGGATGCACAGCAACAATGCAATCTTTGACCTTAGAATCTTCATTCCTGTGCACACAATAAAGTCAATTTACTCATTGCAATTGCTGATTGTTGCTTTGTTCACTCATGGTCAAGCTTTGAAGGCTCAGGAGCAAAGCAGGCTGCACAGGAACAATGCAATCTTTGACTCTTGAGTCTTCGTTTCTGTGCCAACAGCAAAATTTCATCTATTTGCTGAGAGCCTTTGCAGCAAGCCAGGGTGCACAGCAACAATGCAATTTTTGGCTTTTGAGTCTTCATTCTTGCCCCCACAATCAAAGTCTGTTTACCCATTGAAAGCCTTTGCAGCAAGCCACGGTGCACAGCAACAACCTTGGACTACTGAGTCTTCAAATTTGTGCACACAATAAAAAAGGATTTTCTGATTGCAAGACTTTGCAGAAGCCAGGGTGCACAGCAAAAGTGCAGACTTTGACCCTTGAGTCCTAATTCCTGTGCACACAATAGACTGTTATTTGACCGTGCAAAGCCTTTGGAGCAGACCAGGGTGCACAGCAACATTGCAATCTTTGCTTTTTGAGTCTTCATTTCTATGCACACAATGCAAGACACCCATTGAACCCCTTTGACACGAGACAAGATGCACAGCAACAATGCAATCTTCGTTCCTGACCTTGCAATGTTGATTCCTAAGCACACTATCAGAATGTAGTTACTCATTGTAATTGCTTGTTACTACTCCTATCGATCATGGCGATTGGAAGGCTTTGCAGCAAGCCAGCATACACAGCAACAATGCAACCTTCATTTCTGACCTTGAAATGTTCATTCCTAAGCACACTATCAGACTTTACTTACTCATTGTAATTGCTTGTTACTACTCCTATCGATCATGGCGATTGGCAGGCTTTGCAGCAAGCCGGCATGCACAGCAACAATGCAATCTTTGACCCTTATATGTTTATACCAGTGCACACAAATGGAATTCCAATCACCTATTGTGTGCACGGGAATGAACATGTAAGGGCCAAAAGAGCATTCTTGAAGTGCACACTGGCTTCCTGCAAAGACTTGCAACACAATCCTGTAATTCCGTGGAAACAGTCATATTCGTGAATGGCAGGCAAACCAGATGACTATCCCAGTTGCAGCACACATTTTGATGCAGCACATTTGGATGCAGAATCATTGCACAATGGGCATGTTCTGTATTTGAGCAATGAAACGCCTTGAGACAGCTCTGTACTGGCAACTTGTCGTCACTCCACCGTTGCAGCACACCAGGTTGAAACAGGTAGACAGAGCATGCAGCACTCAGCATGCTGGTGGAGTACAGTCAATGCTGATGGATCAATTACTTCCTGTTGAACAATGATTCATGCAGCTACAGCATTGCCACAGCATGAATGATTCAGCCAGCTGGTTGAGTACAGCCGATTATGTCTCAGATCAGATACAGACACAGCAACTGTAGTTTTTGACGATGCGTCACCTGTCCATATGCTGTGCATATTCTCTGACAGCCAACAACTCAGCCAGCTTAGAATCTGAGTACCGTTGGAACCCACTGTAGCTTTGGCGAGCGTCAAAGTCCCCAAACCGGATTCTGCCTGCCTTATATGTCAGTGACGAAAGCATTACCACCCTCGTGCCTTCTTGCAAAGCTGTGCTGGACTGCTGTGCCTGAAGGGATGATGGTGTTGTGCTGTGTGCTTGATTCTGCTGAGCTGTGTTGTGGTTGTGGTCTGAGTGTTGATGGGTGGCGAGTGGCTTGGGTTGAAAGTGCTTGGTGTGTGCAGCTTTGTTGCTGATGTGTTGCCGCTGTTGACCTTTCAGTAGCTCATGAGTGAGTAGCCAATGTCCCAAGTAGTTCACCTGCAGCAGAACCGTTTTCTGTCAGCAAAACAGGCAGCAAGCTTTCAAATAATGAAAAGGTTGGAAATGGTTGGACCATTAGGCAACATAGCAGGAGCCCCTGCAAACAAAAGCAGCCCTAGTCAAGTATGATGGCAATGCATGATGATGTGCTAGCAGCTCAAATGGCCTTCTTAGCTAATGCCTGATGGTGCTGTTATATTGCAGGTAAGACATAATCTGTCTTTTTTGACTTCTGCTATGGTAGTGATGTTGCAAGCTAAAAGTATAAGGGCTTGACTGCAGCAGAGCTGCTTGGTCGACAGAAAGTGTAGTAATGTAAAGACTGGTGACACTCCCTTAATTAGCCATACAGGCATAGTTTGTGACTGACACAAAACCTATGCATGTGACGCTGTCATACATTGGAGGGCCCTTCTTTGCTTCTGACTGTGCAATCTGAGTTTGAGCGGCATATGACCTCTTCTCAAGAGTGTGCTGCAATGATGTGCTTGAACAACAATATTGACAGTCATGCCAACAACAATGAAATCATGACGATGACAGCACCAACAACAACAGCAGCAGCAGCAGCAACAGCAGCAGCACATCACACATTCAAGCACAGGCAAATGTGCCGTGTTAAACAGCATACTTGGAACTGCTGCTCAAGGCCGTCCTTTGTGAGAAGCCTTTGAGGCGGAGCCATGATCCCAGCATTGCAAATGAGCAACCCAAGAGGCAGTCCTCGCTTGTTGAAGCCAGATGCAAAGGACCTGACGCTGTCAAGGGAAGCCAGGTCCAGAGAGCCTGTCTCCACAGGATGCTTTTGGCAGCCTGCATGGATGGGAGTTGCATCTAACGCCTGCAGTGAGGCAAGCCTGGTTGAAATTATGTCAGTCACACAATTTTGGCTGCAAGGTCAGCGCAGTGCTTTCATATACAAAATCTCTGAGGAGTGGACTCCATTGCATGAGCAGCAGCTAGATTAAAGCATAAGCTAGAGAAGAGACGTGTTTGTGTCATCTGAGTGTCAAACGGCAGCGTGACATAGGAAGTGGAGGCTTTGCACTGCACCTTGGCAGCAGCCTTGGCACGTTGCTCATCTCGACAAGCTATAATCACACGCGCTCCCCTGGCAACCATTGCTTCAGCTGTGGCTTGTCCGACTCCAGCATTTCCTCCGGTTACGATGCAAACCTACGGTGACTCTGCTGATCACGCACGTAAACGGGGCTTTCATCAGAGACAGCTGAAACAAGCTTGCGATGCAGCCTCGAGAGCTTGCATGACGGGCCGATGCTCAGACCTTGCCCTTGAAATCGTGTTGCGGCAGCCTTGCTGTTGGCTGACGTATCCGATTCACGATGTTCTGCATCAGTGCCAGCGCACCGTCCACTCTGGTGCAAAGATCCCGATACAGGTCATCCATCTGTTGGCCGGCGCCCATTTTGTCCTACCTGATGCTCTTGTCGAGATCAACGTTGAGGTCAGACCTAACGTGCAAAGCAGATGCGTGAACCGGTGATCATAACCGTCGCTGAAGGACGTCTCTCGGAAAAGCGTGTCAGCAAGTATCCGCTTGCATATTGCAGATTGCGGCACGCTTGCGCCTGTGTCTATGAGTGCATCGATAGAGCCTGCCAGAATCTATTGATCGCCTTCGGGCGTTCACACCCACATTTCCTGAACGAAATGCTCAGGAGATGAAACGGCTTTCTGCCAGGAGCTTATGCTAAGTCATTGGCAAATTCCTTTCCATCTTTTCTGGTTGGGGTCAAGTCAACACAAAACTAGTTGCTCAGTTAATCAATCTGTGGCACTCATGCCTGCACGACGCTGTCACAGAGGCAGGGCAGAAGCAGAAGCATTGAAAATCTTACAAGGATGAACTTCTGGTCAATTCAGTACACAAATACATGTAATCGAGTGTATTTTCCGAAAGGGCCTTGACGAGACATCAGCCTAGTCGTCAGTAATGTCTAGACATGCCAGTTGAGCTTACATACTGGTGGTACAGTAAACAATTACTGAAGACAACTGGGTGGTCAGTACATGTGCATTACACTCAAATGCAGACTATAATAATCAATACAAATCAACGTGCGACGGTCTGCTTGCAGCTGGAATGCAAGGACTTTTATTTGATGGCATGTTCCTTTGCAACGGAACATGTGCAAAAGGGTCATGTGCCACAACATATTGTACATATCTCTCAAAAATTGCCCATTCCACTTCAATCGAACTGGGGATTATTTCTGCTGCAATTTCCTGCTTGGCTGGTGCATGCATTTCCTCAGCCAATGCATCCAGAGCATCTTCAATTTTTGGAATGTATGGATACAAGTGTAAGTGCCAAGTGCCAATCTGCTTGGCAATTAGTACCTGCAGCAAAAGTTCTGTTTTGCCACAACGAGCAAACTGATGAGAGACAGTTGATAGCTCCTGTGCGTACCTAGCTGGAACCCCTGAGCCTGCCTTCTATGCCTTGATACCAATGTGAGTGAAGACTTTGTCTGAACACATTCTGCCAGAGCCTTGATTGCTCCACCCAGTCGCAGACACTGAAACCCAAAATTGGGATCTTGAGTTTGCAAAGAAGCCATTTTACCCCACAAGCAACAAGGTTGCCAATTTGACCAACACCCAACATACATTTTGTCCTGTCATTCATGGACATGTGATGTACAAACTGAGTCTGCTGCTCTTAAGTCGCATTGCTTTTTGGGCCTGTAGCATGTCCTGCTCTGAAGTCTACTGCACAGCATTATCTGTGCAGAGGACTACAGGGCCAAACACGCATGCAACCAAAAGCCCTATGACGCAACTGCTGTGTATGACATGTACAGTGTTACAGCAAGCAAGATTGCAAGCGAGTGCGCCAGAACAAGCTTGGATGCACAAGCAGGAGGTGTAGAGTATGCAGTGCTTTGTGTATTTCGCCGCATTTTGATCTGTGACGAATTATGTGCTGTGCTGTGTGTTCAGCAAGTGTGTGCTTCTCCATCTGGATGCCACTGTTGTCTGAGCAAAACGTCTCAGCAAAACGGGAAGCAACACCTGAGAGAAACCTGGGTAAATTGGTGCAACTGCTGCATGAGCAGTGCTGCAAATTTGGCCATGTTAGACATGCATAAGTAAGTCAAGATCGTCAATGTATACATGCATATCTTTTGGGTGATCTTGAGTGTCATTGTGAGCACTATCATCATCACACATGTCAGCATCCAGCTCGTTATGTATGTCAACAGCGATGTTGCTGACGTAGGCAGCTTGAATTTAATACCTCCAACCCTTTGATGAGCACAGACCATGCGTAAAATTGCCAACAAGACTATTTCTTGCTGCATAGGTGCAGCATGTTGGCGGCGCCTATGCAGCCAGACATCTGTATATAGCCAGATTGCCTGAAACATGCCGGTCTCTTCATGAGCACAAGCCCTGCCTAAAATTGCCAACAAGACTGTTTCTCGCTACATTGGTGCATCCATGTTGGCATGCTTGCTGCATGGCGCTGTCAACAACGGTGTATCAATTGAGCAAGGATGAGTCTTATGGCAGCTGTAGGTGGGGTCTTGACTCCTCAAGGCGCCTGGGGTATTACTCAGCCTGGCCTTATGCACACACATATATAATATATATGTGTATGTACACACACATATACATGTGTGTTCATGCGTGACCACTGACCATTTGCTATGAGCAACAATAAGCAGCATTGTTGCTTATGACATGAAATAGCCACTGCATGCCATGTAATTAGAGGTCACTGCCCAGCAGTACGGCTATGGCAGTGTGCGATTCTGTGGTGGGAAGGAGTAACAGGCTAGGCATCACAGAACAGCCCGGTGGCATAGCTGTCATGATGGGCAACGACCTCTGGGTACATGGCATGAGACACTTCACGTCAGGCTTGGCACTTTTGCACAGCAATGCATAGAACAACAGCAACACTCTCCCTTAAATGCTGGCACGAGACAAATGATGGTACGCTGTGCATTACAACATGGCGCTGCATGCATCAGCAGCGCTTCTCACCCCTCGAGACATGGCATGAGACACTTGATGGTACACTATACATATCCGATCAAGACCAGCATGCATTTCAAGCACCACTCAGCTCTTGGGACATAGCATGAGAAACATGATGCTATGCTTTGCATTTCAGATCAAGACCAGCATGTGTTGCAAGCCAAACTCACCCCTCGACACATGGCATGAGACACTTGATGGTACGCTTTGCACTCCAGCATGGCGAGTTCCTTCAAAGCAACTGCCAACTCGGCAACATGATCCAAGTCCTGCTGAGGATGCTGCACATTGTTGTTGACATACGGCTTGCTAACAAGTGCCTGGCGTCTCCTCTGTAACAGCTCCTTTCTATGGATGTATAATCGCCGCAAGTACAGCAAATCTGCCAACTGTCTGTCTGACAGATGCGCCTGCTTCTGCAGAACACAATCACACACTCAAACATCAGCAAATGTCTGTGTCCCTGTTGACACTGCCAACTCAGCAACATGGTCCAAGTCCAGTTGTGGATGCAGCACATTGGCGCTGATGTATG
The DNA here is from genome assembly GCA_002118135.1 of Trebouxia sp. TZW2008. Taxonomy (NCBI): domain Eukaryota; kingdom Viridiplantae; phylum Chlorophyta; class Trebouxiophyceae; order Trebouxiales; family Trebouxiaceae; genus Trebouxia; species Trebouxia sp. TZW2008. The sequence continues at coordinate 91,655 of BDIU01000110.1, forward strand.
GCCTGCTGACAAGGGCGGGGCTCCTCTGGGCTCCGCAACAGTTCCTTTCTGTGGAGGTACAGCCGCAGCAGGGACAGCAAGTCTGCCAAATGTTCATCTGATAGCTGTGCCTGCTTCTGCAGGACAAGTTCACAGCTCCTGAACATCAGCAAAGATTTGTATGCTGGTGCTACCGCCCAGCTGTGATTATGCTTGACTGATACAAGACTTTCCACACTAAGCATGCCTGTTCTTGAAAGACATTGAAGTTTGCTGTGAAGCAGTTGATGACCTTGCGGCACTGGTGTGACTGATATGGCAACAGGCCACTGACATTTACATTTCATTGTTTCTCTGCTTTTACCCTCATGTTGGTATCTTTTTGGGCAAAGAAAGCTGTTTGTTCACCGATTGTTTTTCAGATCTCCGGGTCAATTTCAACAAACTGAGCCATGCTTGCAGAGGGCAGAAACAAACATGCCAAGCAAGGCATGAAAGCTCTAGTGTGCATGACATCATTGCCTGTGAGTAATAAGTGGCCAACAGCACTGCAATATTGCACATGCACAACAGATACTGCTTTTGTGCTGGCTCAATGCATGTAGTAGTTCTCAGCAAGACTAGCATCTGTGCACAACAATGCCAAAAGCACAGTAAGACTGCACATCTATCTGCTTGCTAAGTGTATGAACGTAGCAACTCAGCAGCACTAGCTTACCAGGCAGGAGTTGTAGTACGCCGCATCAGCTGAATGGCTTTCAGCCAAGTCCTTGTCTATCAAGCCCTGCATTCCTGCCAGCAGAGCTGCGGGGTTGACTACACACACACAGCACAGGAATCTGACAGCCTCCAAGGCCAGCTCGCACATCTTATTCTCATCTTTGGCATTCATCAAGTTGAGTCCAACTTCTCGCATGTATTCCTGTTGCAAAGCATTGCGAGCAAAGTCAGATGGTGTCTTGGTGTTATGCTATGTATTCAGGTGAGACCAAAGAATCAAGCTAGTTTTTCATGCAAACTGAATGTATGCATATATTGAATGATGACACTGACACTGTACTGTATGCACACCACTATAGACTGCAAGCAGAAGCTGTGACAGCATGTCGTGTGATACGTTGCTGATTTGATGGAACACTCCGATGGGTTTGATAACGTCACAGCATATGGTTTGGTGCATGTCTGGTTGAAACAGGGCAAGTGACAAACAGACTATACACACCATAAGTGACAGACTAGACTTTTGCAGATGTGTAACGCTGGCATCCTGGATTTCAACACGAAAGTAGCAAGAAATCAGGCCAATCTTCCCTGCTGCTGCGATGCATTGTGATGCGGGTTTCAGGCGTTGACAATGAACAGAAATTGTGGAAGGCATTGGGAGCGAGGTGGAATAGCAAATGCCGTTGTCCGAGAGTTACCTGCATGGTGTTCATGACAACGTGCAATGTGACATACCGTCCAGATTGCAGCAAACTGTGGCACAGTCAGAAGGCTGATATCCCTCACAGTCACGCTCTGCTTGCGGCTCCACAATGACACTGTCAAGTTGGGTTCCGCTGCATGTGGGTGGTAGGGAGCAAACATCTCCTCACAGCTTGCATCCTGCAAGTGACGCACTGTTTCATGCAGCAAAATGAGGCACAGTCAACAGGCAGACAAATCTACCAATGGCGCTCTGCTTAAGCCCCCACAGCAACACTGTCAGATTTGGGTTCTGCTGCATCTGGGTGCGAAGGAGCAAACATCTCCTCACAGCTTAGATCCTGCATGCAATGCATTGTTTCACGCAGCAAGACTGCATTGTAGATCTGGCAGCACTAGCGTGCTGACAATGATGATTGTGATGACACCAATTTGCATGATGATAAGAAACATCTTACTGTAACAGTAACAACAACAGAAGTCATATACAATGCGATGAGGACCACTGGCACGCAGATCACTGTGGCATACATGTTCTGAATCAATGTTGAGTCAGAGGAAGGTGGCGCTAGTTGTGGGTCACAAGCTTCTTTCGCTATACTGCAAGCAGTGACTGTTAGGCATCACAAGCGCAAGGCAGATGTCAAAACACTCACCATCATACCAACTTGCAGGCCTTGCCGTTTGTCATGAATGTGCGCAAGCTTCTCCAGTAGCTGATTCTTTGACAACAGCTGCTTCTCGCGCAATCGAAGCTGTGCCAATTCTGCCATGGTAGCATTCAGCTGCTCCTCTACTCTTTCTTGGTTGTCCTATAAACAGACAAATGCATTACACATTTTGCAGTGCATGCTGCAGTCTGGAGACCATCATGCTTGGTTCATGCCATTTTGGCAAGACACACCATGCAGCTGCAATGATGCAAATACTACAATATAGTATGCAGTCATGTATCTGCCACAACTTTTTCATGATGTGAGACACACAGTGCAGCTGCAATATTGCAGGCACTGGCAAGAAAGTCTTGTCTGAGCCTGTTTTCCTTGCACTTGCCTCACAATGCTGACCTGCTGCTGAGGTTGGAGACTCTGCTGACTCGCGCTATGGGCCATGCTTGGCCCTTGGCAACTCTGACTCAATGATGTATCAATCGCAAGCTCTGCGCTCCCGTCAGGTTGTTGAAACAACAGGTCGAACATATCCCAGTCGTTTTGCTGCAGCAAATGCGCCGGGTCATGATCTGCCGACGGTGCGCCAAGGTTCGTACGAGCTGCAGTGTCACTGCCCAGCATGTCCAACGAGTCGTCTGGGTGCCAAGATGCCTCGGCATATGCAGTGAGTTCCGCTCCAGTGTTTTGATCACTGACGAGTTCGAGAGGTGCTAAGACTCGGTCGAGCTCATGGGTGCCTGCTGGAACAGCATCCTTTGTCGGCATGCTTCGAACGCATCTAGCATTCACAGCAGGCGCGACTCGAGCGCTGCGCACTGTGTCGCGAGTGCTCAGGCACTCGGCTACATCTGACTAATGTCCCCTGGCAAATGTGTCATGCATGCAGCCCAAACGGCAATAGCATGGCATTGCTGTCACTTTGCTGCTGCTATTATAGAAAGGCAAGTAATCGGCAAGACTGCAACGTGTTTGCCCTGCCACGAGTGCCTTTTGCAGTCAAGCCAGTTCTTTTGTAGAATCAGCTATGTATATGTTCCGGGAGGGAGCATGGGAATCATGATTTTCAACATTTCCATGCAGACTTCTTGTGCATTGCCTGTGAAACGATCACGATCCGCATTCACAGCGCAAAATGTGCACATGCATGCATGCTTGCTTAGGCCTATAGAACTGCTGATGCAGACATGATGCAGTCCCTTTTTTGTGCCACCACCGGAAGCTAAAACCGGTCAACGCAGCAGCGCATTCGCGCAGCGGCGCTGTTGATAGTCACACTCGCCCGAAGAAGTTGGACGTCTATCATCAAAATTCGTGCAGCACATCTGACGCATTGACTGCTTGTGTACGAAATCGTTGTTGTCGCCATGGTGCATCGGATCGCTCTCATCCGTCACGGAGAGTCGCTATGGAATCTAGAAAACATATTTACCGGCTGGACAGACGTGGATCTCTCGGAGACCGGCAAGAAGGAAGCCATTCAGGCGAGCTTACCATCAGCACTGTTGTGCTCGATGCCATACCTACCGAAATAACAAGCATCAGCAGCTCCTGTGTTGCAGGCGGGCAAACTTCTGCGAACAGAAGGCTTCAAGTTCGATCTAGCCTACACATCAGTGCTGAAGCGCGCCATCAAGACGCTGCAGAACGTGTTGGAAGAGCTTGACCAGCTGTGGGTACCTGTCCAGAAGAGCTGGAGATTGAATGAGCGTCACTACGGTGATCTGCAAGGCAGAAACAAGGCTGAGACAGCCAAGAAGTTTGGAGACAAGCAAGTGCACATCTGGAGGCGTAGCTACGATGTGCCACCAGCAGGTCAAGACTGACACTAACACCAATTGTGTAGCAATTGTGCATATTTCAGAACATTGTAGCCACGTTGAGGGCCAGTCTAAAAGCTACCATAACGACTTCAAGGCTTCAGTTGCCCAGCCCCCAGCCAGCTTATGCTGAGTGCATGCTGTTGTTGCTGTATGCCCTGCCACCACTGCTTGAAAAGAGACGATCTGCCGTTTTTCCCCCCATGTGCTTACAATCACACACCAGCATGATGCATGCAGAATTGGAAGGAGGCAAGGATGACCCAAGGTTCCCAGGAAATGACAGGCGCTATGCAAACAACAAGCCTGAGGACATGCCACTGACAGAGTCCCTGAAGACCACTGTGGACCGCTTCATGCCCTTGTGGACGGAGACCATTGCTCCTGCTGTCAAGTCTGGCAAGCATGTCATCATTGCTGCCCATGGGAACAGCCTCAGAGTAAGCAGCTACTCCATTGCAATGCTTTCTTGATAAAATGGCTTCCTTTGCTCCTGAGGAAATTTTTCTTACATCAAGCTGCCTCAATCAGAAGTTCCACTGTAGCCGGCATGCGGTGATTGCTTCCCAGTCGCCTTGTTTCAACAACAAAATTGTCCCTATGTTGACTGTCCTTGTATCAATTGTGGTCTCACATCATCACCGCTGCCCACGGCAACAGTCTCAGAGTAAGCAGCTTGACCTCATCATGTGATCATTACTGCTTCAAAGTCAGCGGGTCTAGACTGTCCTGCAATCATTTCTGCCTCACCCATAAGCAGCTTGACTGCATCACTTCCTCAATGCTGCCCATGGCTACAGCGTTGGAGTGAGCAGCTTGACACTATCATATGATCACCGCTGCTTCAAAGCCACTGGGTCCAGATTGTCCTGCAATCATTGCTGCCTCACCAACAAGCAGCTTGACAGCATCGCTTCAGCAATGCTGTCCATGGCAACAGCCTGAGAGCAAGCAGCTTGACACTATCATATGTCAGTTGCTCCTGCTGTCAAGTCTGGCAAGCATATCATCATTGCCGCCCATGGGAACAGTCTCAGAGTGAGTGGCTTTAACACCAGCATATAATCATTGCTGCCTCACAGTACTGGAATGACATCATCACATGATCATTGCTGCCCGTGGCAACAGCCTCACAGCAAGCAAGTTGAGTTTTCTTTGCTTCCTGGAACAGCACTTTCAGGGTAAAGTTACAAACATGGGTTTCTATCATGATCCCAACCTGATACAATGTTTGTCATCTTAAAAGCTTTGGAAATTGGAAGCTTAGAATGTATAGCCTACCAAGACAGCAGGGTGACTATCCCTTATCACAGGCAGCATGAAAGCTCACTCAGCTGATGCTTCTAAGATCTTCCAAGACATGCGCTCTGTAAAGCAGGACAGCTTGAGATGCCTTGCTGAGGCTGCTCAGGCGCAGTCCATGCATTGCCACTTGCGAGGCTGCAAGCTGCAAAAGTGTTCCTTTGTCAAGCACAGAGTAGCAAAGCATGCTGGCTAGGGCAAGGCTCAATGACGTGCAGTGATCTTGCAAGGAGTTTGCAAAGAAGCCCCCTTGCAAAGTCACATGTCAACGCACATCAAAGAGTGCTGTCAGCTTGCATGAACGGCAAGCTGCAGTCATCATTATCTGATGTAATGACTTCAACTTCCATTCAACACAAGCTGACAGCATCCTCTGATGTGGATCAGACATTAGAACAGCTAGCATTGACTGAGGTGTGTCATGCATCATGTGTCACAGGAAGCCAGACACCTGGAACTCTCACAGCGCTTTGAGCTGCTCAATTGACCCGCATGCAATTTGTTGAGCGCTTGCTTCAGCACAGCACAAATAGCACACGTGATATGCATGGACTGGTCACCAACATCCTGTTGACCATGGCATGTGTAATCCATGTGCGACTAGGCGTGTGAAAGAAATAAGGAAGGAGTTGCAATTGCACAAGGTATGTAAGCGGCAATGCACACAGTATTGCAAGAGGCCCCAGCTGAAGCAAGCTTTACTAGCTTCATTCACTGTGTGCTGGAAAATTTGGGACCAACCTTGGAGCAATGTGTCTTGCGTGTGTTTGCAACTGGCGCTGGTCAAGTACCTAGACAGTTTATCAGATGAGGAGATTCCCAGCTGCAAATGCTACATGCGTGACAGGCCTCAAAAAGCAAATGTGCAAGTGTCATCAGTGTATCAACCCTCAAGTGATATGTCTTGCGTGTGTTTGCAACAGGCCCTGGTGAAGCACCTTGACAGTGTATCAGATGACGATATTCCCAGCTGCAAATGCAACATGTATGACAGGCCTCAAATCCCTCACATGCAATCGTCACAAATGTGCCAAGCATCAATTGTTGTTTGCTAGGTGTGTTTGTACCGAGCGCTGGTGAAGCATTTGTCAGTCTATCAGATGAGGACATTCTCAGCTGCAAATGCTACATGTGTGACAGCCTCAAATTACACATATGCAAGTGACTCAGATGTAATAAGCCTCAAGCGATGTGTGTTGGATGTGTTTGCAACAGGCACTGGTGAAATACCTAGACAATGTGTCAGATGAGGATATTCCCAGCCTGGAAATCCCAACTGGCGTCCCCCTGATCTACGAGCTAGATGACAATTTGAAACCCATCAGGCATTACTACGTGGGGTGAGCCACATGACAAATGCTCAATGTAATGTCATTACTAGCTGTCCATCATACAGCGCTGCAAATGCAGTCGCCCATGCATCAAGAGCAAAGTTTCATACTCTCTGCACATGTTTCTTGTACAGAAGTGGTTACGAAGACCATGTTGCATGGCGCAAATGAAGGAAGTTTGGCAATCACAAGCTGCTATCATGTCCATGTGATGCGTACGAGCAGAAATCATAGCCATAGCGGCAGTGTTTGCAAAGTCAGCATCAGAAGTCGATGCCAAAATATCAGCCACATGCGCTGGTCACATTTGGTCTGGAGTCTAATGCAGTTTCTGTGTGCAGCACAAAAGAGGCTTTCAAGAAGAAGATTGGTTTCCTCGGGGCAGACGTGCAAGCAGAGCGCATGACAGATGCCTTCCTGACTCATGGCGTAGTCATGAAGCCTGATGAGATCAAGTACCATGCGCCCAAGGCTGATGAAGCCATTGAGAAGCTGGGCCTACACTCTGCCTCAAGCGCTTCTGAGGCAAGTTGTGCACAATGCAAAGTTCTTACAAAGTTTTTTCAGGTGCCATGATGCATCTCTCCCAAGATACATGCTCTAAGGAAAATTCAGCTGTCAGTAATTGTTTTGCTGCTCAAATGCGGCACATCTCTGCTGTTAGAGATTTACGCCTTGTCAATGGTCACTGCTGACGTAATGTTGACATGCAAAAGAGCTGACAAATCATGTGCAGTTGAAAGTGCGCACGTCCTCTGCAACAGAGCATCCAGCCTGCTGATACCAAAATGTCTTAAGACTTTCAGATTTGTGCAGCTCGTGTTTCAGCTCGAGCACAACTTGCATGGAAGACGCATTGGCATCTTGAGCCTGTGCATAGAACAGACACATGCATGTTCGGATTGATGTCACGTGCAGCTGACTTATGACGTCTGGTGTTCTGCAGGTTGTGAAAGCGAGTGATGTGCTGTTCCTGTTTGGCGGGCTGGCAGATGTGCGCGACACCATCAAGAGCATCAAGGATGATCTGAAGGACAAACAAATCATTGTGCCAGTCACAAAGGACGGCAACCTAGATGTCTTTCAGGCATGTCATGTCAGCCAAGTCAAGTTGACTGCACAATACCTTTATGACCAAATTGCGCTTTCTGGTTATGTGTCATGTTTACAATGTCAAAATACCTTGGTCCCACAAGGTTTGATGTCAAAATGCCTTCGTCCGACAAAGGTTGTCACTGCCTTTGTGCTTCCTTGCAGCTTAACCTTTACAGTCCATGCACAGAATTCAGACTTGCAGAGTTGCCAGCCCAAAGCAGATGCAAAAGCGCTGCATTGCAAAGTGCGCACTAACAGCCTCAGTTTCATGAGATCGTCTGATGCAATCCAGCAGGAATTGGCAGTAACCGCCATTATACAGAACTTCCTGCTTTAACACAACATGATGCAATGAGTCTTGACACGATTACTATGATGCTTGCAGACAGGAGGGTCAGCAAGAGGGTGCAGGTTGTGGCAGTTGATGAGCTCAAATGGCATATCATACTTCTTGCGCATAGCTGCACAGAGGTTCCCTTGCTTCCATCAACATGAACTGATGTGACAAGCACTGTTGTGCTTGCAGACAGCAGCAGGAGGATCAGCAAGAGTAGTACGGGCTCTGGCGGCTTATGGGCTCATCTGGTAGAAGGATGTGAATGCGTTGACCATTCCACCTGCTTGGGGCTTTGTGATCAGCCGAAGGTCATGTAGGACCCTCCCTTGGACACACATGGGATGACCTCAGCTCTAAAACAGATATACTTGTGCTTGCAGACAGCAGCAGGAGGATCAGCAAGAGTGCTACAACTGAGGGCTTTTCAACCATTCTGGAGCCATTAAAGCCCTCTGCATGTTTTGACAAACATGAATTGAATCATATAAAATGTGCATTTGTGCTTGCAGACAGCAGCAAGAGGGTCAGCAAGGGTAGTGCAGGTCGTGGTGTTTTATCGGCTCACATAACACAAAGTCAGGATGCTGCTGGGTGCATGACTTAGTCTCCCTCCTCACGGCTGATTGAAAAGCGGTTCCTGCTTTCTTTAAAGGCAAAGAATGAGCCACCTTGTGATTCATGCTTGCAGACAGCGGCAGGAGGGTCAGCAAGAGTAGTACAGGCTGTAGCGTGGACGAGCTGGAGCGAATGGAGGGTGTGATTGCAGTGACCATTCCGCCTGCTTGACCTTTTTGATCAGCCTCAGGTCATGTAGGACCCTCCATCCTTCGACAAACACAAGATGAAGTAGACGATAAGACATGCGCATTTGTGCTTGCAGACAGCAGCAGGAGGGTCAGCAAGAGTAGTGCAGGCCGTAGCAGTGGATGAGCTGAAATGGCAGAAGGGCGTGAATGCAGTGGGAACTCACGTGTCCCTCAGAAAAGGTCCCAGTGTAGCAGACCTAGATGGCGAAATTGTGAAGACGCTGTTCGAGGCAGCTGGCTATCCCATAGATGAGGACACCAGATCAGCTGTAACAGCAGGAGGATGAATGACATAATTTGAAAATGTGCTTAGCCATAACAGCATCAGCACTACTTTTGCAGCAGCTATTCATCTTGAAGAAGCAGATACCAGATCAGCTGTCACAGCAGAAGGATAGACGCCATGCTTTCCAAAACTTTCTCATCGGTGCAACTTCGGAGTCTGCTTCGATGTCTTGTGGTGCGTACCAAGTGGATAACATGCCTTGAAAATGTGCTGTGCCATACCTTCAGGGCAGACAAGTGGTTTCAGTACTGAGCGTAGCATCTCACACCCTACTCACTCTCTTTGCTGTAGCACATTGTTCTTGTACTGATTAGCATGCAAAGTCAAGTGTGCAGTGGTGAGTGGCATTGTCTGTTTGGTCTTATCAGGCAGCGGGAGTTGCTTTCAGCAGGGCAGCAGACACTGAAGCATTCACGGCAAAAGCTTGGCAATGTGGTTTGGTGTATCTAGCACACACTCTGTCCAGCTTGACCATATCAGCTGCGAATCTTGATTCAGCAGCATGCCTTCAGTCTTTAGCTTAGCTGTGTACACACACATTTATTTCCTACAGTTTATGTTTCTATGCATATTCTGCAAGGGCCACACAAACATCAATGTTTACAAGCTCACACAACTGAAGCACTTCCGGTCTCTGATGCTTGCTGTGCAGTATGCCCTTGATCAACGTATATGCATGAGCCGCCTCAAAAGTTAAGCACAGTATGAGTGCCAATGTATATGCAACCTCAAAACAGGGCCCACAAATGCCCTGTGCGTCGGTCAGCACTGGGGGCGCGCACATGCAGTAGAAGCTTCGTTGAGCCGATTGTTGCAGCCCTGGGTCCGCAGCGCCACACATGGTGTGTGGCCTGTCGAACTGTGCACGAAGGCAGGTGCATAGATGCAATCTACAAATAAGAAATCATGCTTACTTGAAATGGAATGATACGAAAATGTCGCAAACCTCATGATAGACAGGAGAAGTGGGACTTACATGTTCAGTATGGCCTTAATAAAGCACAAGTCAAGCGCTGACAGCAACAGGGCAAAGCATTGCAGCACAGCAGTAAGTGTCTGCTGTGTCTGACCACAGTACACGCACAGTGCTAACCACTTACTTATATCCAGACAAAGCAAGGCAGGCACAGCAAAGGCAACATTCAATCTTGACGCCCTGCAAGACATGTCCGCAAAGTATACAGGACTATACCAAATAAAGTTTCCAGAATCCATTTCTGCTCATTTCCAGCGCAAAGAAGGCTGCTTTACGCTTGAAATGACGTAGTGAATCAAATCCCCAGGATGGGCAAAAAACATCAATCCTGAAAAATCAAGCCCACTTCCCAATCAAAGCCATGATTGCAGCACCAGTGTACAGAGCGCCAAAGCCAGCGATTCTTATAGGCCATGACGTGGGCATTTCTTCATCGGAGAATGTTGGCAGGATCAAGTCAGCCAGTCCATTGAAAATCAGAATACCAGCTGAAACTGCATCAAAAACACCTTCTGTGCCGAGTGCAGCCTTGCTTTCTCCGTTGTAGTTGTTACTGACTGCAATGCCAATGGCCACTCCTAGTGGTGTGACAATGATGAAAGCAGAGGCAAGAAAGATATACTTCAGTTTGCTATAGCCAGCTTTGCAGAATAAGACACCAAGGGCAAGGCCTTCATTGCCCTGGTGAAAGAACAGAGCAATCATGAGCGCTCTGACTGTGTCGGCATCGCTGGAAATGCCCAGTGTAATGCCAATGAAGATGCCTGCAATGCATTCACAATCCTTTGAGAGGTCAGCTTATGAACAATCTGTCAGAGGTCAGCTTATGGACAAACATGCTGTGCTGCGCACGGCAAAGGAAGAACAGGCAAGATGTGCTAACAATGCAGAATCTGGAACTATCAAAGACAACATAGCACGCTCTCAATACAGCATGGCTCGTTTTTTGCATGCAGTGCTATACATGAATGAGATCACAAGACACAGCTGCTGTGATCAAGATCGCACAGGCTTAGCGTGCAGCACAAATAAGGCCATGACAACAAGCATTTATGAAGTGGAACCAGCACACTTACTGTGAAAGATGATGCCGCATTCAAAGGTGTAGGATGATACAATGTTCTGTAGTTTGCTCAGCCTGCCAGCACACTCTGCCTTGACTTTGTCGTTCTCAGCAAGGGCTGATTCTGTGTCCAGGCTTTTGGCAGCTTCAACACGAGCAGTCTCCTGGTGCAGCATGCGCTTGTGGAAAACTCGATGCAGCACCCATTCCAGGTTGAAAGTGAACAGGGTTGCGGCTGTGGCGATGGTCATTGCCCATGGGTAATCGGTTGACAAACCCAGGCATGGGTCGGTCAGGATGGGGTACGCGTCACCCAATACGTGAACATACCTGCGTCGCGCAATGCAAGTCAGTAGGCACAGGTGACCGGGTTTGTCTTACAATCGACAGCGGCCTGCGAGCGGGTGTCGACGCTTACCCGGTCGTCAGAACAACACCAGCAGCGAACGCTCGGAGGAGGAAGTACAGCGAGTTGAGCTTCTGGTTGTACGTGAAGAAGGGTGTGAGGACGCCAAGCGCACTGCAGAACAGGATACCGAACAGGCCGCCAAGACGAAGGCCGAGCAAGCCTTGATCACCGGGGGCGAAGCAGTTCGGAATGAGTTCTGGAGCCGCATTAATGGCAACGTTTGCTGACGAGCTGTCGGCCATAGTCCCTGCGTAGCAGCGACGTCGACAGCTGCGAAGGGGTGCATCTTTGATGTGCTGTCGCACAAGCAGCAAAAGTCGTCGAGCAGCAAACGGTCAAATGGATACCTGAGGAGCGCGCGCACGGAGAAAACTTTACAACAGAACCTTTGCTGTTGACAGTTTTACAAGCAAGCCGGCACAATAAAGTTGTCAACCGTTCCTTCCCTTCCTTTATCCAAAAGGCGTGTGCCGGCGTGTGTCGTCTCGAAATTTGACAGCAATTCAGCCGATTTTGTCGCAATTGGCATACATTGTGCCATGCATGTGCACTCAAATTTGCCACATTTCGCACGACCTCTTGATGAGGTGGCAACCGTTAATTAGCCACAGCTCAGCTAAGCAGCTTAAGCCGCGCAATCAAATTTACAGCATGGATCACTTCAAAGATCAGACAAGAGGTGCATGAAGCTCTTCAAACAAAACTATTTGGCTTGGGAGATCATAGCCTGCAAGATTGTTTTCGTTTCATTGCATGCTGCCCACAAATACACCACACTTTGATACAATACAAGGCCGAAATGGAGGGGGAACAAGCGATGCTAGCGCTGAGCACTTCGTGCATCAGCAGTCCAAGATCGCCTTCTTGCAGTTATGCTCCAGCTAGCCAATCAGTGTCACCTGAACAGAACATGCATGTGTTGCAATTTACAAACACGCACTTCGCAACTTCCAACTTCCTCATACAAGCTTGCAACATTAGCATCTGAATCACAGATGTAAAGCACTGCACATTGCATGGGAAACTCTGTTGCAGGTCTTGCATCAAGCCAATGCAAAGGTCTGCACATCTGCCAAGAACATACAAAGACGTGCTGTATGCTTGCCTGTGTGTACGCTGCCGTTTGCCTGTGCTGAGAGACGCCCCATTGCTATTACTGTCTGGTGATGCTGCTATGCTGCTCTTGCCGGAGAAGGTGGGCTTCTGCTGAGCCTGCTCCTTTGCACCCCTCCTAACAACAAGCAATATCTTCAGCTGACCAGATTGTTGCCGTTTCAGCTATAAGCAAAGTCACTTCAGCTGCAGCAAGGCATGAAGACATAAAGCTTCAGCATAAGCAAAGGATCCAGTCCAACTGCACCAACGCATACAACACCTAGGACAGCAGTAATGTCAGGGTAGGCTGCAACAGTGACAGCTACATTCATGATACAGTATTGCAGAGCCGTCAACATTGCAGCTGACATTGCAGCAAGCAGTGAGTGAAAGCTCACACGACCATGAACAAGGCATTCACGCAGCAATTTGATCAGCTGGCAGTGCAAATCATGCATTTGCTGCACAGCTAAGACGTTTGCACCCCTTGAAAAGCGCAATAACAGCAGACTGGCCTCCCCCATACAAAGCACAGAGAGCCTGACAGTGCCAAGCACATCAATGAAACAACACAGCATTCATTGGCCCAGTCTATGACATAGCTGGTAGCATGCTTGGCCTGCCACGCGCAAGCTACGACAAATTTACAGGGGACTAGAATCTTGGCTGTCACCTGGGCTGCTGCCGCTGAGCATCCTGCTTTGCTTTGGCAGGCTGCTCTGCCTTCTTCTTCTTACCCTGCAGGGTCTTGCCACCCATAGCTGCCACCTTGGCCTTTGAACCGGCATTCTGCTGCTTGCTGGTCAGCACTCCTTTCGGCTTCTTCTCACTGCTGCTCCCTGGGCTGTGCAGATCAGCAAAGACAGCATCATTCTCAGATGGGCTGTCTGCATCGTGCCTGTCCACTTCTTCATCACTCACACCCCTTCTTCCTCGTCTTACAGGCTCTTGCTTACCCTTGCCGCTGCGAGTGACTGACGGTGAACTCACACTGCCAGTCTGCCTGTCACCGGATTGTCTGCTGACTGCTGGCTTGTTGCGCTTAGCTGGAGACTGAGGTTTAGCCTTTTTGACAACAGCCTTGGCTACCCTTTGCTGCTGCCCATCGGCCTTTCGCTTCTGCCCATCGCCCTTTCGCTTCTGCCCATCAGCCTTTTGCTGCTGCCCATTGACCTTTTGCTTCTGCCCATCGGTCTTTCGCTGCTGCCCATCGGCCTTTCCCTTCTGTCCATCAAGTGCTTGATTGCCTTTCCTGCCGGGCCCTTCAATCTCAGCTGCTCCTTCATCTGATGAGCTGCTGTCATCACCTCTGTCATCATCCGTGATCACTTGTTTTCCCTTCTGGCCAGCCTTTGACTTGCCTTTTGCTGCTGATGCTTGCCCTTTGGCTGCCCTTTGCATTTGCCCTTTAATTGCCTTTGTCATTTGACCAGTTCTAGGCTTCTGCTTTGCTGCTGGCTTGCTGGGCGAAGCATCAGCTGCTTCTGCATCAGAGCTGGTGACAGTGGAGGCTGCTTTTTTGATTCTGCCCTTGTTTGCCCTGTGCAGCAAACAATCCTGTGCCCCGCGTGTCGACCTTGATGCTTTTTTGCAGGGTTTCCTGACAAGACCTCATTTTGACATGAGCTCAATGACAGCGACCTGGCAGAATGCCACATGAAGTTTGCTTGCATGGGCCCTGGCTCGATGATTCATGACCATGGTCATGCATCTGCACATACTCGTGCAGGCCAGCAGGTATTGCAATAGCATATCGCTCTGCTGTAGACATGTGCACTGCTCAGGAGCACATATGTTCCGCAATTGACAGGGTTCACGACAAGGTTTGCAAAGATCTGCGCTTGCCTTTTTGGGCTTGGCTGCACTTCCTCTTCTTTGCCTGACTCATCATCTGACTGCTCTGACTCATCACGTTGGTGCCTCCTGCCTGTTTGCTTTTGGCCCTTGCTACCAGACTGAGGGGAAGCTGCGCTGGCAGTCACGGCAGCCTTCTTCTTCTGGCCTGCACAAACAGACATGGCATTGCTTTTGAATTAGAAGAATCCAAAGATGAAACCCCTTCTTGTCCTTGCAGCATTGCCTAACATGTGGCATTGGCAGATTATCAACAAACAGGAGCAATGTTTGAGTGCATACAGGCTACATCTGTTGACTCAGCTGAGGAGCCAGTAATAGCTGACAAACAGGAGCAATGTTTAAAGGCATAACGTATGGAACCTTACCTGCTTAGTTGTCTGGGCTGACAGTATTCACCCAAACTTGAGAATCAGGGCCAGCCATGTCAGGCTCCTCAATAGGCATGTCAGCACATTTGGACAATGCTCGAGTGTATATAGGCTACACCTCATGACTGGGCTGGAGGCAAGTACAACTTTCACGCCATCTAATGTATATGAGCAATGTCCTTATGGGCGTGAAAGGCTCCACCTCACAGCTTGACAGGTGATGTCATGTCACCTGACGTACAGAAAACAACACTCAAGTGCATGTGTGCTTGGCCTGATGACTTGCATGGTGATGCAATGCCAGGTTTCTGGAGAATCAGCATCGTTTGACGATATACAGAGTGCACACAGATCTGACCTGATGACTTAGCTGGAGAGACAAATGCAGTTTGAGCTTCTGGAGAATCATGTTCAGCCATGTCAGGCTCTTCCTCTGACATATCAACATCATCATCATCTGATTCGGACTGTTCATCCTCCGATTCCTGCTTGCGCTTCTTCTTCTTGCTGCCCCCATCTCTGAAGAATCACATGCCTTTTTTTGCAATGGATGATATGGTATTGTATACCAGCAGATCAATGACCATTAAATGTCAAAGGACTTCATGAATGCACATGCTGACAGAGTAAGTCATGTTAAGGGCTGCTGAACGTTTACACACACAATGTAATGCATGTGACATATCTGCATTCACCTAGACCATGCATAAATCTAGGACCCATTTGCAGATACTTACGGCAAGATCTGCATTGCTCTGGCCAAGCAGCAATTGCATATGCACACAAAACACTTGCCTATCTCGTAACTGTGTGAAGCTGTTGATACATATGAGCGCAGCTTGTAGCCCAGACACATACAGCACAATGCACTGCTCAGTCAAAGCACCCAATACTTGCACTACCGCTGTGAGAAGTACTGTTTGCCTCATATGCGCAGCAAATGCTTGCCTGCATTCATCACTGGGGCGTTTCCTGCCGACCCCAGCGGCTTTGCCCTTAGCCTTCTGCCCTTTGCCCTCTCCTGCCTTCTCTGTTCTGCCCTTTGCTGTGCCCTTTGGACCTGGCAGGGACGATTTGCCTGCTAGCAGCAGCTGCTTGGGCAAGAAGTCTGTCACTTGTAACTTGAAACCGCTTGGCAGATGACTGCCATCAGCTCTTCGCCCTGTGGTGCATTTCAACAACACTCAATTGTGTCAGACAGTATGTAGATGTTTGCAGTTATGCCTTCTGGTGCTTTGTCTGTTTTGCTCTTGACTTTGCCGCTTGGGCATGGCAGGGCTGATTTGCCTGCTAGCAGCGGCTGCTTGGGCAAGAAGTCTGTCAGTTGCAGCTTGAAACCGCTTGGCAGGTGACTGCCGTCAGCCCTTTGCCCTGTCGGTGTCAACAGACAGCTCAGTCACATTTCCGTTAATTGTGTTTGGACATCTGACAGCAGAATACAGCAAAGCGGCTTGGGCAGGAAGTGTGTCAGTTGCAGCTCAAAACCACTCGGCAAATGACTGCTGTCAGCTCTTGGTCCTGTAGAAGCACACACCTGTCATTTGCTCCATTAATGACTTCATAGTTTGACATCATGCATTTCCAGACCTGACCACTTGTGACTTCAGAGGCTCATTCTCTCTCACGCGCACAAGCTCTCTCACTCTTGCCGTGATGAGCTCATTGACAGCTGTTTGATCAATGTCAGAATCTTTGCTTGCAGACCTCAGTCTTTGAGAGCTGAGACTGTGCATCATGCTTGACCCTCAAGACTCTGAGCAAGACCTCAAAGCTCACCAGCAGACTGCAGGTCCACAGACTTGTAAAAGGAAGAGGGTAAAGGCACGCTGCCAGGGTGACTGACAGCAGCTGCAGCGCTTCCTTTGCCTTTGACTGGCTTCTGCTTTTCACTCTTCTTGGCAAGGGCGTCAGCCATAGCCAGTGCAATGTCACACAGGATGTAGATGTTGGTGGTTGCGTCTTGAGAGGTGGCGTCCTCTGTGTGCTTGAGGGTGCGCAGAATCTTCTGGATGACTGGTAGTGACAAGCCTGCAGCACAAACCAGCATCAGCAGCTGTTGCTTTGAACACATACAGCCTGTGTGCCATCTCTGCTGCATGCTGATTGCAAACTCTGCCGGTTGCATGCTGTGATGTGCCATGTTTTGTGTGCTTGAAGGTGCGCAGGATCTGCTGGACGACTGGCAGTGATAAGCCTGCAGTGCAGAGTTGCATTCTTGACCTTTGCATCACCTCAGGCTCACTGCAGATGCTGAAAAGCGTGCAAAGGCCTTGAGCCTGCTCACACAGTATTGCCTGTGCATTCTCAATGCATAAGGGACCCACCTCAAAACATGACAACCCAAAACCTTCAATAATCATATATCCATATTTGACCGATGTACATCTGACAAACACAAATTTAAACAACTTAGTATGAGACGCGTGCATGTGATCTGCCTGAGACATCATGCTGCCGTTGAATTTGATGTCAAAAGGTGCCAACCTGGCTGGTCAGCAAAGGGTCAACATACGCAAAGCAAGTATGCTCCTGAGCATGCAAACCACAGAACGCAGCTGGAAGCAAGATGTGCTAGGGTCAACTACTGAAGCTCCATTATCCAGTTGTGTGGGATCAACGCTCACCCGGCTGATCAGCCACCAGGTCAACATACAGCAGCAGAGGCTCCAGAGCAGACTGCAGCATCTTCTAGAATGGTCAACAGCAAGATGAGCTAGGGTCATGTGCTGAACCCTTGAATCCATAGGCTGATGTTGGGAAGTCTGCGCTCACCTGGCTGATTAGCAACCGGGTCACCATGAAGCAAAAGATATGCACAAAATTGGGAACTGCGCCAGAGCAATGCGCAATCAAATTCTGAGCTTGCCTGGCTGGGTCAGTGATCGGGTCAACATACAGCAGCAGAGGCTCCAGAGCAAATTGCAGCCTGTTCTGGAATGGTCAACAGCAAGACGAGCTAGGGTCATGTATTGTACACCCTGAACCCATAGGCCAATGGTGTGAACTTTGCGCTCACCCGGCTGATCAGCAACAGGGTCAACATACAGCAGCAGAGGCTCCAGAGCAAACTGCAGCATCTTCTGGAAAGGCTCCAGTACCGAGGGCGCATTCTTCTCCAAATCCTGCATTGCAAGCGCTTGTGTCTGCCAGAAGCGAATCAACAAACCAAACAGAAGAATATAATCATACAATAAACAGAACAGGGGGAAGGGAGTTCTGTTTCTGCTGAGTGGAGGCAGAGACAAATTTGCAAGACACCAACAGTCTGAGGCTGCTACAGCATAGCAAGTCAACACAAGGTTCACGATAGCTCATGACAAAGCATGTTGGGATGGATGACTTGATCACCTCTTGTGTTGGGAAGTCTGGGTGATGAGCAAGCGACTGAATGATGAATGGCAGCAAGAAGTCTGGGTACTCATGCAGCATGGTGCCTCCAGATGACTGGTTGGCTGCTGCAACAGAGACCCGGTGCTGCACCGCTCGCCTGCAATTGAGGCAGCACATAAAGGCTTGAGGCTTGCGCTGAAGATCAAGTAGCATGCAGGCAGTCATTGGATGTAAGGGACTGGATGATGAATGGCAGCAAGAAGTCTGGGTACTCATGCAGCATGGTGCCTCACGGCTGCTGCAATAGACACTCTGTGCTGCACAGCTCGCCTGCAATGAACACACTGACATGAGGCAGTGGCAAAAGCAAGAGGCGTCAGGTAACAGGCGCCGAGTAATGAATCAGAATCCATGCATCAAGCAAAGCACCAAGCGCACAAGGCATCAAGCAGACTCAACGTGACCATACTCAAACGGACAGACGAACAGAACTCACCGGCAAAGGGCACAAGACGTCAGGCAAACGGCTCAGATGCATACAGAAAGCAATCATGCAAAAGGCTGTACCCCCTGACGGCTACAAACTCCATGCGGGAGCTCAAGGCTGCCTGGCACTTAGCTTGTGTTGGATCCATTGCAGCCAAAAGCATGAGAGAGAGGGGCGTCCAGCAACTTAGCCCAAAGCATCAGGCAAAGGGTAAAAGACATCAAACAAGTGACTCAGAGGCGTACAAAAAGCCATCATGCAAAAGGCTGTTCCTCCTGGCAGCCACAAACTTCATGGAAAAGCTGACAACTGCCTGGCAATTAGCTTGTGTGGGGTCCATTGCAGCCAAAGGCACAGGACAGAGGGGCATAGAAAAAGCAATGATGGAAATGGCTGTACCTCCTGACAGCCACAAACTTCATGGGAAAGCTGACAGCTGCCTGGCAATCAGCTTGTGTGGGGTCCATGGCAGCCAAAGGAGCAAAAGCACGCAACTCAGCAAATGCACGGGAGAAAGCCACAAAGCAGAGGATGCTATCTTTTGACAGCAACAAATTCCATGAGAAAGGCAAAGGCTGCCTGGCAATTGGCTTGTATGGGGTCCGTTACAGTCAACAGGAGGATAGCATGCGACTCAGCAAGCTCATTGAACAAGGCAGGAAGCACAGGGCGCTACCGTCTGACAGCCACAAACTCCATGAGGAAGCTAAAGGCTGCCTGGCAATTAGCTTGTGTGGGGTCCATGGCAGCCAAAGGGAAAACAGCCGCCCATTTGGCTGCCTTATGACCCTTTGATGGGTCCCTTTGGAAACCCTGGATCATATGGTGCACCTTCGCCGCAAACTGGTGACGCACTTCCATGATTGGGTCCTGCATGCAAGGAGAAAGGTTGCTGTTGACTGCTTTGCGTAATATGGACCCCTACTTGGCAGCCTTATGTCCTTTTGATGGGTCTCTGTGGAAAAGCTGAAAACACGCAGTGCACATTTGCTGCAAAGTGGTGCCGAACTTTCGTTATTGAGTCCTGCATGCAAAGAGTAAGGCTGGTTGTGACTGATTTCTGCAGTAAAGTACGAATTCAGACTTTTTCAAGGGTTGTGGGCACATTGCTGTAACGCTGTATTGTGCTCAAGCCTGGACATCATCTGTGTCGTCACGGCTGTGATGTTGCCTAAAAGCTGTCAGTGCAGATTTTGTGCCCGCACTGACAAGATCTGCACACATCCTGCTGTTCATCAATGCAATTGGCCCATCTTACAGATCTGGGTCATCGCACGGACAGTCAGACAAGATGTTACAGCAACGTTTCAAATGCACTGGCAGAGTATTTTCAAAATCACCTGCATGGTCAGCGCCAGCTGCAGGTACACATCAGCGCTGACAGGATTGTCCTGACTCCTTGCCAGCTTCAGCAATGCTTTGGCAGCTGCCAGCCTCACACAGCCTTCATCCGCCTGCTCATCAGAATGCAGCAAGACTTCAGTCTGACCATGCACTGATGGCAGGACAGGGTCTACAAGCCCTGATGAGTGCGCCTAGCAGGTCCTGAGGACTCAACATGCAGCAAGGATCCAGTCTGGATTGTGCAATGACAGCAGGGCTGTCCTGATTCCTGGCCAGTTTCAGCAATGCTGTGGCAGCTGCCAGCCTCACACAGCCTTCATCTGCCTGCTCATCAAAATGCAGCAAGACTTCAGTCTGACCATGCACTGATGGCAGGACAGACTCTACAAGCCCTGTTGAATGCGCCTAGCAGGTCCTGAGGACTCAACATGCAGCAAGGATCTAGTTTGGATTGTGCAATGACAGCAGGGCTGTTCTGATTCCTTGCCAGCTTCAGCAATGCTGTGGCAGCCGCCAGCCTCACACAGCCTTCATCCGCCTGCTCATCAAAATGCAGCAAGACTTCAGTCTGACCATGCACTGATGGCAGGACAGACTCTACAAGCCCTGATGAGTGCGCCTAGCAGGTCCTGAGGACTCAACATGCAGCAAGGATCTAGTCTGGATTGTGCAATGACAGCAGGGCTGTCCTGCTTCCTTGCCAATTTCAGCAATGCTGTGGCAGCCGCCAGCCTCACACAGCCTTCATCCGCCTGCTCATCAAAATGCAGCAAGACTTCAGTCTGACCATGCACTGATGGCAGGACAGACTCTACAAGCCCTGTTGAATGCGCCTAGCAGGTCCTGAGGCCTCAACATGCAGCAAGGATCTAGTCTGGGTTATGCAATGACAGCAGGGTTGTCTCAACTCCTTGCCAGCTTCAGCAATGTTTTGCTGCTAGCCTCACACAGCCCTGTCCACCTGCTCAACAGGCAATCGTTCAATATTAGGCACTGACAGACGCTTCATACAGCCCTCATGCATCTGCTCAGTGTAAGGCGACAACTTATCATGCAGCAAAGATGCAGTCTGAATCAGGCACGACTGCAGGACAGACGCTGCAATGCTTTTTTGCCTTGTGCATGGCGCTGTTGATTGAGGGCACGGGCTTGTGTCATGACAATTCCGCTGTACTCTGCCTGACCATCAATGGTGCACTGTATTTGTCACACCCAGATTACAGAGGTCCACATCCATAGCGTCAGCCCATTACACTCATTTCAGAATAGCCATCAGATTTGGCTGTGCTCTGAGTTGCACAGGTATCTCAGACAATTGCTGATGCTAGAATGGAGATGGTGACCTTTGATCAGTGCTTTTGATGTGGTTCAGCTTGTGAACAGACTAGGTTCCTCAAAGACAGTTGCTTGGTGACTGTATGTACCTAGCAAGGCCTTTGAGCCTGACAAGTATGCATTATCATGTACATGTATGTTCTATGAGTTGCACAGGCGCTTCTCATTGCATCAGGCAGAGAGTTTTTGCTCACCGGGTTTGTTGCGCCAATATGGTCCAGATCACACTCAGGATCAACCAAGGACACCAGCTGGTCCATCAGGCGGGCTGTGGCTTGCTTGGTGTTGGCTGGCTGGTCACTTCCAGTACAGACACAGGCTGCAGCCAAAGCCTGCACAGCCAAAACACTGTTGTTGACAGTGACAAACAAATTCAAGGAAGCGATGTGAAGGCAGACAGCTAACCTAGCCAACTCACTGTGGGAGTTAGTTGCAATCAAACAGAGACACAAGCTGACCCATCAGGCGGGCTGTGGCTTGCTTGGTGTTGCATGACGGAGTGCAAAGCGACAAAAAGGATGATGTGCATGCATTAAAAAGGTTGTTCTGGAAAAGTCAGGAGTGAGCTGTGCAAGCATGTTGTACACGATCTACTGCAAAGCCACAGAAAATGTCACATTGACACATTTCCACAGCAGACGCAGGCTGTAGCCAGAGCCTGTACGGCCACAATACTGGTCAGGATATTGATAGCTGAATTGAGCATGGATGCAAGGCTGCTCAGGCAAGCAAAAACAAGTCTGCTTGATGACCATTGATTTGAGCACTGACAAGGGGGTTCCAGCAAGCAACAACAAATTCACTTTGTCTCAGCTGACTGCTCCTGAAGTATTCCAGCTGAGTGTTTGAAGCTGCCTACAACGTATGTGTTGTAGGTCACAAGACTAACATTAATCAACACAGAGCTCTGCACCTATCATACCTTCAAGCCAAGCATCTTCAGCACAATGCCCTGATGGGGGCTGGTCCCAGCTTTGCCCTCCCCAGAAGCCCTTAGGTGCTTAGCCTTGCCAGGGCTCAGGGTGTCAATTGGCGCATCCAATAGATCATTCAACACAAAGTCAGCCATGCCATCTGCATGCTGAGCAAACACAGCAGGGGCTGTTGGGCCCAAAGCGCCCAGGGCCTTGAGAGCTGCTGGTAGGGCAGGGCTGCTTATGGCTGAGGACTTTTGCAGCAGGGCAATGAGCTTTTTGGCTAAGGTCTGGAAAGTGGCCTTCGCTTCTTCTGTGCTCAGCACCCTGTTGAGCGCCCTGCAGTTGCGTCACACCAAATGGCAGTTACACGTGGCAGGTGCTGACGGCAGTTGCAGCAGTGCAATCAGGGCGCACAGAGGGAGGGTGGGTGGGCCAAGCTTTCACAGCTCAGTCCTACCAGGCAAGTTTAGCCTGCTGTTGGCTCTTCCGTCATTTGCAGCAGTGCAATCAGCTTCCTAGTCAAGGTCTAAAAAGTGGCTTTGGCGTCCACTGTGCTGAGAACCTTATCAAGCGCCCTGCAACACAGGCCATCCACTTCTTATGCAGCAGGAGCCCAGCAATCGCTGAAATCAACTGTCCACACAAAAGTTTACCTGAAGCTCATGATTCCCAGACCTTTTGACCTCTGGGGTCAATTACAAATGCAAGTTGACGCTGCCCTAATTCCAAGGCAAGTTTGCTAGCAAAGCTCATGGTGTCAAAAGGTGATGCAACTGCTATGACAGACAGCTGGACAAAAGCAAGGTTGCTGACATCCAGTTTGAGCCCTGCATTTGTGGTGCTGCCAACAAGAGAACAAGCAGCAAATCAGTGTTCCAAGTCATGCCAGAGTTTTGTGTGTGAGTGGACATGGCACTCAAATCACGCACACGTATCATGGTAGCGTCATGGATTGATCATGGCCTTTCCAGATGGAGGCGTGGAGGCAATTTCACCTGATGGCCATTTCAGCTGCCTTTGGTGTGCCACACGACACCAACTGCACAATACCTTCTGGATGATCAGCCAGTCGACTCATGCCATGCTAGTTCATCAGAAAGCATTGCAACTCCAACAAAAACGCCCCTAGCTATGGAAACTTTATGCAAGATATACACCTGATTGCCACTTGAGCTGCCTTTGGTGTGCCACTCAACACTAAATGCACAATGCATTCTGGATCACCAGTCATTGGGCTCAAACTATGGCAGAATGTACCAAAGAGCGCATTGTATCTTTGGCAAAACACTAAAAGCTAGAATGCATGTTTGTACAAGTCTCACCTGATGGCCACTTTAGCTGCCTTTGGCGTGCCACATGACACCAACTGTAGCAGCAGTGGCTTGAGCTGCGTCGCAAGGTCCTCGTGTTCTTCCTCCTCGTTCATGGCAGACTGAAGCATTGGAGCTGCAGCGTGAGTCAGAACGGTTGCTGCTGCTATGGCTGCTTGGGCATCTTTGCTGGCTAGTAGCGCTGCGACCTGCAGATCAGTAATTGCCTGGCTCAAGAAGGGCCTGTCCAGGATGAAACACGCCCTGAAGCTTGGACTAGACCAGCAATGGACTGTTGCAAAATGACTCATGCACCTTGCCGGAAGTACTTGATTAGAAAATAGTCATTGTGCACCTTTCAGATCATCAATGGCCTGTTTCAGACCAACACATTTCAGGAAGTTTGCTGTGCCTTGCCATTCCAGATGGCTTCAGCAGTCAGGTGCTTTATCACTGTCACCTGTGTGACGTTCTAGATGGTGCACTTCTGTCAACAGCTGAGCACCCAAGGCAAATGACGCAAACAACAATAGCAAGCTTTCAGCATTCCTCCATTGCTGCATGCATCACATGCAAGGAGGCATCAGCTTTTGAACAGCAGCAGTGAACACTCAACAAGCAGTCACGATCAATATATGAGCAGAAACAATGCTCACCTGATTGCAAAGAGCTGCAAAGAAGTTGAGGGCGGAGGCTG
Source organism: Trebouxia sp. TZW2008 (assembly GCA_002118135.1). Classification (NCBI taxonomy): domain Eukaryota; kingdom Viridiplantae; phylum Chlorophyta; class Trebouxiophyceae; order Trebouxiales; family Trebouxiaceae; genus Trebouxia; species Trebouxia sp. TZW2008. Next base: position 115,892 of record BDIU01000110.1, read on the forward strand.
CACAGCCAGTCAGCAAATCCAGCACAGCTGACTGTCATGCGCTATACTATGCTTTGCATCATACTCTCTATCTCTCTCTCTTTGCAAGTAGACATCAACTGTGTACAATGGATGCTCACCTGTGTGCCAAGAGTTGCGAACAAGTTGGGGGCCGAGGCTGCACAGCCAATGAGCAGATTCAGTACAGCTGACTGGCAATTGCTGTCCTGCGCTTTGCCTGTGCGCTGCTGTGCTTCTTCCAACAGCCCTTTCAGGTGCTCAGGAGCAATCAGATTGGGGCTCAGTCTAGTGCACAAGCACCTGAACATACATGCCAACCTGTGACCATTGAAAGTCAGCAGATCCAGTACAGCTGACTGATAAGTGCTGTCTTGAGCATTGCCTGTACCATGCTGCGCTTCTTCTAACAGCCCTTCAGCTGTTCAAGAGCAATCAAATTGGGGCTGAGCCTAGTGCACAGGCACCTGAAGGTATATACAAGTCTTTGAGGCAGCTTTGAGACAGATCAGCAAACACTGCGAGGACGACATGACCGACATAGCAAACTCTTTGACATGTACAAAATCAAAAATCTTGAGGAGTCCAAGGTCAGCGTCACAAATTCTCCCCATTTCCCCTGTACCTTTGACCCTATCCTCTGCACAGTGTCCTTTGCAACCCTGAGTGCAGTGTCCAACATTGTGCCTGAGTCACAAAAGGTGGCTAGGCAAAGTTTCTGACAGGGCCACATTCAGAGATCAAGATGCCCTGCATGACCTACCTGGCAAACTTGCCCACCGCGCCTTTGGACCCTATCCTTTGCACAGTGTCCTTCGCTAATTTGACTGCAGTGTCCAGTGTCATGCCTGGGTCACACAAGTTGGGTAGGCAAAAGTTTTCCACCCTAAAGCATCAGCAAACGGGGCAAAGCCGTCATGACCTACCTGGCAAACTCTCCCACAGTGCCTTTGGAACCTATCCTATGCACAGTGTCTTTTGCAACCTTGAGTGCAGCGTCCAGTGTTGTTCCTTGGGGCGCACCAGGTGGCCAGGCAAACACTAAGACCTCAACAAACGGTGCGAAGACATCATGACCTACCTGGCAAACTCTCCGACAGCCCCTTGGACCCTATGCTTTGCACAGTGTCCTTTGCAACCTTGAGTGCAGTGTCCAGTGTTGTGCCTGGTATGCACAGTTCCCCACAGAAACACATAAAAAATTGGACAGAGGATGCATGACCTACCTGGCAAACTCTCCCACGGCTCCTTTGGACCCTATCCTTTGCACAGTGTCCTTTGCAACCTTGAGTGCAGTTTCCAAGGTTGTGCCTGGTGCACACAAGGTGGCTAGGCCCTTGAAGATGTGCCCATCAGGCATCTCATGGATTTTCTGCATGGCGCTCTCAGCATGGGCAGAGTCTGGGAACGCAGCAGTGATTTGCCGCATTGCTTGAGCCACTCTGGCATCGTGCCCGCTGGCAAAGGGAGACCCTGATGGGGATTTGTCAGCTGCAGAACAGAAGGCAATATCAGTTGTGATGAAGTCCTCAGGAATATGCCCAGCAGGCATCTTGTGAATCTGCTGCATGGCGCTCTCGGCATGGGCAGAGTTTGAGAGCACTGCAGTGATGCGCCACATTGCTTGAGCCACTCTGGCATCGTGCCCGCTGGCAAATGGGGACCCTGATGGGGATTTGTTAGCTGCAAAACCGAAGGCAACATCAGTTGTGATGAAGTGCTTGAAGATATGCCCATCATGCATCTCATGAATCTGCTGCATGTCGCTCTCAGCATGGGCAGAGTTTGAGAGCACCGCAGTGATGCGCCACATTGCTTGAGCCACTCTGGCGTCGTACCCACTGACAAACGGAAACCCTGATGGGAGTCTATCAGCTGCACAACACCAAATTGATAGCCAAAATATGCCAATGATAATACAACACAGTTGTTGAGATGCAATTGATTTTTTGCATATCACGGTGGCTAGGCCCTTGAAGATGTGCCCATCAGGCATCTCATGGACGTTCTGCATGGCGCTCCTAGCATGGGCAGAGTCTGGGAACGCAGCAGTGATGCGCCTCATGCTTGAGCCACTCTGGCATTGTGCCCATTGGCAAAGGGGGACCCTGATGGGGATTTGTCAGCTGCAAGCCACTAGCAGTATCAGCTGTAGTGTGCAGCATTTCTTGAGTCTGGTTGGTCAAAGGCAGAAGACACTAATGATGTGTCGCATGGCTTGAGCCACTGTGGCCTCATACTCATTGGCAAAGAGGGACAATGATGGAAGTCCATTAGCTGCAAGCAGCCACAGCTGTTGACTTTGAGTACAAGTAAACTTGCTGAGCGGTCCTGCCCAAGGCCGCACATACTGACTACACATGAGATACTGGATAAGCCCATCTCTTACAGCTAAACAGCTCTGCATGTCCTGCAACTGCTTGCTGTTGACCTTGGAAATAGCCTACATGGCTGGGCGCTCCTGCTCTGAACGCCTGTAAACACAAGACTTCGTTGCTGAGCAGCAACCAAACACCGTTCAAGAGACGGTAGAGCAGCCTATCTGTTATAGCTAGGAAGCTCTTGGCATATACAGCATCTCGATGATGTGCAGAGCAGCGATCAAGCACTACTTGTATGGAACTTGAGCAGCCCACCTCTTACAGCCAAGAAGCTCTGCATCTCCTGCTGCTGGTTGCTCTTGGCCCTGAGGACAGCCAAGATGGCTGACCGCTCCTGCTCTGAACAGCCCATGAACACAGAGCCCCAGTGCTGTGCAGAGCAGAGCACAATCACAACATTTGCAGTGCTGGTGTAACCCACCTTTTGTGGCTGAAAGGCGCTGCATGTCCTGCGACTGCTTGCTCTCGGCTTTAAGGACAGTTGATATGGCTGACTGCTCCTGCTCTGAACAGCCCATGGACACAACGCCCCAGAACTGTACAGAGCAGGGCAGGGTAAACTACAGCACCACACCATTTGGAGCGCTGGTGTAACCCACCTCTTACAGCTAAGATGCTCTGCATATCCTGCTGCTGCTTGCTGTTGGCCTTGAGGACGGCCGCAATGGCTGACTGCTCCTGCTCTGAGGCGCCCATGAACCCCCAGTGTTGTGCAGTAAATGGACAAATAGTGCATATGAGAGGCCAGAGCAGCCCACCTCTTACAGCCAGGAAGCTCTGCATGTCCTGCTGCTGCTTGCTCTTGGCCTTGAGGACGGCTAGAATGGCTGAGCGCTCCTGCTCTGAACAGCCCATGAACACAGCACCCCAGAGCTGTGCTGGAGTCTTAGCGCCCAGCTTTGCAGGGAACAGACCATTGCGCATGAGTGAGTCCAGAATGAAGCTGTACAGCTCTTGGTCTCTGGTGGCTGCCATGAGTAAGCGCCCAGGTATCCAGATTGCCTTCTCTTCATCTGCTGCCATGTCTTCCTCATGAGGTTGGCTACAGTAGGCCCTGCAAGACAAGGTTCCCACTGAAGACCTGTCCCCATTGTGTGCAAGCACTCAGGTATAGGAAATTATGCAAGCACTCAGGTAAGGGAATTGTCCTCGCTTTGTTTGCTGCGACGCCTTATTGAACTTGACGGCAGTAGGCCAGGCAAGACAAGATGCCCAATTCAGTCCAGCCTCACGCTGTGCGAGGGCTGTACCAGTGTCCAGATCGCCTTCTGTTCATTTGCTGTCATGTCTTCCTCCTGAGGTTGGCTATAGTAGGCCCTGCAAGTCAATGTGCCCCCATTGTGTGCAAGCAGTCAGGCATAGGAAATTGTGCAAGCGCTCAAGTAAGGAACATGCCCTCTCTTTATCTGCTCTGTCGCTTTCATGAGGTCAACGGCAGCAGGTCCTGCAAGACAACATGCCCAGTCAAAAGCTGTCCTCATTTGAGCAGGCGCTCAGGTATGAAAATTGTCCTCTCTTCAGCCACTGTGATGTCTTCCTCCTGAGGTTGACTGCAGTAGGCCCTGCAAGACATTGCGCCCACTTTACTCCTACTCTCATTGGGTCTGATGACAACAGCCTGGAATGTCCACAAGCATACTACAAATCAGCTGTTGCTGGACAGGAGTCAAATGCTTTGGAAAACACCTGAAGACAGCTGCAAGCTATGTGGCTGCCCCCCTCATCAACGCAGCCTTCTTATGGCAGAAATCTGGAGTCTATTTACAAGCACTGCAAAGGACACACATGTGGGCAAGGGACAATGAGTGCCAAGAAAGTACACAAAGACAGCTGCAAGCTATGCGCCTGCATGTCATCTCACAGTGGCCTTCCTGAACCAAAGTTGTGAAGTCTCTTCATCAGCACAGCAAAGGATTGACAGCAAGGTAAAATATGCACCAGGAAAGTACCTGAAGACAGCTGCAAGCTGTGTGGCCGCTTCCCTCCTGACAGACAGCTTCTTGTCCCTGAGTCTCTGGCTGACAGCCTCCATAGCTTGCATTGTCACTGTCTGCATGAACAGCACTCCCTGTTTGAGCAGATATATAAATTACAACAAGAAAATTATGCTACAGAGCTTGTGACTTCAATTGCATGCGACCACTGGCTGCTTAGCAAGAAAAGAAGGAAATCCTGTACTCCAGAGCTTGCACTTTCACTTTCTGTATGCACACCATAGCCTGCTTAGCAGAAAACGATTGTTGAGAAACGTTAAGCTCCAGAGCTTGCAGTGCCGTCGTCTGCATGCAAACCACTCCCTATGAACCAAAACAGGGATAAAAAAAGAGAATTTCATGCTCCAGAGCTTGCAGTTTCGCTTTCTGCATGCACAGCATTGTCTGCTGAACCAAAAGACGGAAAGAAAAAGAGCATTATATGCTCCAGAACTTGTAAAGTCAATATCTGCATGCACACCATTGCTGACACATTGGTTTAGCTGTGATGAAGACAATCTTTGACATGGGCAAAGCAGCTTGACGGCCAGCGCTGTGGTGTACCATTCCAGCAGCAAATTGTCGTGCAAGTGCTTTCATTGTGCAGACAATGGACAGAAATGCACTCAGCAGGGGTTCGACTCATAGGTTCCCCTGATGTGGCAATGTCTGCGACATAACGCCGACGCCACATAGCTGGGTCAAGTCACTAGCAAGCGTGTGAACGATGAAGACTATCCAGACACACAGCGTTACCTGAGGCTGTGTAGCAGCAGCTTCACAGATCGCACTGATGGCTCGTGACCTGACCTTGTCTTCAAAGTCCTGAAGCCGCTCTTCAATAGCTTCCAGGACCTAAAGGACAGGACTGTGTCAGTGGACAGCACATGATGCTCTTCAGCATCAAGATGTGGTGCAACATATCACTTGTGGGTCACCGCAAGATACTCCCAAGCATGACAATGTGTGTCTGGGTGTCATGGTCATCTGAGATGATGCTTTGGCAGTTAGAACCATGGCATGTTCAGGCACAAGGTGGGACGTTCAGAAGTGTTGCATATCTTTGCAAAACATTGTGAGTCACCGTGTAAGTAAGTTTCCACAAGGCATGCTGATCACATCTTGGTAAGAAGAACAGAAAGAATGTATCTGAATCGACGTGTTGAATCAACTATGTTGGATCAACTGTGTTGGATTATCATGTGTGAGGACTCACCTTGACTGCAGCTGAATGGGGGCAGGTGTGGAGCATCCGGCTGCACTGGTGGATGACGCTCAGCCGCACTTCTGTCTGTAGCACCAATGCTGCATGTAAGTATTGTACGTCACGTGCAATGAATGAACATCTAACAACTTGACATTTGGCAGAATGCAGTAAATGCATGGGTCCTACCCACCTGTTGGCATATGCTGTTGCAGTTGGCAAAAAACAGTTGTAAAAACAACACTTCATGGGTCCCAGGCATCACTGACTTGACTTTATACATGTACCTTTTGATCTTTGCAACGCCTCAGAAACTCCTCAAACAGGTAGCCATGCTCTTGATCCATGTCTGAGTCAGGGAATGCAAAAAGCTTGCCCAGAAGGTCTATGGCAGCAAGCCTGTGGCCCTCATCTTCCAGTTGAAGCTCATGCGCAAGCAGAGGCAGGACTGGCAGCAAAGTCTGTGGACACGCTTGGTACACCTGCAAAACTTACAGGCGCCCATAAAGTCAAGCACTACTGAGCTTTGTGCGGTATGTCGAGCTGTTGTTGTACTCACTGCAGCAAGGTGTGCAGCAGCCATCATCAGGCCTAGCGTTAGTTGATGCTGTTTGGAATGCGATGCCCTGTTTTGGCTGACTACAGGATGTATGCAATGTTTGTCAGCTTTCATGCGAAGACTAAAGGCTGCATGGCTGTTTGATGTGAGGTGTTCTGCTCTGGTCTCACTGACTGCAACAGTATGTGCATTATTTGGCGGCACCCGGAATATAGCCTAGCTCTGTATGACGCGACGTGAGACGTATTGCCTTTTCCCTGCTTTGCTGAATATGCAGTGGCAGTTTTCAGCCCAGTTTGTGCATGAGCAAAAACCCACCAATGCAAGTCCAGTGCTGCTCAAAAGCTGTGCTAGCTGGGTCAGCACCCTGATCCAAGTACCACAGCTTTCTAACAGCACTGGAGAGACTGGGAGACGCACTGCGTTTGTCTTGAGGCCTGGCATGCATAGATCATGTGCAGGCGAGCAATGTATGGTGGATTTGGTTTGAACAGCATGGCCATGGTCACGCTCTCACCCCATGAATGAATCCTCCTGAAGACTGCTGTCCTTATGTTTGCTTCTGACTTCTGGCATGCACATACTTGCAATGGGTTCGTGTTACACAGCATAGATGCCTTGCTTGTTCTCTCACCTCATGAATGAGTGTGGCATAGTCATCTTCTGGAAGACTGCTGTCCTCGGCTTTGCCTGTGATGATGCTGTTCAAGAACCTCTGCAGATAACGCTGTAGCCTGTCTTCGGCTCTGTGCAACAGCTGCTGTGCTAGCCTGCAATACCCATGTTGCCGTTATCAGACATTGTTCATGAGTACATGTGTATGGATCCTGTTTGCTGCCACTTGCAGTGATGCATCATATTGTGTCATGCTTTGTTGTACGTGAGCTGCTTGCAACAGGATTGAGCTGCGCAGCAGCTACGTCCAAGTAGTTGGTGATGGTTGGTGTGCATATAGCCTACGGCAGCATGCATGACCAATAGTTGCTTGCAGTCAGTAGATTCCATCAAAATACCTTGGCATAAGACCTACAGGACCCACAAGCATACATTTGGTGGATGAGCACCATTAAGCCACAGTCGTGAAAGGTTTTCACCTGTAAGATTGGGGTTGATCATCCATCTTTGGTGGTGTCAAGCATTCCAAGATGGTATCAAGCAGCTGCTGAGATACATCATCAGCCTCCTCAATCATGCTAGCCATGATCTGCAGCACAGCCAACACAAACTATGTCAGCTGTGCAACTAGCTGCCGAAAAGGCTCCTGCAAATCTTCACGCCTGTGTACAAGCTTCTGTCTCAGCCTCTGTGCAATTCTGGAATACTGCTCCAACATTACTGATCAGCAACTTTGTGCATGCCAGCAGCAATTGGATGCATGACAGTGTAGCACTCAGCAATGCCAAACAACTATGAGCAAATTTACAAAGACCCAGATAGAAATTGACGTACTTCCAGCATAGCGGGCTCCACAGATTCATGGTTGGCATCACTGCAGGCATCACGTGTCAGACAGATACAAGACTGTCAAAGAGCTGTAGATTTGCCCACGCGCAAGCAGTCAAGCGCAAACAAGCTGATTAGTGTTTGCCTAGCTGCTTTCAAGGAGGCTTACTTGATAGTGTCCAACATGACCTGGAAGAGGTCACAAACCATGTCATTGTTGTCAAAGTCTAGCATCAAAAGGCAGCACTTGATCTGCAACACTTGCTTCAGTCAATCCGTTAATAGGCTACATGGTCAGATTGGTACATTTGCAGCAGCAACAGGGAGTGTTCAGTCTGCAACACTGAAATACAAGCGGCCCTGTGATAGCACATGGACAGATTGACAAACTTGTAAGCAGTTGCAGCACTTTGGTGTACCTGGCTGATGTTGTCCAAGACAGACAGAGTGAGCTGGTATGAGGGTGCTGATGGGTGTTCAAGCCTTCTAAAAACCCACAAGAACAGCCCGAAAATGTCCTGTGTTTTCAGGACACACCCAGGTACTTCATTTTGCCATATGTACATGAGATGCATGGCAGTTCATTGGATAGCAGGCTAAATGCTCAAACTGATTTGCTGCTGACCTGTAACTGTGCTGTGGTGTATGGGGACTCTGGTGCATGTATCTTCAAAATGTGGCTTAAGCAATATGCTGCACACACTCTGACGTCCTGCAACACCATAAGTCCAAGTGTGCGTTTGTGGCAGCAAGCAAGGTGATGCAAGCTGTTTTGCCAAGACAGGACGCCGCAGTGAGGAGTGATTTGCCTTGTCTTTGTGGTCGAGAATGCTCTTCTGCACAACTGCCTTGGCTATGCCCTTGGAAGCGTCCTTGGCGCTCACATCCGTCTGCAGTGTCTTTTCCAGCACCTCGCCAGCTTGCTGCGGGTTCAAGCTGACGAAATTTCAAAATCGGTCAATACGATGGCAGACGTCGTTCTGCTGATGTGCCCTGTACCTTCAGCATTTTGATCAAGTTATCCTTGGCTTTGCCGGGCGAAGATAACTTCTTGCCAATTTCTGCCAGCCCAATTTTCTGGTCATCGTCCTCGAAGTCGTAGGCTGTGACCATGCTTTCGAGCCTGACAGGTGCTACGTGATCAGCCTCTGCAGCCAAGCTGCATGCCTCGTGCTGCAGTCGCGCAAAACTCCTAGCGGCAGACGGCTTCTGCTGTACTGTGCGCGGACACCATAGACATCGCACACGCAGATCGCCCGATGCCGCTCTCTTGCTGACTTGCATGCTTTGCCATGCTGTGACCTATCGACGTTTGGTCTACTATTGACTGTGCATGGTTAAAAGATGGTCAGCGCATTGCGGTGAGCGAGGGTTTAAGCTTGGTCTGCATAATATCAAGCGAAGCTATTTCTGTACAATTTAACTCCTGTCATCGCGCAACATCGTGGTACAAACCTGATTCGGCATGCCATCAGGACGGGTCTTGTTGCTGTCTGCACTCTTCGCGTTGCACTGCACGCATAATGCATGCGCCCTTGACAACGGCTTGTCCAGGAAACCACATATGGGATACAACACTTGGAACTGCTTCTACGGGTCGAGTAAGCATCGACGCACCTGTCTGCAGATGCGTTCAGCGAACCCGTGCAGTGATCAAAGCTGTTCGAACTGCAGTCAGCGAAGACATCATCAAAGCCACCGCCGACATCATGATTGACTCCGGTCTGAAGAAAGCTGGATACGCATATCTAGTCATCGATGGTGATTTCCTGTACTACTGCTGAAGTTTTGCTATTTGACTCCCTGTACCATTGCTGAAATTCTGCTGTGTTTAAATGGCTTATGCTCAATTCTGATTGTGCGTGTTGAGACGACATTTGTGACGTCAAACAGACGGGTGGTCAGAGCTGAACAGGGGCAATGATGGCAAGATTGTAGCAGATCCACAGAAGTTTCCCAATGGAATAAAGCATGTATCTGATTACGTGCACTCTAAAGGTATTTCAGCTAAGTATTTGGCAAGAAGAGTGCTCAGACTTTGCAACCTGTGCAAATGTGGACTTCTGCAACGCTGATTGCAAGCACAGCTGTTGTGCATGCTCTAATGTCTCTCTGCATTGCTATATGTACTTTCTCTTGATATAAGCTTCGGCAATCTAATTTAGAAGATGTCCTGAAAAATCATTCGCATGCAAGGCTATTGTGGCAAATCTGTAGACCTATGACAGGACATTAGCTGTGCTGATGCGTGTTTTGAAAGTTCACCCACTAATCTATGCAGGTTTTGACATGGCAGAGATTGTCCAAGCTTACTATTGTTCAAATTGCGCTTTCAAGCCAAGAAGTCCAGTGAGTCACATCTGGCTCCCTACCTTGATCTGTAAATTCTGTTGACAAATTGACTGTTTGGCTGTAGGTCTGAAGTATGGCATGTACAGTGATGCTGGCCCTAAGACATGCCTAGGGCTTCCAGGCAGCAGGGGCAATGAAGAGCTAGATGCCAAGTACTTTGCCGACCTGGGTGTGGATTTCCTCAAATATGACAACTGCTTTGCTGGTCCCGAGGATTGGATTGTGGGCAGATACACTGCCATGCGGGACGCTCTCAACGACACTGGCCGACCTATCGTGTACAGCATGTGTAATTGGGGCGTGGGTGACTCCTGGCTGTGGGGCCCTAAGGTGTGCCCTGCCCTTGTTCCCTGGTCCTAGCCATTGTCCCTTGCATTTCACATCTTGGCCCGTGCCAATTGTGAAGCGGACAGCTTTTCAGGAGTCATTGCACTTGTGACATTGGCGGACCCGTAGTGTACAGCATGTGTAATTGGGGCGTGGGGGATTCCTGGCTTAGGGGCCCTAAGGTGTGCCCTGTGCTTGTAGTTTGCCCAAGCCCATATCCCTTTGCATTTTGCCATTTCTGTTGCATTTGCCCCAGCTCTTGCTCCCTGCAGACCAATTTCTTGGTGGGGCCTCTAAAGGCCTGATTGTGCATTATTATGTAATGACCCAATAGATGAGGTGAAGGACACCGGGACAACACTTTTTTGTCATGTGTTCATTCGTGAAAAGTCAACACTGGGAGCTTGGATGTCCTGCCAGTGTACACCACTACTGACCTACCGCGCGTGTTTCACAGGTTGCAAACTCATGGAGGACAACAGCTGACGTTGCATCTGGCTGGGACAGTATGCTGAGGTGCCTGGACAACATGATAGGCCTGTCACATTTCAAATGATATACAATTCACATCACAAAGAATGCTGAGATGCTGCATATGCTGCGCAGGTTGCAAACTCATGGAGGACCACAGCCGATATTGCATCTGGCTGGGACAGCATGCTGAGGTGCCTGGACAACACAATAGGCCTGTCACAATTTGCTGGGCCAGGCGCTTGGAATGACCCAGACATGCTGGAGGTCAGCTGCTCCGCTGTCCCTGCTTTCATGTCTTCTTCATAGACGTTTTGTGACTGATGGAATGAGACACGCTGGAGCTTAGCTATTTCACATCTTGCTTTCTGTCATGTGTCCAACAACAGTCACAGCTTGCCATTTCAACAGCTGTATGCAAGCTCATATGGCATCTGTGTCTGTTGAGCTGCCAGGTCTGTTGTGGTACAATGTGTGAAATGATGACCCGAGCTCAAACAGGTGACATGGCGCAAAGGCTTGCTGTGGGAGCAATTGAGTGCTGCTGCAGTCTTGTACACCTGGGTCAATAGTTGAACAGCAGACCCCGCACTCAACATTGCAATTCAGGGACACTGAACAGTATGCCTTCCAACTGCGCAACAGCAGCAGCAGTAATGACTCATGAGGTGACGCAGTTGGGCAATCCGGGATAGGACAGCTGGTCAGCAAATGTCCCTCATCTGCCAAGCATCCCTCAAAAACGGAAGTGTTGACACAGTTGTTTGCTGTTACAGGTTGGCAATCCAGGCCTGACTGTGAACGAGCAGCGAGCCCACTTTGCGTTGTGGGCGCTGTTCAAGTCTCCGCTGTTCATTGGAGCTGACCTACGAAGCCTGAGTAAGGAGGCCAAGGAGATTCTGTTGGCCCCAGAAGTCATTGCTGTCAACCAGGACTCTCTGGGGGTTGCTGGTGACCTGGTTTGGAAGCAGGGCCCACTTGAGGTAAGCAACTTGCGCGCATTACAAAGCAGTGTTGCAGGATGATGAATGCAAGCACACAGCAATTTCAGCGCGCTCCCTGTCTCGCACACAATCATGTACTACAAGCAAATAGCAGTGTGTGGTGAAGCTGCTGCAGCTTAACATGCCTACCAGCTTCAGCAATTTATGCCTTTTGCCAAAGGCATGTCTGTTGATTTGCAGGTGTATGCTGGTCCGTTGAATGGCGCCTCAAGGGCAGTTGTGTTGTTCAATAGGCATGCCATTGGTACACAATACCCAATCAGCAATATCACAGTCACTTGGGAGCAGCTTGGGTTTGACAGCGAAGTGGAGGCAGTTGTGAGAGATCTGCACGCAGAAAAGGACTTGGGCACATTCACAGAGGCATTCACTGGTGCGGTGGATATTCATGATGCAAGAATGCTGAGGATCACACCTCGCCATGTCAAAACTGAGTATGACAGCTGGCGGCCATGGAGTGAAGAGAATAAAGCTTTGCAGGCAGAAGTGAGAAGTGTGTTGCGTGTTGGTCCACCCATGCACCCAAAGGCTGCAAGAGCTGCGCATGCTAAGCAGCATCTGCAGTAGCTATGTCGGGGAATAGAAGTCTTGAGAAGTATGCCAGCCAGCAATGTCAACGTGCTTCACTTGGCCAAAATCCTGAGGGCCAAGGCATCAGATGCATGCAGATAGGCGTTTCGTTTGTGATCTATGCACACGATGCTGCTGATTGTCGATTGGCGTAAGTGTGAAGCCAGCCTCATCACAGCCTGATTCACAGGTTGCCATTTTGCTGTGAAAGTCTAAGGCGGATCTGATGCATTTCTCCTTACTTGCACAGGCTGTAAAGCAGCTCAAGAGCAGGTGAATCAGGTAGGCATTAGCTGGACAAATGCATTTAGGCAGAGCTCCAAACAACATACATCGCTGTTGATTCCAAGCTTCAGAAGCTTTCAGATTATAGCAGAGAACAACACAGTCAGCACATTCTACAGAACATGGATGCTGCATCGCGCTGGCTGTCTAGCTCTGGATGGCATGCACATTTTGCATGCAGTAACACCATTTTGTCGATGATTGCATGCAGTAACACCATTTTGTCGATGATTGCCAGCTCAACCGCTGCCGCAATGCAGTGCACAACAGTATCAAGTATCAACTTGCCTTGCATGGTGCTGCAAAGTTTGCAGTGCAAAGATTCTAATGCATGTCCTGTTGTGACAGTGATGTTGCAGTGCAGACGATGTGATCATGCCACTGCTGCACAATTGAATGGCATATGCAAGACTCCTTGCAAGCTAGCCAAGATGCAGAAAGCACAGTAGTCACTGCGTTTGAGAGTGGATGCACTATATCATATGGTTACAAGAGTCAATTGAGAGTCAGCTAATCTGAAGCAGCATATTTTCAACCAACAGGCTAAGGCAGATTTAGCTAACAGCTGGAAAGGCATAGCAACATACAAAAAATCAAGCACAACCTAGCAGGAACATAAAGCCAATTGTCAATACAACTTGAGCTCCAATACAAAGTGCTCTTCAATGAGCTATCCTATCTGCTGCATGCAGCAGGGACACAACAGAGCCGAACAGCTCCATCCTAGAACTTGCAGTGTCAACAGTGATGTTCTGACCCAATGACTGAAGCAGTGCCACCAGTCCACGCTGGCTCATGCTGTCAAGGTCATCCAGGTAGAACTTGGCGTGTCCAGCGCTGACTGGAACATTACTGAAGTCATGAGGCTCTGGTGCAGTCTGAGTGGCAGGCCTGGAAGTGCTGTCGTAGGTCTTGGTCTGGCTAGGCAGAGAGGTGTCTGCAGCGGCGGTGTCAGCTGCCCTCTCGCCGACATTGGTAGTGTCTGTGGGCCTCATGACGGCGCCACTTGCAGGGGTTTTGATGTCATCTGCAGTCAGATTGAGCTGTTTAGTAAGCGCTGAAGAAGATTGTGTATCAGTCATGGCATTGAGCAAGATGCAAATGAAGGTCAGAATCACGTGAATGAAATTTCTTGCAAGCGGCAGGTCAGCAATAACCATGCTCAAAACCAAGGAGTTGTTTCTTCACACAATGCATTTGCAGGGATCACAGCAAACAAGCTGATTACGCAAGCTTGTAATGAGTGCTGCCCAAAAATCCTGAAGGTGCAGAAAGGCAGGCAGGAATCAAGCTTGCAACTCAGAAACAACGCAGAAACAGCAGGAGGAACTCACCTTGCGGCAATAATGCCAGTGCGGTCGAAGACGAGGTTGTCACCATGTAGGACCAGGGTCTCAGCATAGGTACTGGGGTAGAAAGGGTAAAGTGTGCTGGCATGCTGAAGCTGCCTTGAAGCTGCAGTACTCTGGGTGGGTAGAGCCAGCTCCACAACATGGCCATGTAGCTATTCGGCAGGCAAGTGGGTGCCCCAACAGAAGGCATAGCACCTTTATTTAAGGCAGACACTTTCACACATTGCACACAATGTCACATGCCTTAGTCATATGGAAAGGCATTGATGACAAGCACCAGTTAGCTCTGGCGATTGACAATGGCAGACAGAGCAAAGCTGGAATGGCAAATGTGAAAGCTTTTGCTGAACGCAAAATCGTACCAAATGATGACTGCATTGCAAAGTGTACAACACAATCAAAATCTGCTGCGTTCAAAGCTGCTGTATGCAATGCTGATGTATGGGCTGCAAATGGTGTGATGATATGTTTGCTTTGCCCAACATCACAGGTGATTGCAATGCAGAGTTAAGGCTTGCCTGGAACAGCGCGCAGCGCCACTGCGGTAGATGTGAAGTTGACCGCTTCAGTGGTGCTGGATCCATCAGTAGGATTGAGCGAAGTAGCGCCAAGGTGCCCTGATGTGCGGCCTCCATGGTGAAGAATCCTGGTGTCAATTATCATCCTGACATCGGAGTTGACTGCAATCAGCACAACAGCATAAGTCAATGTGACGTGCACTGTGTCAGGGAGTATGGAACAGCAAGCTGCGCCAAACAGTCAGCACAAACAACAACACGCGCTTTTGTAACTCCAATGCTGACTGCAGAAACGGCTCAAAACGATACTATGATGCGTGCTGATGAGAAGTTGCAAAAAGGCTGTGACTGATACTGCATTGCATACAATTATGCAAGCTGGTGAACAATGGTTTTCAGGGATAGTAATGATGCATACCTGAAGCGGGACAAGAGAGTTGGTGGTGGTGGGTTGCGACCAGAGCAGTGCAAGGGCTAGGGAATGACAATGAAGATGAGAGGTTGCGTAAAGGCAAAGTGGAAGTGATGTGATGAGCACGTGAAACAGATGAGGTAGCCTCTGGAGGTGTGTCAGGAACAGCAGAAGAAGCTGGCATAGAAGACGTTGCAGTCCCAGGTGCAGCAGCAGGAGACAGCAAAGGAGTAGTGGCAGGAGGAGGTGTGGCCTCAGAAGGGGGAATGTCAGGCACTGGGGAGGGGGGTGCCGGCAGGGGGGTAGCTGACAGCAGAGTGTTATCGTCTATGAACTTGAGATGTGATCCAGCAGTTGCCCCAACAGAGTAGTAGTGAGAACTTCCAGACTTAGCATCAGCAGACTGCCAAGCAGAACTAGAGATCAAAATAGTAGAGCGCGTGTTAGTGACTGGCGAGAACACGCTGTCAGCAGCTGTAGAGTCTAGGTAGAGTGTGACAGAAGCTGGCTCTGAAGTGCCTGCAGCAAAGGAATGGGGCTCAGTCACTACATTGACAGCGCTGCAAGCTAGCTGATGTTGTGAAAGACAAACCCAATACAACCCGCTGATCACCTGAGGAGGGCAATCCGAGGCTCTTCTCTGTCTGTGGGACCAACAGATGATCGTGCACAGTAACCCAATGAGGAGCGTTGAAGGATTGTACAATTGTGGGTGCATCGGATGGAAGGCTGCACACGGTAGAACACGCCAAAGTGACAACCATCAGCCCTGCCAGCCAAGACCAAGGGGAAGTCTTCTTAAGCTTTCGTGCTGACACCACACGTGTGCAACACCAGATGAGGAGAGCGTAGATGAGTAGCCCCAGAAATGACACTGCATGACATCGGCGGTTAGAAGCAGGCCGGAAGCTGCTTGCTGTCAACGATGGCAGTGCGAAACCAAAAAAAAAGAGTAAACGGCACACCCACCCAGAGCAGCAGTGCTTACAAAGACAAAGGCCGCATAAGGTGAGACCTTGGCAGCCATGAACAAGGTTTCTGCTAGCAACAGTATGGCGCAGACCACCGAAATCGTCTCGGAGATCATGATGTGTATACTTGTAGTTCCCGCAAGCTTCCCACAAGCAGCAAAGTCTACTGGATCTGTAGAACGTAGCAATCAACAGATTGAGATCTCGGGCGCTGATAAGCTGTGGTAAACTGTAGATAGCAGCAGCAAGGTTGCAATTGCCAACGAGCTACAGACACGCGTTCAGCACTGAAGCAAAGAAGCAATGATACTCGCAAAAGTTCTCGGAGCACAGGGTTTGCAAGGGAGCTTCGCTCTTTTCAAGCTTTGGTCTTGAGCACTTTGAGTTTACAATCACTGCTCGGTCAAAATATAAAACGTGAAACAAGTTCACCAAGCCCTGGTGCAGGGCACATCGAGTTTCGACTTGACCGAGCAGCCCTTGTAAACAGCTAAACGCCCTGCAAACTGCCTTCTGTAAGCTGCAGCCAACTCAGCAAGGGCTTCCGCAATTGCGCTTTGCAGTGAGGAACAATGCCTGCCTGCATCTTTGAGCCCTGTGTAGTTGCGGCCTTCACGCAACTGCTTCTTGTAGGCGTTTGGCTCACAGACCTGTCGTGGCTTGATCGTACTGAATTTTGCCAGCGTCAGCACGCTGAACGATCATGAAAGCATGCGAAGCGTCTTCTGTGAACGGCTGAGCGCATTTCCTGATTTCCAGTCCCGAGCGTCGGCGTGCTGCCTGTCTCCACAGGTGTGTTGACTTCCTCGTGGTTGGCAGCAAAAGATGCTCTTCTCGCGCAAAGTTGGTAAAACTTCTTCAGCAAGCTCACAGCACTTCATTTCCCAGTCGAAGTGTTTGCCTGCTTTGTGTGACTTTTCACTGAGGTGCTTGAGACCGTCTAGATTTGCAACGCTGTTCAGTCCAGCTGAAAGAGCTTGTCATGTTCGGTGGCAACTGCATCATCTTCTGAAGCCATTCTGTTGTGCAAGAAGTGCTGAAAGGGGTATACTCTGCGCATTGCTTGCTCTCTTTGTGCAGCACTTCGATGTCTCAAGGGTGATCCATATGCTGTGTAGTGCATATCAGCGGTGACAAGGTCATTCTGCGTGAGGTAAGGCATAGCTGTTATTCATTTACTGCTTATGCAAAGACCAAAGATTGCAGCAATCAGTGAAGTCATATGCTGAGCGTTATAGCATACAGATGCATTTCACAAGGATGTGGCAAACTAGCCACCATTCTCCATTGCATCATGGCGTAAGTCAACCGTTGTCTATTACAGACCTGATTGCCATCAGATCAGAAGTGTACACTATTGCAATTGCTCAATTGACAAGGCAGCATTGCCAGCCTCTGAATGCGAAGGTTACAAGATGGCTGATCCCACAACATGCAAGGCTGACGCATTGTTCCGCCTACTTGCCACTGTCAAGTACAAAGAGCATAAGCAAACACAGCAAACATGATAAAAACCGGCAACATGAAGCGATCATTGCTAAAGCTACATGCCATATCTTGAGAAAGTGCAAATGCCCTGTCCGACTGAGGCATGTGTCACACGCTGCTCACGTGCCTGTCAAATTTTGCTGAAGGTCATGCTTGCATATGCAATACAAGACGATATTATCTGTCGTCTTCGAGTGTGTATCTCAACGCCACAGACGTGCCAATGTATGATTGAATGCTCTCCCATTGAATTGTTCTGAAAAGAGATTGTCTGCAAAATCATTTTGCAGCACCCCAAATCCAACACCTGACAAGCGTACCGCATGCATAGCTCCAGCGTGACCGGCTATATGTACTAGGTAGCTGTACACTTTGCTTCACAAAACAGCAAAGCCTGGTCCGTAACCTTGTCAACCGCGACTCATCATTCGCGACATGCACTTTGACCTATCGACCGCCCTGCTATGCATGCTTACACTGTTGGGGCGTGTTTGTGCGCTGGAAAATGGCCTGGCGAGGACGCCGCATATGGGTTGGAACACTTGGAACCATTTTGACAAGAACTGTGCGCGGTCCTTGCTTTCTTGCTTGTGATCGGGCAATTGGATCACAACCTGAGCCTGGGGACGTCTCGACCTTTTCGATGCAGTCAATGAAGATATCATCAAATCAACCGCCGACGCTCTGGTGGACACCGGGCTTCTCAAAGCAGGGTATCAGTACCTGGTCATAGATGGTACGTGATCTTTAAAAGGTTGTATGCAGCTATCCGGGTGTCCGTTGCCGTTGACGAAACGCTCTTGCAGCGATAAAGCAGACGAGCTTTGTGTATCACAGATGGCTGGTCAGAGCTTGACCGAGGGCCAGATGGCAAAATCATCGCAGACAGGACAAAGTTTCCTTCTGGCATTGAGCATGTATCAGACTACATCCATTCCAAAGGTACTTTGCTATCCTTGCACAAGAATGCACGGCTTGCCTGCAGGTGCTGCTGCTCTAAGCCTACATAGCTGCCTGATGGCATTGACAGCTTGCACAATCTCTTTGCGATGATTTGCACAGCGAAAACCATCGCTGATTTGCATGATCATGCCTTTTCATGCTTGCATCACACGTCCAGCATACTGCCATCATTGTGCAGCATGATGTTCAATTGGAGTGAGCCTGCTTTTTGGTTCACAAACTGCATGTGGCACCACGTGTAGAACAACTGTGCTGGAGCCGGGGTTCAACCATGGCATGTACAGCGATGCATGACATAGTGAAATAAACATGTTGTATGCAGGAATGAAGTATGGCATGTACAGTGATGCATGACATTGTGAAACCAGCATGCTTGAAGAATGGCTCAATTTTGGCATGTAGAATGGTGCATGACATCGTGAAACAAGCATGTTGAATGCAGGGCTGAAGTATGGCATGTACAATGATGCATGGCATTGTGAAATACACACGCTGGATGCAGGGCTGAAGAATGGCATTTACGGTGTTGCATGACATTGTGAAACAAGCATGTCAAATGCAGAGCTCAAGTATGGCATGTACAGTGTTTTGTGACATTGCAAAGCAAGCATGCTGTATGTAGGGCTGAAGTATGGCATGTACAGTGATGCTGGCAGCAAAACCTGCTTTGGATTGCCAGGCAGCAGGGGCAATGAGGAGCTAGATGCACAGTACTTTGCTGACCTTGGTGTGGACTTCCTCAAATATGACAATTGCTATGCACCAGCCAGTGATTGGATAGTGGACAGGTACAGCACCTGCCTGCTCCAGACACCATTGATAGGCCAGAATCAATTGTAGGCACATCACTGCTTTTGTATGCACCCAGCAGGGTCACGCAACCTCAGCAGCAAGTACATCAATGTTGTTGTTGTAATATGACGAACGATGGGGTAACACTGCTCATAGACAGATCATTTGCCCCTGTATGCACCGAGCAGATTCATGAATCCCCTATAGCATCCATGTGACTGATGATCTTGATGATGGCGGTCATGAAGTTTGATGGGATCTTCTTTGGCCTTGCAGTCAAAATTATGCAAGGTTTCCACAATGCGCCACTGCCATTGTCTTTGTAACTGTCGCTGTTAGCCTCATGCCTGCTGCTGTTGTGCCTGTCAAGTTTGCCCAGGCAGGCCATTTCCGCTGTCTCTGCCATTGCCACCGTCTCTCCCACTGTCACAGTCAATATTAGATAGCACAGTTCTTTTTGTTGGTCCCCCCAGACACAGCTCCCTGGCAGTGTCAATGCTGTCATTGCTGTCACTGCTGTCACTGTCTGTCACTGTCACGGTCACTGTCACTGTCACTGTCACTGTCACTGTCATTGTTATATTCCGGGTGAGATAGTGCAGACTTTGTGTTGTGATCTGTAGGTACAGCGACATGCGAGATGCGTTGAACAAGACTGGCAGGCCAATCCTGTTCAGCATGTGCAACTGGGGAGCAGCAGACCCCTGGAAATGGGCTCAAAAGGTGCGTCCACTGCATTACAATCCCAAAGTCAATGACCAACAAAGTCACCTACCGCACTGATTTTCTAAGGCATTGATCAACAGGTGCACCGTTTGCAACGCATGTTACGAGGGCAAAGCTGAACAGCTACAATGCAACTTTGGAGGCATTGATCAGCACAATGCACTCAGCAGCAATGGGAATGATTCAGTTGTCTTGATAAAGCAAGACAGCCATTCCCCATCTGGCACATGTGTGACGTGCCAGGATGCAGGCTGATAAGTGTTTAGACTTGGTTGCAGCATAGCTCATCTCATGACAGGAAGATGCAAAGCATTCCTTTCATCTTCGCCGCATAAATCCCTAACTAAAAATAACATCTGTCTATAGCAAAGGATAAGGGTAAAGAGACATTTTGCTTTACTCTGCATTCTATCTGAAAGAGGAAAGTCAATGATTGCGCACAGGATGTCATAGTGCAGCTTGAGCTCATCACACCCCCCGCTCAATCCTGCTTCAAAGAATGACAGGTACTGAATTGTGAAAGTGTTTCTGCTAATCAATGTTTCCCTGTGAGAAGGCTCGCCTGTGACACTTTCTCTTGCTTCAAAGCCATCCTGTCTGTCTGCCTGTTAATAGCAGTAACTATAACATACAACTTTCACACAGGTGCTAGATGGGCTTGGCACAGGTCCTGTGCTACTAAGCTGGGCGTCATGATAAGGATGTCTGAATCTGACTGACTATCTGCAGGTCGGCAACTCATGGAGGACAACTCAAGACATAGAGAACACATGGGACGGCATGCTGAGGTGCCTAGACAACACAATTGGCTTGTCAAAGTATGCCGAGCCTGGTGCTTGGAATGACCCAGACATGCTAGAGGCAGGTTTGACTTTTCCTACCATGACTCAGACTCACTCTTGCTGGCCTCAAAAGCACCGTAGTCCTCATCATCATTCATATGCTCGTTGTGAGTGCCATGTTTCTGCTAGGTGCGTGCAGAAGCACAATAAAGTGTACAGCTGCAAGAGCACTTTTTGCTGGTTCACGCTATGCAGATTTTCATGTGTTTGCTGATGAAGTCCCATGATCCACATAGGGTTTAGGGATAGAACCTGGGCCACGCACACCAAACGCATGTGCTGGGACCTGTCATCAATCATGATGATTAATATCATCATGATCCACATAGGTGCATGGGAAGCTCTGTGAGTCTCTGTACAATGCCTATCCTTGCCAGAAAGAAGAAGCTCCTGTGGTGCTGTTGTAGTGCAATGATGTCTCTGAGTCAGCAACACTGTTGTGAACACCAGCGGAGTTGCTGAACCTCAGCAACCCGTCACTTCCTGATGCCACTTGCATACTGAATCGAGACAGCACACAACCATGCCACACATGGGCTCTGTCATCCCCTTGCAGACACTGTAGCCCTTGTTAGTTAGCACCATCTGCCTTTCACATCAATTTGGAATTTGTTGCACTGCAGGTAGGCAACAAAGGTATATTGGAGACTGACAAGGGTCTATTGGAGGATAAAGACACAGCCACTTTGCCTTGTGGTGCTTGCTCAAGTCCCCACTCTTCATCGCTGCAGCCCTTTTTGTTGGCAGCATCTGCCTGTTGTATGAAATTTACATTTACTGCCATGTAGGTTGGCAACAAAGGTCTATTGGAGAATGAAGAGCGCAGCCACTTTGCCTTGTGGTGCTTGTTCAAGTCCCCACTCTTCATTGGTGCTGATGTGCGCACCTTGAGCAAAAGCGCACTGAAGATCCTGACAGCAAGCGAAGTCATTGCTGTGAATCAGGACCCTTTGGGGGTAGCAGGGGATCTGATTTGGAAAGAAGGACCTACAGAGGTAATGCCGAATTCCATGTCTGAAGAAATACAAAGAAAAGTCTATGCTGTCCGATGCCATAACGGCAGCATCTGTTTAAAGGGGCAGCCAGGGTTATTCGACGCCAAGCTGGGACTCAGAACTCCCGCAGTGTTCGTCTGGAGTCGAGCACCTTAAACATCAGGCTACCATGCAGCTTTCAGACATCTGAAGTATAACATGCATTGCACAATCATCAAGCCACTCATCCGACAGTTCCCAGTAATCAGGCTGTGACCAACAGAGTAGCTGAAATTGCACAAAATGCATGTCACGGAACTGCAGCATCATGACAGTCAACACTTACTCGCCAGGCTGTTCATGCGCAGCTGCCAAGCCAGCTTTTAAGTCAGGCTTGTGTGTACTTCATTCAACAAAGAAATCCTTTTTTGCTGCCTTTGCGCCTGGGCTGCTTCTTTAGATAGTGGCTCCCGTTATGACGCCTGACGGCGTACACTTCCGGTTTTCTGTTTCGCATCGCACCATGATCAGTCAACACTGTGCATGTTGGACTGGGACAATGTATGTGTTCTGAGCATGCTCTCATGCTTTGCAGGTCTATGCTGGACCTCTGCAAGGTGGTTCTAGAGCTGTTGTGCTTTTCAATAGGCACAGCATCACAACTCAGTATCCAATCAGCAATATCACAGTCACATGGGACCAGTTGGGTTATCCGTCCAGCATGAAAGCCCATGTTAGAGACTTATTTGCTGAAAGGGACATTGGAACCTCTTCTGACACGTTCACAGCAGGAGTTGACATACATGATGTCGTCATGGTGAAGATCACACCTCTTCAAAGCAAACACAATTTTGAAAGCTGGCGCCCTTGGGCTCAGCAGCCCATGCATTCCAAGTCAGCATCAGTGCTGACACTGCCACATGCTGCTGCGTGATGTAATGGTAATTCCATGCTGACAAAAGTGAATGATCATGTCATTGCCTAGATAGCATGCCAGAGCGCACCATTCAGGTCTTGTGTATGCAATACTTGCCGATAAGGTTGTACTCGTGTTGGCTAGGAGGCGCTGCAGTCATACTAACAATTGGTAATAGCCGTTGAAGAGCGCAGGTGATTGATGTGTAAGTTCAGATATCTCTGACTTGCATTCTGTTTTGCCTGATGTCTACATGAATTTCACAGTGTGTGAGCGATCAGCAGGTCCGTGAGCAATGTCATCAAACTTGCACGTCAAATGCTGGCAAGCATGACATCTGCAACAATTGCCAGTCAAATTGCCTGGACCTTGTCACCAGCTGCTCTTTACATGATGCATGTGATTGCTGCTGCAGAAGAGACCTCAGCTCTGAGCCAAAATTGATTATCACTTCTAAGTTAGGAACTGCCACTGCAACTTGCTGCAAATCTGTCACACCACTCCAAATCTTGCCGAAGCCATTGTGCCTTTGGCCAGAGCCCAAGCAAGGACCACACCCTAAGCACATGAGTCAGGACCAGCCAGCCAGCACAGCCAACACCAAACCCTAGGAGAGCACACCAGCACCAAATTGCTGCCAAGCCAAGCTGAACCCACAGCCATGAAGTAAATGCAGCCAAACCATGCCAGCCAACCTGCACAAGCAGTTTCTCAACAAAAGGCAAATGGGCATTTGCATCAAAATTGGTCCTTCATTTGGGCGCGTTGCACTTGTAGCAGGCTTGGCGGCTTGCAAAGTTGTGTGCATTGCAATCTGGGCAGTTCCAGTCTCCAGGCTTGAATGCCGGTGCTCCTCTGTCATCCCTGCCACCGCCACCGCCACGGTCACCGTAGCCACCGCCGCCACCACCGCCATAACCCCTGCTGCTGTAACCCCTTTCTGGCAGTTTGTCTGTGCCGCATGCGTAACAACGTCCTCGGCTGGCAAAATTATGCGCTCTGCATCTGTCACATTCCCAATCCCCAGCACGCCATGCTTGCCTGGATCTGCTGTCACCATAACCACCACCACCTCCATAACTGCTGCCACCACCGTACCTATCACCATATCTGTCACCTGCATGGCACAACTACATTTCTTGTCTTGCCTTTCCTTTCCTTTTCTTGGCTTTTGTTTCTTTTATCAGCCGCGTGATGTGCTGGTCAGAAGGTATGATGCTGCTGCTGATTGCATCTTTGCAGCATTGCAGTTTCCCAGCTGAGGTAAAGAACACATCGATTGGGCTGCTACCAGCTTGTGCAAGCGAGAGCATGTAGGCAGGAACATCACACATCACATGCTGTTGCATAGAAATAGCAATTGCAGTGGATGGACCAGGGATTTGATACATGCAAGCAGCATTTGATATAATTTGTGCTGTCAGCATAGTCTATTGGAATTTCTTGCCTGATCGCCCATAGCCTCTGTCATAGTCACGCCTGTCCCTATGTCTATCTCGTGCATATCTGTCACGAGACCTACTGCGGCTTCTGCTGTAGCTTCTGCGCCTCCTTGGACTCCTGCTCCTTGACCTTGAACGCGATGACTTGGACCTGAGCAGGACAATTTTGGAAAATCAGAACGCAGCATGGCAGACTTTGTGAAGGCAACAACTCAGCAAGTAGCTGCTGCAACTAAGGCCACTATCGCCTTGATGTCGTCAGTCCAACTCTTTGGCATAGTATCAAAGCTTCAAGCAATGATCGTACAAATCCAAGCTCGTGGCGACACGAATTTGGACTTACGACGAACTGCAACAATTGACGCCATATCGTGATCTACCTGCTGCGACTAGAACCGCTTCTGCTCCGACGCGAGCTTTTGCTGCGGCTTCTGCTTCGATCTGATGCAGGTGAGCGCTTTCTTGGTGAAGGAGAGCGGTCGTCCTTGTCTGGCGACATGTCCCGTCTGCCGTTCGCCTCAGGCTCAGGACTAGACATGTCTTCTAAATAGGCCTCTCAGGCCGGCAGCGCCGCTTATACTTGTCTGACAATGTCGCAGCGCAAATCAACTCAATATCAACTTGGTGCCTACGCCAACTACAGCTGGTCATTATCAAGACGCGCTTTCGCAAACAAGCCGCAGGATCGTGCTGGTATGCATGATTGCTCATTACATAGTTGGGCAAAGAAGATGAAGAGTGACTAAGCGCATGAGTCACAACACGAAGCAGACGCTATTGCCAGGTCACCCGCACATGGCTTTCGACTAAAGTGTTAAGTCCCATCTTGCTAGCTCAACAAGCGAACGATTTGCGGAATCCCAATACGTATCAGTAACGTCTTAACGTCGACCCGGCGCTTGAAGCCGCAATCGACACAGCGAGCAGCAGGATGCAGACTTGTCTGAATAGAAGCCGACTGCCGCCGAGTACTGGGGTCGCGCGAGGACATAATGCCGCGCCGAGATTTTCGGCCGTGAATGAAGGTGATATATCTACCAACACCACATGTTTCGGTGGTGCAGAGGCACAGATCGGTAGTCGACTAGCACTTCGAAAGTTGCAGACATGCGTTGTCGAGCAGGACGACGGGTGCATGTCAGGAGTTCGAGGACGAGCACAACTCGAGCCAGGCCGCTCTTTGCTTTCCGAAGTCGCCATCATATTTGCCGCGCACAGCAGACAGAGGTGCGTTTCGAAAAGCTGCAGCATCTTTTCGCATAACACAACCAGCGACTGTCGTTGGGCTCATCTCCCCTTTGCACCATGTATGACCTCAAACGTGTGTACAGACAGTGCAAGAGGTGCAACGGAACGCTGAAGCGATTGTCGAGAACTACCACCATTCTGCACTTAGCTCAAAGGAACAGTATGATTCAATGTACAAGAAGTCAATTGAAGACCCTGCAGGCTTCTGGAGTGACATTGCCAAGGACTTCTACTGGAAGAAGCAGGTGCATACCTTCTTGAACTTGTTGCAATCAACTGCGTATGAAATGCAGCTGACAAATAACTGTCATTACAACATTATGTCCTTGTGCCAATGCATGCTGCATGGCTTGTCAAATCTAAAGATGCTTGCTGTGCACTGCATCAGGCTAAGTCAAATCCTGCCTACAAATACCTCCCAACACAGCAGTATGCAACCTGTGCCAAAGCGTGCTTCACGACCTATACATTTTGCAGATCCGTGCTGTGCAAGGCATCAAGCTCAATCGCAATGTGCTTGCAATTGACTTTCAAGACGACAATATGTGCCCTGTGCCATGCCATGCTGCATGGCCTATACATTCTGCAGAGCCTTGCTGTGCAATGCATCCAGTCCCCAATAGTGCACTCAAAATGTTGTGTACATTGTGCAGCATGCCGTGACCCTCGCAAACCCTTGCTGTCCAATGCGCAAGGCTCAACAAAGACTCGTGTGCTGCCTTGCAGTGGGATGATCAGCACATCAGCTCAAACTTTGACATGCGTCAAGGTCAAATCTTCACTGAGTTCTTCAAAGGTGGACAGACCAATGTATGCTACAACTGCCTGGACAGACACATCGAGGCAGGTCGTGGAGATCAAACCTGTTTCTTGTGGGAAGGCAACGAGTCCAACAGAGACCGCAAAATGACCTACAAGGAAGTTCTCAGCGAAGTTTGCAAAGTGGTGAGAATCTTCTTGCATCAAGTCGCAATGCTTTATCTTGCCTTACTCATGCACATCCCTTGTCACTAGGCATTACAGCTGGACAGGGCAAATAAGTGATGACAGTCGTCCTCTGTCACTTCCTGGGCAATATGTGGTACTCAAGTGTCACCCTACACACCATGTGTATATGCCGTTCTGCATTGCAGAGCTCAAGATGGTTTGCTTTGCACACAGGCAAATTGGCTCAAGTCTCAAGGTGTCAAGAAGGGCGATGCAGTAGCCATCTACATGCCAATGACTTGTAAGTCTGCACCTCTTCACTAGCAAGGAACGCCTCCAATTCCAATTGCAAATGTTGCATTTGGACAGACACCCATGAAGCAGAACAATGGCAATGTCACACAGTATCCATTACGCTTGTCATATTGAGTGATATAGCATCATATCTGCGCTGGTCAGTGTCTCTTACACAGATCTGCATGGGCAGCATCACTGTGGCTAAGCACTATGAAGCAGAACAATGGCTTTGTCACAGACTACCCTCAAGCAAGCCACGTGATCCAACAGCATCATCTGCTATTGTCAGTGTGAGATGCAACCACTTGCATGGGCGGCATCGTAGTGACTTTACCACTGTTTGAGCTGCGCTAAGCACAATCAAAAGCAGTGTTGATGTCTTGTGCAATGCAGGATGAGATAGACACCAAGGATGTCACATGTTGTTCTGTTTGCCATAAAAAGCTGGTCATGCCTTGTTTGCAGGCCTTATGTGCAATGATGGACCAATAAGGTCAAAAGATCCTGTGTGTGGTTCTTGTGTGTGCATGCAAAGCGTCTGTGGGTTAGCGAATGAATGAATGAATGAATGAATGAATGAATGAATGAATGAATGAATGAATGAATGAATGCATGCATTCTTGCTTGCTTGCTTGCTTGCTTGCTTGCTTGCTTGCTTGCTTGCTTGCTTGCTTGCTTGAATGAATGCAGGCAAACTGCCCATAACAATGTTGGCCTGCGCTCGCATTGAGGCTGTGCATTCAGTGGTGTTTGCTGGCGTTTCTGCTGAGTCCTTGGCATCTGGCGAGGTGTCTTTGATAGAACTTTATAGATAGAACACTTGAAAGTACTAATATTCTCTACTCATCTCATCAAGCAGCCATTGTCTGCAGGCAAACCACCCATAACTATGTTAGCCTGCGCACGCATTGGAGCTATGCATTAAGCTATAGTCATCCTCTGGTCATATGATCAAGCAGCTGCTGTCTGCAGGTGAATTGTCCAAAACCGTGTTGACAACCTGGCTGTGGCAGATGTAGTTCGTGTCAACTATGATTTGCGTCATCCAAGCATTGCTGTCTGCAGGTGAACTGCCCATCACTATGTTAGCCTGTGCTCGTATTGGGGCTGTGCACTCAGTGGTGTTTGCTGGCTTTTCTGCTGAGTCCTTGGCGTCAAGAGTTGAAGATTGCAAGTCACGGGTTGTGGTCACTACCTCGGGCGTCATGAGAGGCAAAAAGAAGCTAGAAACCAAAAAGATTGTGGATGACGCATTGGAATACAGCAAAAGAGATGGCTTTGAGGTAGGTCACAAAGTACCAATTCGTTTCTGATCACAGTGTGCAATGCTTGTTAGGGGTCAGACCTTAAAGCTCAGTCAGGCTGCCTGACTCAGGCATGACCTCACATTGAGGCCTCAAGCTAGACACAGAGAAAGGCACTGACTGCAGCCGATGCTTGCTTGCAGGTAATTTTGCTTTGCAAATAACCAGCTGTCAGTAGTACCACTTATGTACTGAAGAACTCCAAGCCACATCTTGCCCTGCAGGATGCTGTGTTCTTGTATTTGCTTGCAGTGCTTATGCTGTCAGGTGTGGAAATTTGGGCAGCATGTTTGCAGGTACCCATCTGTCTAGTATACGAGAATGATGACGGGGTCAAAAAAGCAGACTGCCCTTGGAAAGAGGGCAGGGATCAGTGGTGGCAGGACCAGATTCCCACTCAGAGCTCTGAGTGTGAGGTTGAGTGGATGAACTCAGAAGACCCTCTGTTCCTGCTGTACACATCTGGTTCTACTGGCAAACCTAAGGGTGTTTTGCACACTACAGGTATCTTACTTGTCTGTATCACAAGCTTTTTGATTGATTCCCATTGCTTCAAGATTTTACATTCTTCCAACACCACAGGCTGTCCATTCCATCCTGAAATTTCTGTTGTCAATTTGGACATGACTGTACAGCCCCCAAATTTCATGCTGTCGTGTTGGCTGAGAATATACAGGTCGCCAGAAGTCTTTACAACATGCACACACAAATTGCAATGGGTTTTGCAATTTGTGGGACCCGACGAGCCTGATGCAGCGGACCATAGTGTGCGTGCGTGCAATGCAGTTGTTAGCCATTGTTTGACCAAATATCTGCTCTAACAAGACCCTTCAACACATGATGTTATCTGTATGTGTTAACGTAAGAGCTTTTTGAGTTGTTCTTGCAGGTGGCTATATGGTGATGGCAGCAACCACGACCAAATACGTGTTTGACCTCCAGCCAGGTGATGTGTACTGGTGCACAGCTGATTGCGGTTGGATCACCGGTCACACCTATTTGACCTACGGGCCTTTGCTATGTGGCGCTCAGAATGTGGTGTTTGAGGGTGTGCCTAGCTACCCTAGTCCTGCCAGGTCTTGGCAAGTGGTTGAAAAGTACAAGGTAGGGGCGTGACTGACTGTTGACTGACTATTGCTCAAATCTTAGGCTTGGCATGACCAAAAAAAATGCCTGTAGCAAGCTGTGCAAGGCTGTGATGCATGGAGCCAAGCCTTTGTGTCATGAATCTTGTGTCAAACGTCAGCCCTCTGACGGCAAGTTTGTAGATGCAGAAGTTCTACACAGCACCAACACCCATCCTGTTGCTCATGAGCTCGGTATTGCCAATCCGAAATTGCAGGTGTACAAGTCGTACACCATACTGACAGGCATGCTGTGTCCCACAAGCTGTCAGCCTTGCACTTCTGCATTGCAGGTACAGAAGTTCTATACAGCGCCAACATTGATCCTGTCTCTGATGAGGGAGGGTCATGACAACGTGAAGGGCAGCAACAGCATCTTCCAGCAAGTGCAAGAGTTCATTTTGACACTCACATTGGTTTGGTTCTCTGTGCTTTGCCAGCATTCAGCCCTGTGATTGCAACATTGCAGGTGCAGAAGTTTTACACAGCGCCAACACTGATCCGGTCTCTGATGAGGGAAGGCGATGACCATGTGAAGGATAATGACACTAGCAGCCTGCAAGTGCTGGGGACTGTGGGAGAACCGATCAACCCTGAAGCCTGGAAATGGTATCACGGCGTGAGTGCTACATATGTTCTGCATGAATTGTGTGCTTACACTGCATGTCTATGGGCATAGGAAAGCCAATTGTTGTTGCTGAGAGACAGAGAGGCTTTTACTGTGCATAGACTGTTCATGAAGGGCAGTGACATCCACCCCCTGCAAGTGCTGGGGGCTGTGAGGAGAACCAATCAACCCTGAGGCCTAGAAATTGTACCACGTAAGCGTGAACCCACTTGCATACAACCTGTCATGCAAAGCAGACTATTGACATCAGGGATGCCAAAGTCTAGAAATGATATTGCAGCCTGGGTATCAAGTCACTCTGCAAGCATGTCCGATCATTTGGTGCGTTGCTGTGCATCGACTACTAGAAGGGCAGTGACAACAACCCCCTGCAAGTGCTGGGCATTGTTGGAGAGCCCATCAACCCTGAAGCCTGGAAATGGTATCACAGCGTGAGCGTGTGCTTTCTCTGCCCATCTATCAGCATCAGATGCGCACGCCTCGCTTTACTTCTTAAGCCATACAACACTTGACCCTTACTCTCGTTTCCAGTCTGATCACACTCAGCAGCTCACTTCCGTCCATATGCCGTGCTTCTGCTGCAACTGAACTGTGTATCGTCTATGTTGTGCTGCTCTGATCCTTTGTATGATTGGAGTTGATGCTGCAAGTGCAAGTTGTGGGTGGTGACAGGGGTCCAATTGTGGACACATACTGGCAGACTGAAATGGGACCCACCTGATAGCCCCCTACTCGCTGGATTGGTCATGTACAGACAACTTTCAGGTGATCATCTGCTGTGGCTGCTTGCAGGTTGTGGGTGGTGACAGGTGTCCAATTGTGGACACGTATTGGCAGACCGAGACAGGGGCCCACCTGATAGCCCCCCTGCCCGGGGTATGGCCTGCCAAGCCGGGGTCAGCCACCCTGCCATTCTTTGGGGTACAGCCTGCTGTGGTCAACCGGGAGGTAATAGTGCAGCAATATCTTGCAAGCTGTGGTCAATCAACAAATCTGTGCACAGCCCACATGTGCTTTGACTACAGGCTTTATACCCTGCCTGCTGTTTGTCGCCCTGCCTGCTGAGCTGGGGCCAGCCACTCCCATTCTCCAGGAGTCAGCCGGCTATAGTCAAGCAGGAATTGCGGTTCTTCTGCTCTCACTTGACTTGCCTTGGCTTTTGCAACGCTCACATCAGCAGTATGAAGAAGTCTGCTTGGCTGATGCATGCATACTAGATGTCATAATGGCTTCGCTGTCCTCTCAGCCAAACTCAGACAGACTCAGACTGAGACCTAGACTTAAACTTGGACCCAGGCTCAGACTGGGGCCCAGACTCAGTGCTCTTAGCCAAGCGAATTGTCTTGGGCACGTAAGAACCAGGCTCGCATGGCTTGCAGGGGCAAGAGGTAGAAGGAGCTGGGGAGGGCTTGTTGTGTATGAAGACAGCGTGGCCTTCAACCATCCGTACCATCTACAACGACCAAGAGCGCTTTGAAAACACCTATTTTGCTCCTTACAAGGTGTGTGTGCATCTGTCTTGTGTCTGTTACAGACATGTTACACAGACGCAGTACTATGGCAGTGGTTTGTCATCTTGCCTTTGCCAAGAAGAGTGGGATGCCACCTGTGGGCAAGAGTGGCATTGCAATCTGTAAGCAGCTATTGCGAGGGAAGTGCCCTTTGCAGGTACAGTGATGAATGTGTTAGCTGTTCAACTTTTGATCATGTGACTTGCATACTTCAGTGCTGCATCTTCGACAGAATATGCAAGGCAGTATGCAAACACAGCTGCTGACTCACCGGAGCAGTAGGTGCTTGTCAACATGGCAACTGCTCTCAGGTATCCCCAATATGTCAAAGCATGCTGTATATTCTTTCTGCAACAGCTACCTGCCAAATGACAAGATGCCTGTCAAACACAGCATCTTGCCCTGCACGGAATTGCATCTGATTTTGGTTGAGCAATGGCAGAGCGAAGCCCAGCGCTGCGTGCTGGCTTAGGATTCTGTTTTGTAGGTTCTCAGATCAAGCAAGAACATCATCATAACTTTGCACCGGGTTTATGTTGAAGTTGGACAGCTCACAGCGTTCAAAGGCTATGCTTCCCAAGAACGAGTTATTCTGACAGTCATTACATGCATTGTGCAGGGATACTACTTCACAGGTGATGGCTGCCGGCGTGATGAGGATGGGTTTTACTGGATCACAGGCAGAGTAGACGATGTCATCAATGTGAGTGGACACCGCATTGGCACTGCTGAGGTGGAGAGTGCCCTAGGGCTACACCCACAATGTGCTGAGGCTGCGGTTGTAGGGTAAGCGGTCCCTGAATTAGCTTGTTGGATTTCGTCAGTGCAATGCACGCTAAGCAGGTGTGAGTGCTAGCTACATGCAGGCAGCCCAATGTTCTGCAGCTTCACAACAGCAGCTGATTCACTCATAAGCTGCTGGCCATAGCATCTGGGTATACTTTCAAAGCTGATTTTGTGCTGTGCTCCCCAGTGTTTGTGCATCTTCTCTCCACCGTGCTTTCCGGTGACATCTTTCTGAGATCTTGTTATCTTTACATCTATGACGCATGTTAATACGTGTACACGCAGCAATTCTGTCAAAGTCATGAAGATTCTATGTTATAGTTGCTGACAATTGAAGTGTATGTATCGCCCTGTGCTTGATCACAGGAAGTCCGATAAGCCTATCAGGCTTCAGGTCTTGGACCCGGACTATAATTGTAATTGATTGATTGATCATATCCTCTACATCATTGGCGAGACACATGATAGACTAGGAGTCAATGCAAAAGTGTCTAATGACTCGGCACGATAAAAGTCTAAATTTTTTGATCAGATGCTCCGCCTCCAGTTTAACATTGGCTTGCACTGCTGGCAACATCATGTTTGATGTTGTAAGTGCCTGTCTGCTTGTCATGAACTGTTCAAGCCTGACAGTCTAATGAACTGTTCAAGCCTGACATCTAATCGCAGTGGTATGCATCACAAAGTCGTCATAAGTGCAGGAATTGATAGGGAGCACTCAGTGCATTACCGTGAGTGCGCTGTCAATGCCAAGCATCATGTCTGCAGGTATCAGCACCTAGCCACAACACAACCCATGTTGACATCTGTCACAATTGTCTCACCCTATATAGTCAATATCACAACTAGGATCACGATGCATGTTGTGCAGGTATGAGCACCCAGTCAAGGGTCAGGGCATCTATGCGTATGTCACCTTGATGCAAGACGCTGAGTACACCCCAGGGCTGAAGAAGGAGCTGGTGAAGACCGTCAGAGGCCACATTGGCGCTTTTGCTGCTCCTGATGTCATTCACTGGGCGCCAGGTAACCCATCTTCCAATGCTGCAGTGCTGCCCCTTTGTGAGGTCTGAGTGTTGCAGATTATTGCTTGTGATGTGTGGTGGATCCATCCAGCACACAAGTGCCTGGTCAGAGGCCACATTGGCGCTTTCGGTACACCAGATGTCAATCACTGGGCACCAGGTACACCTCCTTGCTGTTGCGTGGTCAATTCCATCAACGTTTGTAACTGTGGGTACATTCATCGGCTCTGTTCTGAGGCTGATTGCAATGTTTGGCTCTTGCAAATGCTGCTGGATCTCGATATGGCTTACTGCTGTCTGGCCATATAAGTAGTACATGTACATCAGCTTCTGCAGTGTGCTGCAGCAAAACATGCTTGCTGCCACTTGTTTGCTCATTGCTATATCTGCACATAACTGCAAACTGCGAGTGCTGGTTGACATCAATGTCTTCGCGGGTTTGATGCAATCAGCAACATGACGCGATGAATGTCTGTCAATGATCTCAGGTTTAGTCAGTAGTCAGACTGCCCATTTACCTGATGAGCATGACAGTTGTTGACTTTGCTACTGCTGCAAATTGAGCTAAAGACTACAAGGGTGCTGGTACTGCAGGCCTCCCCAAGACAAGGTCAGGCAAGATCATGCGACGAGTGTTGCGAAAGATTGCAGCAAAGGAGGAAGACCAGTTAGGAGACACCTCCACGCTGGCGGATCCTTCAGTGGTAGACACGCTTCTAGGACTGAGAAATAGCTGATTGCTGACGAGGCTTACAGGACTGAGAAACAGCTGATTGCTGACAAAGCTTTCAGGAGTGCAAAACAGCGAAGTGCTGACAGCGTTTCTGGAACTTAGAACCAGCCATTTGCTGACAGCGCCTCTAGGACTGGAAAAACAGCTGATTGCTGACCACGCTTATAGGATTGAGGAGCAGTTGCTTTTTGACAAAGCAGCAGCAGCAGCAGCTTATTTGAAAGTTGTGGGAGCAAACAGGCATGTGTGGTTTGTGAGTGTGTTTGGAGAGAAATGCAGACCATGCAGAGAGCAGGTCTGCCTCTGTGTTGTTTTGAGTGTGGGGTGCTGAGAAGTCACAATGTGTCATGTGAGAAGGAAGGTCATCGTTAGCAGAATAAAGCATATTTTGGAAACAAATGAGAAGAGCCAGGCTCACAGCGCAGTGGCCATAACCTCATTGGGTTGCACTTGTGACCATACTCCTGCATGCCGTATGCAGTCAGACAGAATTTGGTGTCCTGAGCAGAAAAATCCTAGCTTTCTTTTCACACGTGAGTTGCAGCTCAGGTCTTGCAGAGCAGTAAAGTTTAGCTTGGTGTCATGAGGCGCTTGCAGCAGATGCATGTTTCAGGCAGCAGGACCAAATGGTTCAGATGCCCAGGACGTGCTTGCGGGCGCAGCAACGGTTTCATTAGTGGCGGTGATATTTTTGACAATGACTGATCTGACAACGCATTTTGTGAAATGTCGTGCTTTTCATCATTCAGACCTGAACATCAGTATGGCAATTTTGTCAGCTGGCACAGTACGCCAAACTTCAGATGGCACGCTGCGCGCGTCAAAAACAAGGTAGCAACTGGATCTGCGAATGTGTGTATATCAGCTGCGTGAAATCAGCAGGCATGCTGATGAGGCAGCTATGCAAGGCAACATGTGCCAATTCCGCCCATGCATCAAGCTCTTGACAAATGGAACGCGGATGCGTCACTCAAACGACAGACAAAAATTTGGCGTTGAGAAAAAACTTGTGCGCTTTCGCTGCCTGAAGGGTTCGAACCTTCGCGGGTTTCCCCATACACTTAGCAGGCATACTCCTTAACCACTCGGACAAAGCAGCTTTCGGATGGCAAATCCTCGAAATTTTACACTGATAATCCCGTGCAAGCAACAGCTGGCGTGCCTCAACCATCAAATGCAGTTTCAATTTAAGCTCCTCTCAGCATGTACAGCATGCTTTCAAGTGCGTGTCAAACAATCTGAAGGGTTGTCGCACCTCCATAGTCATTGATCTGCAAGTGACCAGCAAGATCAACTGCAAGCTGGACTTGCACATGGGAGACTGCTCTGGCTGTTGGTGACTGCTTGTCCATATGCACATCATTGAGGGTGTTTCGTCTTCTGTGCAGCAAGTTTATGCCATGAGCCATGACATGGCACAGAAATGTTGACGACTGTTCAAATGACGAACTCACTCTAAGACTTGTTACTTGATGTTAGAATATGGCAAGCAGCACAAAAGATCCCTTGAAACACATCTTCGACAACTAAATTGACTGTGGGAATCAGCTGCGTTCAACGAATTCTATCAAGCTGAAAATGTATCAGCAAGGAAGCTCACACGTTCAGTGCTTGCATACACACTCATTCGTTAGCAGCAGTACACATAAAGTACAAGCCACATGCATTGCTACGCAAAAGACAGCAAGCAACAGATGCTGGACAGGCAGCAAACAAAGCTCATTGGCTAACAAACCTCAGCACCTCTGTTGTCACAGGTACTTTACCCTCATATGTTTGGGAATCCCATTCACGGGTACTTTATGACAAAACGCTTTGGAAACGCTTCAAGTGCCGAATGGGCACAGCCCAGCAAGACATTACTGTTTCTGAACACCTGACTGGACAAGACTCTGCATGATAAGACGTGAAAGGGCTCTACAATGTCCGCACTGGCTGATGTCCAATTCTGCTGAGTATACCAAGGGGAAAGGTTCACCAAGATGACTCAGATCACACATCTTCATGATCTTTGATTTGATACTGGTGTACAAGGTGCAGGTCATCATTCAGTTCACATACAATTGGGATGCCTACTGGGACATGCACACCAGGTATATCCTCATCAGAAATGCCTTGTATATGCTTCAGCAAAGCCTGCAAATCAAATGCACAGTATGGAGGTGTTGAGTCATGAACATCAGATGTCAGCAACAAAGTTCTGGCTCAAGCTGGGACTGTACACACAATAATGTAGCCAAAAATGGCAGAAATATGCAGCCCACTGCATGCATGATTGATTTGGCGGCTGCTCACTGCATGACTACAGCTGAAGTAACTTAGTTCAAGGTGTTAAAGGGTCAGCGTTGACTGGCTGCAGTGGCCACCTGTCGTAAATTTCGTGTGGTTTTGCTTGAATTCTGCTCAAGTGGGCTCTCACCCTTATGCTGTTGCCATGTGCAACAATAAGAACCTTCTGACCAGACTTGACGGCAGGCGCTATGGTGTCATGCCACAGCGGCAGAAGGCGCTTGACTGTATCTTGAAGGGACTCTGTCAAGGGCATTTCTGACTTGCTCACAGCATGGCATGGACCATCTCCAACAAAGCTAGGCCCATCCAGATGATCTTGATCAGCTGCATGTACAGGCACACGACATGATGTCGCCAGCAGTCATGTGACAGATGATGATTCAGCAACAACAGGCTCACAGAACTGTGCTGCAGCTGCCCTTAGGCAGGGCCACGTACGCCATCCATGCAGCTTCTAAATGTTATAGTGACTGTTTACACGTTCTTACAAATGTGCTACGTCTGTGTGGCCCAAGTCCTGTCTCGCCAGGCTGGCTTGCCCTGAGCATCACAGTGGGGATGGTTGGTGTTTACCAATTGAAAATCAGACATGCAAAAGCAAACACTTGTTAGTGTTAGGGCTGTGCTCTGCATGACCTGGCAAAGGTCAGGCAGGCAATGACCTAACAGATGCAACGCAGTCAGCATCACTGGGCAACATATGTGGAGGCTGGCAGTTGCCCTTTATGAGGTCCCACTGCAACTACACAAACAATAGCATGAGGCATGTTGCAGTGCAACAGGTGCGCTTAATGGATAAAGGAAAGGCCAGATGAGCAAGCAACCAGCAAGGCAATTGACATCAGCATACGTGGAGGCTGGCAAGCATAGCTTCGCCTCCACTCTTTTGCTTGATCCTGCCCCACTTCCTCTGCAACTTCTGACTTGCTTTTGTCCTGCAAGTCCCCGTAATGCCGTTCGTTGAGCCGCCAACATTTCTCCTCCGGGACCCACAGCTGATCTGATTCTTCAAGGACTTTGTGCAGGGACATCACGCAGCGCTTGAGAACAGACGTGAAAGCTCGGTCAAAAGTGAACCCCTCGGCCTTTAGGAGTCTGCCGGCCTGAAAGTAGCAACAGTGCAATCTCTGAGCCGCTCTGTGTTGCAAACGCTCTCTGCAGCGCGAACACTTGACGCCATTTGCAGTTGGATGCACCATACATACCTGCTTTGCTCCTTCAAATCCGTCAGAGGTGAGTGCGATGTCGGCCCACCCAGTGAACTTGTTCTCGTCGTTGTACACAGACTGCCCATGTCGGACGAGCACC
The DNA here is from genome assembly GCA_002118135.1 of Trebouxia sp. TZW2008. NCBI lineage: Eukaryota > Viridiplantae > Chlorophyta > Trebouxiophyceae > Trebouxiales > Trebouxiaceae > Trebouxia > Trebouxia sp. TZW2008. The sequence goes on from BDIU01000110.1 coordinate 153,037, forward strand.
AACTGGAAGACCATGCAGAGACGCAGGCGGTGCCTGGGCTCGACACTGGCAGCAGCACTGCTTTCGGAACAAGCTTCTGAAAGTGCAGTGCTTTACTTTGATCTCAACAGGTTATCGTCCGGTATGCCGAGCTTTGCTCGTACATCTGCGCAGTGGTTTCGGCAAAGGTGAGCAACAGACTCGCAACAAGAGCAGCTTTTGTTAGCGACTTATCGCAGTCGAGCTGCATGAGCAGTCGAGTGCATTTTGACTCGAGTCAAGAATCATTGCACGAATCTCATTTCAGGCCTCTTCAACTGGGATTTGTCACGATGAGTCATAAGAAGAGGCAAACCACAACTCTCCTGCTTGCAAACACAATGACAGTGCATGCATGGCTCCCACAAGCTACCGTTTTGGTCAAGTCAGACTTTGTTCGTGTCTTGTAGGAAAGCTGAGTTCAGGATAGGTGCAGCTGCAGTGCAGGTGCTTACTTACAAGGCAGCTCATCAGAATTACTGCACTGCAGCTCGTTCACAGGCATCATCAGTGTCACACTCATGAAAGCATGTCAGCGTAGAGGAAAGTCAAAGTCAGTGGTGCAGACTACTTGCGCAAAAACACACGATGGATGCGGCCCTGCACTGCTGCATCATAACATCAGCTAAGCTGTACACATGCATTCTAGATCTGATGAGTATCTGTAGACTTGCACTTCCATGCATCAATGCATCATCTGGAATTTAGACTTGCCCCCATCATTCTTGGCCTTGGTCATGGCACGTGTCACATGCTGCCTTGGTGGCAGGCCTGCTGACTCATTCTTGAAGTCTGTGCGCTGTTTCTTAGTCTGGCGAATAGGCTTTTCCACAAACGAGGCTTTCCTGGGCCGGGTTCTGGGGTTGTCCATGCTCTGCTGACTTTCCACCCAGGCTAAGTTTTCTGCTGGCTGAGTGGCTGACACAATTGCAGGCGAGGTTGCAGCATCATCATTGCCTGACATAGCAGCTGACCCGTCCGCGCCATCTGAGTTAGTGTTCTCTGAACCTGCAGATGGATACAGTAACTTCTCTTTGTAAGAAAAGTCAATTTGAGGACATTCTCGGTCTAGGGACAATGCAATTGGCAACCAATTGCTGCATTCTGACTGCAGTGGCACCTCTGAGGAAGGACAATTCGATATAAGGACAGTTCCACCAAAGCAGTTGGTACAAAGAGGAGTCACTGTACAGCTGATGACCAGTGGTCATGGCATAGCTTTCTTATTGCATCAGTAAGCACCCCTTGACAGACTGTTACTTGCAAGTCTTGTGGCCATTTTAGGCAGCATGCAGCCATGCTAATGAGTGCTGCAAACACGCCACATCATGTGAGACATAAACATGACCCAGGTGCTATCAATCGAAAGCTTGCTATGGAGGTTCAGGCAATGCCTTTGAGTCTGTACTACACCTTGAGTCTGGACTACACATTGTGTACACACTGTTTCTGTACTGCACACTCTGTGCATTATACACTGCAGTACACTGCAGATTGGGAAAAGACTTTGGCAGCAGTGTGCAGAGCCAGTCAAAACAGCAGTCAGTCACCTCTGTATGACACCTTGGCAGCCTGGCTATCATCAGCGCACCTCTTTCTGGACTTGTTTGCTGTCCACCCAGACTTCTCTGTTGTTCCATCTGCATTGCAGAATGTGATTTGAGAAGATTTGACCCCAAATGTGTGTGGCTTCTGTACATAGCTGCTGTAAGGCTTCTGTTTGTCCGGCTGAGAATATTGAACATGTGTGATGCTATATGTCAAATTGCCTGCCGATGTGCAGGCAGTTCAAGTACAGTCCGTACTGTAGTTTTGGACTATCAGCATGGCACACTATGCATGTGCAGGCATGCTGAGCCGCTTCACCTGCTAACCTCAGCTTGCTTGCCGACTTGGTCTCTGCGTGCAGCTCTTCAACAAATACATGTGCACTGGAATTTTGCGTGTGCAAATGTGGAAATATACCCTGATGCACAGACAGGTTTCCAAGCTGGTCCATGACGCTCTGCTGCTGTTGCTGCTGCTGCTGGGTTGTCTGGTCTTCACTGCCATCTGCCATGTTCATGCTCTGGTCTGCAGCTCTTGTACTGTCCAGTCCAGCCTGCGAGGCCTCATCTGCCCTGTCTAGCTGCTTGATGACCTGTGACAAAATGCATTGGCTTTAGAAGCTGTACAGTGTGCCATTCAGAACCTGTAAAGTGTGCTAATCAGAAGCTGTACAGTGTGCACTGAGATTGCGGAAAGCGTGGGGACAGAAGACACTGAAACAACACTGAGAAAGCAATGCGCCGCGTCAGCTACACCCAGCTTATGTGCTCTGTCTGAATGCTTGATGAGCACACTGTGTGGGTGTCAGAAGGTGATATGATGTATTCGGCACCGTACAATGTGCGTTGCTGTTGAGGAAAACATCACAATGCACTGGAAAGCACTGCACAGCAGCTTCCATACTGAATAGGCAAGCTGTGCTGCAAGCCTACATGCCCTTGGTTGAACAACAGAACAGGCAGCGTTGTAATTGGCAGAGCACTTGCACAAAGCAGCATCTTGAAGCTGTGTGTGCAGGAGGCTTGACAGTTGAGAAGGCTAACAGACCTTGTAGGCACCTTTGCTCTCACTGGGCTCCAGAAGGCCTTCCTGTACCATCTTCCTCAAAAACCTGCATTGCAAAGCATTTTGCATTGTTGCTGTACCTGCATCAGCAGGATACAACCAGGGTAATTTTACACACAAGCACATTGACTTGCTTGTTGACAACATGGACAAAACAGCATGACTGCAGCACACCCAATGTTCAGACTAGGCTTACATTCTGTATGCCAGAGCATTCATCCCAACTGCATCTTGATTTGAACAAAAATTTCAATGCACGGCATGCATTCTGGTGTGTAAGCAAGGCAGCAAAAAATGCTAAAGCAAGACTTTTGTCTGAGCAACAGCCATTGCATTCAAGCACAGTGCACCTTTCTAGATCACCCAGGTGGACGTCCACAAACTCTGTCATCAGTGTGGTGAACAGCACCTGACCCCGTGTCAAGCAGAAAGCCATGACTGCATCATACTTGACTGCAATGCTAGGGTCAAAAGCGGCATCTGGGGCGATCTCTGCTGGTGCATCTGGAGCAAGGGGCATCACATCCATGTATGCTGCTTGTGTTGGCTCTTGTGGAGCAGTCATCAGGTCCTGCAGATCCCCTGTAATCAGCAAGTAATTTTTGTCAAGTTGTGCGATTGCCCACCACTGACAATGACTGCAGATCCTCAGCCTTTACAGCAAAATGTCACTTCTGCATGGACTGATGTCGCCCAACATGGGCAACTTCTTGCAAATCCCCTGTGCAAACAGCAAGATTTTGTTGTCAGATCTGATATTGCCCACCACTACCAACCTCTGCAGATCCCCTGTGCGACCAACAAGATGTGAACAGTCAATTGTCATGTCGGCCACGATTGACAATATTTGCAGATCCTCTGTGCCAACAGCAAGAGTTTAGTCCTGAATCGAGACGTTGCCCAACAATGACAAAGTCTGCTGGTTCTTGACGCAGCAAAATTTGTTACTCAACGGTGATGTCGGCCAGCACTGACAGTGTCTGCAGATCTCCTGTGCAAACAGCAAGATGTTGTTCCTGTAAGGCTGCCCTACAAAGACAATGCCCGCAGGTCCTTGGCGCAACTGGCAAGATGTGATTGCTGAATTGTGATGTTGCCTACCATTGGTACTGGCTGTAGATCTCCTGTGCAAACAGCCAGATCTGAGTGCTATGTGTCACACCATCATTTACCATTGATACAGCTTGTAGAGAGTGGACATAACGTCTGCCCACCAATACAGGAGGCTGGCAAGGTTTTTCTGCTTTAGTGACAATGTGTGCACAGGGTAGCCATAATGTCTGTCCATTATTGAATGCAACGAAGATATGTGAGACCAACCTGATACAAGACTGTCCTATCAACTTCTCAGCAGGGAACAGATGGCAGATTGGGCTAGGGCATGTAGCAGCAGAGTCAACAGACTTGTGACTTTGTGGCAGTGGGGCAACATGTGCAATTGTGATGCAAATATGACAATATTGCAGGCTGCAAATTGTGCTGTGCATCAGGTGTGAAGCTCACCAGCCAAGCGCTCCTTTGGGTGTGGCTTGACAGGCAAAGCCTGGCTGGTCTCTTGAGGGTCTGTAGCAGCTGACTCTGCAGCTGCTGGCTCAGCTGCCTGCTTGACTTCTGGTGCCCTAGAGGTAACTGCCTCTCTGTCAGACTCATCCAAAACCGTCTTGCTTGTCCCCCTATCCTGCTTGCTCCCATCCTTCATGTTGATGTCAGAAGCTTCAGGCTCACGCATCTCAGCATCCTGGCAATGGAACAGTCAGAGGGTTGATGAGTGATGCAGGTTGTGTTGTTGATCATGTCAAGCTGCATGCCAGTGAGGCTGTAACCTACCAAAGCACAGACACAGGACAGCAATGGATTTGTAAGCCCTGATGATGCTGTCAGAGCTCACAAACACACTTGCTCACAGCACACATACACATGGGGACAAAGTACTATACACGTGCAACATATGCATAGACACATACCATCATGCACATGCTGTGCACTTTCCTTCTAGCTAAGGCAGGATTTGCTGAAATGGGCTGCTGCCATTACCTGCAAGCCTGAGTTCACCTCATTCCCTTCCATGGCATCAGGGTAGGTTGAGCATTGGCCACTCTCACAATGCTCATCCAACCCCTCATTGCAGCTGTCCAGCAGACTCTTGACCTTCAAGCTCACAGCATGGTGGTTGGTGGAGACATCCCCCAGGTTCCTGCATCAACCAGTATGAACCTCTTGAACCTGAAGCGTTGCCATGCATGCCAGACTAGTCTGTATGCACAGCCAGCACTTGTGCATGCAGCATTTGACCAAAACAGGTTGCAAAATTGACAGTCACAATATGTGCAGTCGAGCTCATGTCTTGAAGCATGTCAGGAGGGACACAGATTGCAAGCAAGGCAGAATAGCTCAAGTTTGGCATAACAAGTTGCATAGACAAGCACATGGCAAAGCATGTAGACAGTTATTGCTGCACACATTGAGAAGGGCTTGCGGGCAAAGTGGCCCAGGCCTTCTTCAGCAATGGGCTTGAAATGAGGGGGCTCGTACTCCTCTGGTGTGTTCTCATGGTATGTCAGCTTCATGAACAGGAACCTCTGCAACACAATCACAATGGATCAATAACATGCTCAGCCTTGGCTGTTGGCAAAGCTCTTTGGTGCCATGTTTCCACTGAGCTCTGGCATGCCGCATACAGTCAGTTGACAAGCGCTGGGCTCAGTGAGCAGGGCTCATGCAACCCAGATGCATTATGAAGACATACAGCAAGTCTGAATCATGGACCATGGATGTGATGTCGTGAGACCAAGCTTAAGGCATGCATGCTGTAGGGTGACACCAAGATGACCCTTTGGCAAGTGTTATGGCAAGATGTCCAGACAGCCTGCAGTGCAGGCATGTATGCAAAATCCCATCCAGCAAGCACATCCAGACGCATTGATGCTGTGCTGTCTGATTAGTGGCATGTCTTTGCACAAGCAGCAAAAGTTTGCTGCAAAGAGAGAAGGGAGGCACAGGAGGGGACATACCTCTGGTGGCATGCTGTCCAGTGTCTTGCAGATATGCACCAGCATTCTGATCAGTCGGCACACCTGGTACTTGACAGAACTGACATTGGCTTTCTGCAGCACCGAAACAAGTCAAGCTGACCAAAGGAATCAATGGAAATGAACACCAAATAGGATTGATATATGGTAATTCACAACTGTTGTGATTCCTGAGAGCATTTGACATGCTCATTCACTTACTGGCTTCTTGTTTGCCTTGTCCGCAGGCTTGCCGTTTGTAGTCAGATTGACAGTCACACCTCCGTCTGAGTCATAGCTGAACTTGTACACATACTCCTGCACGCCACATCACCATGCTTTGGTGAAGTGCTTGTGAGCTGTCAGATTGTTCATTGCCGCACAGTATTGCTGCTTGCAGCAATGACTTGCAGGGCAAGCAAACGCAGCAGAGCGTGCATCTTACAGCATGCAAATGCAAAACTTGGTGAGCTGAACACTTCCGCAAGCAAAGGCTGTTGTGACAGCAGGTTTGTCTGCAAATCGTCATTCTGCAAGCAAAGGTTGTGATGACAGCAGTGTGAAAGTGCAAGTAATCACACCTCAAGGAGGCATGTGCTGCCTTCATCTTCAGAGATGCCAAACAAGAGGCACTTCAGGTACTTCTGCTTCAAGGCGTCATATACCCCTGCACCAAATCATCAGCCTTTTGCCATGTCACTTTCTGCATACACAGTGCTTTGCACAAATAACAGCAGACAGTCACAAGTAGCTCAGCAGTGTGCGCCCTGGCTGTATTTACCTCCTTCAACCCAATCAACCAGCAGTCTTGACTCCGGGGTGTCTGGTTTCAGCATCATGATCTGTAGGCCTGCAATGCACATACATGTGATGCATCAAACTTTTCATGCTTGTGCAAATGAGTGCTGCTTATGGTGCAAGCCTCACCACCAAGGTTGGGCATGTCCACAGTCTTGAACAGGTGACTGGGGAACAAGCCCCTCAGATGACTGACATGAAAGATCGACTGCACAGCACAGCAACAATATGTAGGAAAGCTGGTCCAGAAGAGCAGCAAGCTCACAGTGTAAGGAATTGTCAGCAGCACTCACTACTCTCAGGAGACACCGAACCTGCAAAACACAGACAGGGGCTGTAAGTGGCTTGGTCATAAGCAGGTGGCAAGCCGACGTGCCTGAAGGCTTACCACTTCAAGGGACTCTGTGAACGTGATCTCTGCTTGCTGCTGAGCTTGTGCCTGTGCCACGCGACGCCCCTGCAGGGTACGGTCGCAGTTTTGAGCCGTCCAGCCACGTCTGCACAGGCCTCACCGCCGAGGGAAACAAGGCAGCATGGGTCACTGGCTGCGTCTGCAATTGGTCGAAACGCTACTGCGTCAGCGCTTACCATGGCAGCAGGAACCTCTTGGACTAGGCGGCAAGCAGCAGGCCTGTGTGTCGGTGATTCGCCCTGGACTGGGAACCACTGACCAGTCCCTCAGCGACGTGTTCTGAAACGCCGTCTGCTAAGCACCAGACATTCAGCAAGCTGTTTGACCACGCTGTCAAGCTCTCTCGCTTGCAGTTGCAAAACGATCATTCAATCGAGGTCCATGCTGCGCTTGCTTTGAATCGATGCTGTGATGACACATGCCATGATGCGATGTACCTGCTCTTCTTTGGCATGTGCGTGCGCAATGCCATGATGCAATTGCAAGCGTGCGATTACCGTTCAGAGCAGCACGCTGATGCCTGCGCGGAAATTCGCAGCAAGCTTGACACAGCATGCATGTCACGAGCATAAGTCAGGCCCAGCACACGAGACCACAGACTGATGTATTTCATCTGATTGAGCATGCATTTCAACACGACAGAAGCCACCTAGGATTCTGTCAAAGCAGGGCGTTCATGCTGGGCTTGCGTGATTGCAAATGGCTGCCATGCAGCAACTAAGGGCAAGTGGAGGAGACAGGCTATTGTTTATGCTTCATCGGAAAAGATGTGGTGACAGTCGTAGGGTCACACACACAAAAAGCTCAGCAGGCTGACAGACTGCTGGCTTGGAAATTGCCTTGTCAGCATGTGGTCACCTGGTCGCACACAAGCTGTCAATGCAGGAAGCATGCCATTGCCAAATTCTGTGAAGATACTAACTCCATGAAGCCACGCCTGTTTCATGGCTTCGTCAGTTGCACATGTTGTGCATCTGCAGAGATCGCTGAAGACTGCTGAATGCCTACTCTTGTGCTGTGTGAAGATCTGCTTCATCACTGTCCTGGAATGCTCCCAGAACACTAATTTTGCGGCTGATGTCACTTAGCTTTGATGGACTGAGCTTGCCTCCTTCCAGAAGCCGCTCCAACCTTGCCAACTCAGTGTTGAAGTAGTCAGAACCCTGCGCAATCACACATATTCATCATCTTCACGAATGCATGCTACTGAATTCCAGCACCCTACTAGATGCATATGGAAGCAGTGAATGCCTCCAGACAATCTGGTTCAAGCCACTTGTTGCCAACACGAGATTAGCCTCAAGCGACAGCTGTCTGGAGCTTATATTTTGTCATGCATGCACCAAGGAACTCTGCCAAGAGGAAAGTGAGCAAGCCATGATGAAGCATGAAGCGCCAAATAGTATGCACTGCACACAGAACCCCACAGATTCTATACAGATAAGACACAGTGGTACTGGCAACACAATTGCAGAATGGCAGCTGGTCATAGTGTGTTAGATACCTTGGCAGCTGCCTTCTTGACTGCATTGACATACACTTGCCCATTGGCTTTGGCGTCCCCTGTTAGCTTTGCTGCTGCTGCTGAGATCTCATCAGCCACAGATGAAGTTGCATCAGCCGCTGCAAGACATACACAAGCATGGATTGAGAGCAGAAGCTGCTTGTGATCACAATCTGACATCAATGGTTTTGCATACAGCAGCAGTGCACAGTAACTATCAGCAAAGCGCACAAGTTGCCAGATCATAGCCAATAGGTCCATCATTTGACATGCAGCACTGATATGCAACAACACTAAGCTGCTGATTACAAAGCTGGAAACATGGTACAAGCCGGCATGTACAGTTCCTGTCAGACATGACTATGCTTTGCAACCTGCATCGTTTGCCTCAGGCGCGCCACCAAAGCTTTTGAGGGTAAGCGTCTCTCTGAAGCTGAGCAAAGTATGATGTGACTGCAAGCCAAGGCAACTTTTGGCAGATGCAGACACTGGGAGGGCAGTGAAGCAAGTTCACCTGATCCAATGTATTTGCGTGCCAACACATCTAGCTCTTCCACTCGTGCAAAAGCCTTGTCTGCGCTGACTTGCTGGTTGATGTAGTCCAGGAAGGCTGAGGCGGTACGTCCAGAGTTGTAGCTGCAACAAACATCAGCAAAAGCTTGTCTGTATGCTGTGAGGCGCTGTCAATGATAATTGCATGCATTTGTGGTGGCGTCGGCTTTGGCATTGGCAGTGCAGGTGACAGTGGCAAGGACGTTGACAATGACAGTGACAGTGGCATTGGGAATGCGATTGGCATCGGCATCTGCATCGGCATTGACATCGGCATTGGCATTGGCGCTGGCAACGGCAAAAGCGCTGGCTTTGGCACTGGCACTGGCACTGGCATTGACACCGACGTTGGCGTTTCCAGTGGCACTGGCACTGGCAATGGCATTGAAAATGACTATGGCTGCAGCAGCTTACTCTGTTGGGTTGTTGACAGGCTTGCCACGGGGAAACCACTTGAGCGTGGGGAATCCTCGGACACCAAACTTCTCACCTAGTGACTTGTGCTTGTCAGCATCAACCTGCAGGGCAGCATTGTCTTGATGACAAAGACACCAGAGAGGTGTGATGTAACAGGGCTAGAGGAGCTCAGACCTACCTTTGCGATGACCACGCTGTTTTTGAGCCTGGGGTCTTTCTGCACAGACTTGCCAAGAGACTTGTACTCGGGCGTCAGATGTTTGCAGTGACCGCACCTGCCAAAACGCATACAGTATGTCAGCAGTTGTGGTCATGCAGGCCTCGCTAATCAGCTTGAAGCCACTGCCTGATGACAACGTCAGAAATATGACAAACTGCATGTGCATATGAAAGTTGCAGGTAGACTCAAAGTACCATGGAGCATAGAACTCTACAAGAGCATGCTTGCCACCGTTGACAAATTTGTCGAAAGTCTCCGGGGCTGCAGAGCAACGCGATAGTCAGCAAACTCAACCTGCGTGCAGTGTGCATAGCCGACAGCTTTGAGCGATAGCAAGGTCAAGCAATCTCACTCAGATCTTGTACTCCAGATAGAGACACTGTGGGATCCTGTGCAATTACGACCGTCAAGAATGCAGCGGCCAACGCCAAGAGCAGTGGTGCTCTGCGTGTCATCGTGATCAGGTCTGCAGCTCTCAAGGCCTTGCTTCTATCTTCGGTATGCGCTATTCAGTGATGTGCCAGCAGAGCTTTGTTTGAGACTGGACACAATGTGTGCTGCCCTTGATAAAGCTCGAGACGGCAGCTGCGTCTGCCCAGCTCTTTCGCCATAGAAGCACGTGTGGTGCTGCACCACGTGAAGTCAGAGTCTGCAGAACTCTGAATTGTCTATCCGGCTTGCGCACCGCCTGCTCAAACTGTCATCATCGCGATCGTGTTTGCGCCTCCAGCATGCAGTACAATGCTGACGCAATGCGCACAGCATTGCCAAGACATGCTTCTTGTCGAGCTTCAAGATGCAAGCATGCTGGTTTGACCGGCCAATTTGCACAAAGTCATTACCATGCCATTACGACACAGCCAGAACATGCACGTCTACCAACAATACTGTCCATGGAGTTGTTGGCTGGTTTCGTGCAAGCTCAACTTGAAGGTAGCAGACTCTATGCATGCGTCAGTGACACAACAGTTCAGTCAAACTGTCAGATTTTAAAAGTAAGCAATGCTCAGGCTGCAATGGGCCTTTTGCACAACAAACTGCAAGTCTTACATTCTTTGCCCTGGCATGAAATGCCCAGGGTAGCACACAGAACAATCACTGACTACTGTGTGACTAAAACGTCAACAAGAAACAACTCGGTCTGTACATACAATAAGTTCTGCTCCAATTGTCGGAAGTGACATGTCATCAATTCTCATTAGGGTCGTTACCCATGACCTGCATAGACAGAAAGTCCATCGCCGCATGACGCTACGCATACAGCAGCTTTAAAGACAATCCAGGCAGGTTGTCATGTCCATCCTGCACATGTTTGCTGCGTCTCAGCTCAAGTCACCGGCTGAGCAAACATGGCGGTTTGCGACATATACAGCATAGGAATCACAGCTACAGGAGCAGGGAATGAGCTGCAGGCCTAGCAAGATACACAAAGTCCACAGCTTCTATTTGCACACAGCGCACAAACTGCATTGACGCTTAGCTAACTTTAGAGCCAAAGCAGGCTAAGCAGCGGAAGTCTTCCAAGAACTGTGTTTGCAGACTTCTGCAGGTAATATGCAGCACATGATCTCAACATTATGTGCACAGTCAAGTACCTTGCTGAGTGTAGTCTTATAGCGCTTGGCCGATTGGTGATCAGCTCATGGCATGATCTGGCTCTTGGTGTAGGTCCTGTCAGAGGTGTCCACTGTCAAGACGTGGTGATTCTGCAGACATTCTAGAAGCAAAGCTGTTGGCTGATGCAGCTATCCCGGGTCAAGTAGTTAAAGGTTGACAAAAGCAAGTGCTCAAAACATTGCATTTTTTGCATGCTTACATGAGTTGTGCATGTTGCTGTCCAACAATGCTTGCATGAACAGACAAGCAAAAGGCATGGTCTTCTATGCAGCAGCAGCAGCAGCAGTGCCTCACCATCAGGTCTGTTACTGCTGTCTTGTGATGGATGACCTTTTTCATGGTGAAGTTCTGGCTGTTGGCATGTCTTGTTACTCTGGCATCTGTGGCAGTGCTCAAGGCATCCAAACCTTTGGCAACTGCTGGTGACTTTTCAGTGTGGGTTTTGGTCAGGGGCTCAGAGCCTTGCTCTAAAACTGTCTTGTCAGCATGGCGGCAGGGCTGCTCATGGCGCACATGCACCTCTGGTGCTGACCTCAATGGCGCATCCTGCACAACAGCACTCAAAAGTCAATTCGCCTGTAATTATGAGCTTGCCATCTTGACTGTTAGATGCGCCTTGACTGCAGCTGTAGTTTGGACTGGGACCCCACGTCCCGCCAGAAGGCAGCTGTTGGATGGAACTAGGGCTTTCATTAATGCAGCATTACTGTCATGGGCAGTGCAAACCTAGCTTCTGGACAAGATGTGACAGCACAGGCAAAATCACCTGCATCAGTCAGACAGCAACGCTGATGAATCGGGTCATACGAAACAGATGCAGTCATCTTGCGCAACCAAGCAACAAGTCAGCTCTCTTGGTTGGTGACAGCAGCAAAATTTGCACACTGCGGAAGTTGAGCTAAGACAACCCTGAGCACATCTGTATTGGTGTGTATTGAGCAGTCCACCTGGCTTGATTGGACCAGATATGACAGGCAAAGTCAACAACCCAAAGCAAGGCTGTACTGTATTTGTTGATGGTGGCGTGGGTGATGGCGGATAGGCGCATGGCTGATGACGCATACAGACAGGCCATGAACTCCATCAAATGACAGATGCTGCATGACCTTGTTAGATTGCAATGCAGACTTGAGTGAGAGCATAGATGCGTGCAAACCTAGCTTGATGCGCCCTGAAGTTGGCCTGCTGCTGCAAGTGTCACAAACTGTTTAAAACACAAAGTGCAAAACAACACTAACTGCTACAAACAGCTGTCAGCAAGCCACTTGCATGACAGAAACGTTGATTTTGGAACAGCTCAACTGCAGAGCAGGTAGAGGGAAAAGCACACTTACCTGTGGAGGGACCGGCTTAGACAGTGGCATGCCAGCTTCTTCAAGCATCTGGGCTATTAGCCCAGGGATAACCCCGGCAAGATGATGCCGGGCCTCAAGCTTCTTGGGTGGGGCCTGTAGGCAGATCCAAGAGCCATCTCACCAGTGTTCTGAGTCATTGGCAGACAATGTTTGCATCTGGTTTGGTCAGTACAAAGCACATATGACACATTGGTCAGCACGACATGTGCAACCCAAATTGCAGTGCTTTGACAACCAAAATCTGGCCATGATGCATAGCTAGCACTTCAAGTCACAAGACAAGCAGCATGAACAGCAGTCAATCGTGGTGAAGACGCAAGGGGCAACACCAGATTCCCATCACGAAGCATTGCTGCTGACTGATCGCAAGTGCATATGCAACATACAGCCACTTCCTCTCAGGCAACATCAAAAGATGACAGACATTTCGGCAACAGTATGCATGAGTCAAGCATTCAAAGACATGATCCCAGGGGCCTTACCTGAGGTGATGGGGTACCCCTCATGCCAAAGATGGGATCCAAGGTATAACCCTCAACATCATCCTCTGAGTCTGTCACCACGTCAGAGGAGTTGCAATGCGTAATCATGTCAATGCTTCCAAGGCTTGGAACATACCCCTTGCCACTCATATGCCACAGCTGTGGTGACGCTGATGGCTGACAGCCCATCCGCAGGCCCAGGAGCGCCTGCAAGCACAGACAAAAACAATGTCATGTTTGTTCCTGAAGTATGTTTCACTGTGAGCAATCAGCAGGGCACCGCAAACATGAACACTTGCATTTGGGCAGGCACCACGCTGCACAACATTGCATATTCCATATGCCAGTAAAAGCCAACACCAAAACAGTTCAGTCTCTTGCATGGCAACGCAAGCTCAGATTCAGTATGACCCCCCCGCTTAGATGATGACCATGCAACAGACAAGGTGAGTCAAAAGCTTGACCATGCACCCAAACAGGCCAATTGAAAGCTTTACCAGGCAGCAAGCAAGATCGAGAAAATGGCAAATTCAGCATGCAACACACAAGGTAACTCAGAAGCTTGACCTTGAGACAGACAAGGTTGGTCAAAAGCTTGTCGTTATTGAGAGAAAATCTTGCCTGAGCGGCCTCCTTATCTGCAAAAGGTGAGTCTGAGCTCCCTAGTGAGCTGGCACGGCTTGAACCATCAGAGTGGCTGCTAGTTGTCCCTGGGCTGGCAGTGCTGCAGTCACCAGACTGCCCCATCTCTGTCCATGGGCTGGCTGCGCTGATCACCAGACTGCCCACCAAGTGCCACTGAGCTGGCAGTCCTAGCATTACCAGACTGCGCGTTCACTGTCACTGGGCTAGCTGCTATGCCCAGGTTTGTTGCAGAGCTGAAATAGCCCATGTCCCCCAAGACCAGTGTGCGCCGGGTAGGAAAGCAGTCATCCATCCAGGCATGGTACCTTGCCTCCAACAAATGCACATAGGGGTCAAGCAAGCCCAGGTCATCCTCATCATCCTGAGCAAAGACGACTTGCATTGGGGGTCGTCGATCCTAAAATCAATTGAACTGTAGGCAGATGTAAACTGCCAGTTGCTGCACTTCAGGCAATACATGCAGGCATGCACCCGGCAAAACAAAATGAAATCCTCTAATCTTACTCAGCAGCTGACGTGTCACTGAAGTTTGCTGATGGTGTGCAGGGCTCTGTCACAAGCTAAGTCAGTGCATGAGCTTTTGTACATGCAGCATTTGACTCGAGAAACACATATACAAATAGCATGCTGCTGCCTGTCTCTATGCCCATTCTGAGGTACTACTGCAATGTCAGATTGCAGACACAGGAGAAAATACAATGCCTTTGCTGAAGTAAAACCAGTACCTCTTTTGGGTCTATTGGAGGGAGCATTGCAGAGCCCAGTGCACCCAGAGGTCTCTGCAAGTCTGCCTGGTCCGTCTGGTTGCCAACAGGGAAGTCCTGGTGGAGATACACAGCACTGATCAAGGAAAACAAGCCTTAAACAGTTCATCAATTTATCTTGAGTGGACTCATCAGATGAAGGGCTGGTCAATACATGAGCTTGCACTCAAGAAAACCACCAAAGTCTTGCCAGCACTGTACCAGCACTGAAGTCATTGCCTGTACATCATTTGCCAGGCATGAATCGCTTGCAATGTTCATGTGGCAAACTATTTGACGGCTCTATCCACTCATGTAAGGGACAAACCCAAGTAATGCCATGAATATGCAAGGTACAACAGCACTGCAGGTTGATTGCCAGCTTGGCAGGCACAGACAGCACAGCTTTCTGCTTCGTTTAAGCATACACTTACAATGATGGTTCAATGACAGTGTTGCCATGGATGCCTTTTGCAACAGTTTCTGTGTTTGTTTGTGTGTTCTGCAAATACAACAGGATGATGCATCATCACTGCATCCGCTCCCCCCCCCACCAAGATACACTGGCATCACAACTTATCATACTCATCGCATACACTCGAAGATTGCACACCCAGGATCATTGATCAGTCAAGTAGCGAATGGGGTTGGCACATGTGTTTTTGTTCTGGCCAGCTGACAAGGGCTTACCAAGGTGCTTGCACCATCGTGTCGACCAGCAGATGCGTCCACACTGATATTGATGACGGTGCTGATAGGGCGTCTGTCATTGCTGCCCTCAAGCACAGGCTTCTCAGCCAGCGCTGGTGCAACGCGCTCATGTGCGCCCACATCATCGACCTGCAAAGGCACATCCACCCCAGGCATTTAATAAGCATGCAGCTTGAACTGTTTCACCAGTAATATGTCACACCGTGTTCAGTGCTGTCAGCATGCAAGCCAAGGGGCATGTGTCAGAGTGTTGGGACTGTGGGATGCTGTCAGCATGCAAGCCAAGGGGCATGTGTCAGAGTGGTGGGACTGTGGGAACGTGTTCAGTGCTGTCAGCATGCAAGCCAAGGGGCATGTGTCAGAGCGGTGGGATTGTGGGTATAAAAGTTTGCAGCATCTTTTCCACTTGAACAGGATCAACATGCAAAAGACTGCACATTCTGTTCTTACTTACACTAGCGTCAGCGTTCCATACTGCAGATGTCAGCAATACAGTTACTATACAGCATTGCCTGCACAGCCATTGAGACAAAGACAGCAGACTTGTTGATGAAATTTTACCCTGCCAGCTTTGTCGTCAAGTGAAGGAGACACAGCCCTGTCACCTTGGGGATCGCTGTCACCATGACCACCCTGATGCACAGCAGCAGCACTGCGTTAGATTGACATTGCACAAATGACTAGGAGCTGCAGTACGCTGCACACTGCATGTTTGACAGCTAGGCCATGCACCCACCTTACTGAAAGCAAGCAGCAGTGAGTGCTGAACACCTCTGCTATGACACCAGGCACTTGCCATGATTGTGGTTCATCGAAACTGTAGCACACCGACTGACCTGCATGATGTAGGCCACAACTGCCTTGACAACGTCTTTCTTGAAAAGGCCTCTACGTCTCTCATTCTTGCCAAGCAGCAATTCATCGTACACCTCCCTCATGACATTTGGAGGAACAGTCTGAAAGAAGTCGCGCATCCGGTAGGGGTCCCTTCCTTGCTGGACGTCCTCTGACAAGAACTGACCAGTGAGGATACTTGGGAGACTAGCAATGTCCTTGCAGAATACGGCCATGTCGAAGGCCGACCGCTTGAGCTGAAGCGGACCCACACAATGCAAGACAGCAAGAAGTCGTGCTTCACGGTCGACCTGCAGGTCTTGAATCTTTGAGTATCGAGATGAAGGTGGGGCATTCAGGCGTCTTTCTAATCTTCATAGAGCCATGAATACCTTGCGTGCAAACAATGTTGGCAAACACAGCTGATCTTACCATCTTTGTGAAGCTGACAGAAACTGGAGTCGTGGCTGTACAAAGTCTTGAGTGTCTTGCGAAACGCCTGTCTTTAGAAGCACGCCAAGGCGCTAATTGATCTTGCAGCGTAAGACAGCCTGCACAGTGCTACATGTGCCTGCGCCGGTGTCCTGATGGGAACCCCGCGTGACACCGGCGAAGCGACAGACAATGCCAGAGACAAACGCAGTCAAGCCAAACGGGTTCGGCCTTGGGCCGTTCCTCTTCGCCACGTTTGTGGCCCATTCTAAATCCGCGCCGGCGTAAACTTTGCACGGCGTGCGTGAAAGACTTTAGGCGCTGGCCGATCAAAACCTGATCAGGGTTCAAATTCCCGGTCAAAACCCATAATCGCGCTTCTCCCGATGATCTCAGATCTACACATAACACAGCTTCCTTCCTAGGCTCCTTCATCATAAACAACATGCAGATTCCATGTCAAGACTCAAGGGCATCAGCGGCATCAGCGGCGACCGATGACCTTCGACAGAGATCGTGCAGCGTTCGGTGCGCTCTAGAGGTTGTTTTCACGCCGAGTTGGAGGCCCGTTCGTCTGCACGCAAGACTTGCAGTGAAGATTGGACAAGGGAGATTCAGGTATGCCTCAAGCAAGGTACGTCTCGACGCACTGCTTATGTCAGAGCGCCACTGTCCTTGGAGCCTCTAAGAAACTCGTCAAGGTTGTGTCTATCAAGCACACCTTCAAGGTGGTTTCTGAAGGCAGTAGGGCTTGCATTCCGCTACACTGCAGCTACTGCGACTGCAACAGCAGGACTTCACGCCTTGACAGGGAGGCTCAGCCATGCTGCAGTGGCAGGTGTCATCATGGTTGCAGGTACACACAGTTCTGCTTGTGCAACCTGCAAGATTGATTAAGACAGCTTCTCAGGCTCCTTCACCACTAACAGCATGTAGACACCATGTCGAGAGTCGACGGCATCAGCGGCGTCAGCGGCGACCGATGACCTTTGACAGAGATCGTGCAGCGTTCGGTGCGCTCTAGGAGGTGTTTTGACACCAGTTTGGAGGCCCGTTCGTCTGCACGCAAGACTTGCAGCGAAGATCGGACAAGGGAAGGAGATTCGGGTATACCACAATCAAGGTACGTATCAATGCACTGCTTGTGTCTGAGCGCCATTCTCCTTGGAGCCTCTAGGAGCGTTGTCAACATTGTGGCTATCAAGCACACCTTGAGGTGGCTCCTGGATAGGCAACAGGGCTTGCATTTGGCTACACTGCAGCTGCTGCGACTGTAACAGCAGGACTTCACGCCTTGACAGGGAACCCCAGCTATGCTGCAATAGCAGGTGTGACCATGCATGTAGGCACACCCAGCTCTGCCTGTGCCTGCCTGCAAAATCGACTGTTGCAGTCTAGGGCGTGCTGTCTATTTGCTGATGTCTTGCAACCACTTGGTATCTTGCCCTAGCCTGTTTTACACGCTGTTTGCCAGTCAACATGACTGTGTGATGTACAACATATGCATGAAAATTAAGTTGTGTTGGTGCCTAGTGATTGTCAAGTAGATAACTCAATCAGCATGTGCATCATGTCACAGACAGTCATGACCAATGCAATGCAAAGCTCGCTGCTCAGCTGCTGTGTGTTGACATGTATGGTCAACAGCACTGAGGCTGAATATTTATCAGTTTGCTCTTCCTGTTTTGATCCTTTAGATCTTGCTTTTGATTGAAATACATATGTATCATTTGACAGCAAAGTTTTGACTCACTTTGCAAGTAAACATAAGGAGGTGTTTCAAGCAACAAACTCAATATATGCAGACCTTGCAGCTTTGGAGACAATTCTGAGCTCACAAACAGGTTCACAGGTCCCAATTTGCCCTTGCGCCCTGTCAAACGCTGAAGGTAATGCAGCTGTATTTGGCAGTGTCAACACTGCATAGTGCAGTTCCTGAGACATTTGGCCATATCATGCATGCCATGCCCTAGCACTTAGCCCCTTGATGATAATCTGCCATTCAGACAGCCTTTGATCTCCTTCTGCTGTGCCACAAGTCTGAGAGCGTTTTGGATGAACTTGTGGTGGCTGTGTAGGAGGAAAGAAGGCATCCACACAGCACTTGCGAGTCACAAGGGCTTCTGACCACAAGCTGCTCTTGCCCTAGGCCCCAACACAGAGTTCGCACACACAGATCACAAATGGTATAGCTCTCAAACCACACAAGCGACGGCAGAACCTGCGGTATGCGATGTCTCTGAGGCTTTGCCAGCAATGACTCAGCTCAGCACTGCTGAGTTAGACTCTGCTGAGTCAGAACTTGCTGTCCAGGGAGCTGGCTTTCTGGTGCAGTCTGACTAGGATGAGGATGTAGAAGGATTGAGTTGGGGGCAGAATTCCATTGCTGAATGGGTCCGCAGTGTCAAGGTGAGGATGCTTGGCTGGGGTAGTGCTTTCACAGGAAACAAGTCTCAAGTGAGTTTGGTGCATTGAAGTATCTCAACGACGTCAGGTGAATGCTCAAGCATATGCATAATTGTCAAAGATCTTTTGGCTTGTAGCTGGCTAGTGCTCATGTGAAATGCCGTGCAAGCTTTCTTTGATCAAGCTTGCCATCCCATGTGTGTCACCCAGTTCGCAAACATTTATACACTGTGTTTCCATTCTGCAGTAGCACTGCATGCAAGTTGAAGTTTAGTTGAGTCTGGCTGAGAAGTTTTGACTCCACAGGCTGCTTGTCAGAGTCTGCAAGGCTGTCCTGAAAGACAGAAGCAATCTGGTGTACTTATGAAACAAAGCAGGGCACCTGCCTGGTGCCCTCAAGGTTGGAAGAGGCTCTCCAATGTGCAGAGGCTTTCTTGCTGCACATGAGCTTAGCCCAGTAGGGAGCTTAGCCCAGTAGGGAGCGCATCAGCTTCCCAGGATGTCCCTGACTTCTCCACCGCAAGATGTACGCAAGGCCAAGCAGCAGCACAAGCTGAGTCAAAACGAGAAGAAAGGCAAAAGGAAGCGCAGAGTCAAAATGTTGAATTCACACAATTATTGTCTAAGTCATGACAGGTTGTCATGTGGTACATGAGTTGCAGCCTGCACAGTGCTTGCTTTCGCAATCTTCAAACTCATTCCAAGTGGCGTCTCATGTTCATCACAGCGGTCCATATCTACAACACTGTAGCACATATCCAGAACAAAAGGTTGCAATCAGCATCTGCTGTTGTCTCTGAACACAACAGCGTACACATATAACTCTTCGGGTTACATGATCCAGGTGTGACTGATGATGGCGTCATTGCAATTGTGAGCGCTTCAAGCAGCAAATGTCAAAACATCTACCCTATCAGCCTTTGCTACGAACATTCACACACGTACCCAATTCGCGTTTGTGCTGGTGCAAAAGGGTGCATAATCTGCTGTAGCAGATTCACTTCAATCCAGAAAGTCAAGCAACTTGAGCATTGCAATTAGCATGACAATACTTGACCATTGCAATTGCATGGAATGTCGACTGCGATACAGACTTCCAACAACAAGGTTTGCTCTCAAACAGGAAATCACAAGGTGCACATGGACTGGACAACGTCACTGCTCTTCATGACTGTTGCGATACATCATCCTGCTGATTGTAATTCCGAACTCTTGTTCTTGGATTTGACCGCTGTTGCAACGCTTTCAGCCTTGCCCTCTGCAAAGACACACACACACACAGATCATGCAGACTAGTGACTCAGCATTGTGCTGAGCAGCCGATTATGGCCTATTATGGCTCAAGCATGCAATAGCACAACAACGTCAATGCAGCGATGCTGTAGCAGTGTGAAAGATCAGCACCTTGCCATCCAGCTAGCAATGCTGTTCATCCCATACGCGCTCTGTAGCAGATGCTTGCAATAAACAGTGACGAAGTACGCTCACATATTTGTTCACAGCTGCATCTCACCAGCACAGGTAGATTGCACTTTCTTGCAAGTTTCATGATCAACAACATGGAGGAACACTGCAATCACGATGTGAGAAAGCAAGCTAAAACCTGGATCATCAACTTGAGCAAAGAATGCAGCCCACACATTGTACATGTATGGTAAAGTGAATGCTGCTTGCCGTGAGGGACACTATGATGCAATATTTGGTCAACATGGGCTACCTGCTATTGCACACACCATGTCGTTGTGATTCAATCCCTTGGCATATACATAATGACCCAGTGCAAGTGCTTGACATGCCTACAACACCATCATGAGCAACCCGCTGATATGCAGTGACAGCTGCCATGCACTATCTACTGTATGCACTATCTGCTGTCAGGTGTGAACTACAGCATTGGCTTGCTAAGCTTGACAGGCATGGTCAAGTACCTGTGAGGGCGTGCTGCGATCCGAGGCAGACTGAGGTCGGGGGCGGTTGGGATCTGCATTGGCTGGCAGGCCTGTCACCCCTTCCTTACCTGCAGAGAACACGAATTGCGACAATTTGATGAGAAAGAAACTTGAGTTCATAGGAAAGCAACAAATCAGCCCAAAGACACTCAGAAAACAGAAAAGTCAGTGCAAAGCGGCTGGGGCAGCAAATGAGCATCACAATAACACTTGGAAAGGACATGTCAATGGAGAGCATGCATTGGCGGATCTTTTGCATACTTGAGGCCCTGTGCAATCTTGACACTACTGGACAGGGAAAGGTGAAGGCAAATGGCAAGAGGGTACAAACTGCATTCGCAGATCTGTTTGCAGATGTTATAGTCGCCAGTACGAAACAAGAAGTCAATGAAAAGAGAGCATAATCTGTGCTGACAGCTCTTTCTACAGAATTCAGACTCGGCCCAGTTCTGACATCCAAAATGAAAAAGCCAATGCAATGAGAACACAATTTGTGCTGGCAGATCCGCTGCATATTCAAGACCCTGCGCACTTTGGACACCAGGAAAGCACCAGGAAAGCAGAAATCAATGCAACGAGAGCACAACCTGCATTGGCAGATCTGTTTGCATGGTTGAGACCATGTGCTGGAGGACTTGTCTCCAGTGCTTGGCTCTTGGCATGCTGTGCAGCATTGATCTGCTCTGCTAGACTCTCTATGCGCTGCAGCCGCTGCCACACCTGAACAGGCAGGTAACAGTGTCACAGGCTGATAGCCTAAGGAAGGCACTTGTTGACCTTTAGTGCTCCGCTAGACTCTCTATACGCTGCAGCTGCTGCCACATCTGGACAGATGGGAGTGTGACGGGTTTATACAGAGGTGTCAAGCTGGTACAGAAAGTGGACACTACTGCTTACATGGCCGCAGAACAGCACGTGTCAAATTGTTTTCAGTGTGGCTGGGTTGACACTGCTGCACAAACTGACTTTTGCAGGCAGGACCTGACTACGCCTTGACAGGATGACTGTCATGCACATAGAGGCTCATAATTGGCAAGTCAGCGATCTGCACACTCTAAGTTGCCGGCAGCTTTCCATTCTTCATTTTGCCTGATCACTGAGAGTCAAGGCACATTTCTATTGGTCAAATTGCAAATTCACCTCAGAAGGAAGAGCATCATCATGCTGAGTCTGCACAAGGGCACCTCCCTGCTTCGGGGCTGCTGGTAACAGCCCTGGGGGTGCTTGTGCTGGCTGTTGGTGCTGTGCAACCCCTTCTCCCATGTGACCCTGACTTTGCAATGCCATGACAGCTGGTGACACGCTTTGAAGCTGACACGCTTGTGCTTGTGACGGCTGCTGCAACCCCACAGATTGCTGAGGAACTGCTTGTGGCAGTTGCTGCAAGCCCAAAGAGTGCAGCTGCACTGCAGGGGCAAGACTAACACCAGCCACTGGGGCGGGTAGCACCACTGCTGAGGGCTGCTGGAAGCTGCCCTGATTGCTGCATGCCGCAACAGGCATTATCTGCTGCTGCTGCTGGGAAGAAGAAGAGGCGATCTGCATCAAAGCCGCCCGATCGCGCTCGGACCTCAGAGCGTTACTCATCTCCATGAGTCGCTCATTCTCGGCTGCGAGATCCTGAACCTCACACTTGGCGTCACGCAGCTGCTGATACAGGCTCTTTACTTCATCTTCTTGCCTCTTCTGCTGCTGCTGCTGCTGCAGTTGGACAACATTCATGTTTGGACTTGACTGAAAGGACTGCTGACTATACTGCAGAGCTTGATCCTGAGCATGACTGTACTGTAGAGCTTGATTCAGAGCAGATGTGACTGGCAGCTGTTGCTGCTGCTGCTGTAGCATGTTTGGACTTGACTGAAAGGACTGATGACTATACTGCAGAGCCTGATCCTGAGCAGAGGTGTTTGGCAGCTGCTGCTGCTGCTGCCAGAGAGGGTGTGGTGGGGTCAAGGGCGCCCCTGGGTGGGTCTGAGGGGGGCGGGCAGAGGGTATTGGGCTGTGAGTGTGCTGCTGTACAGACTCCATGTCTGATCTCATGGCAGACACTGTCAGCCTGAGTCGCTCATTCTGATTGCGCGCCTCCTTCAAGTCAGCCTGAAAGAAGAATGACGTTGACTGTCAAGCTAGTGAAGTCTAACAGAAAGAAAATTACACTCAATGCAGGCCTCCGTCAAGTCAGCCAGCAAGAAGCAAAATGGTGTTGTCTGAGGTTGTTGCTGGATGCAGCTGAGGCACACAGAGACATTGACTGTAAGCCTCCTCCAGGTCAGCCTGAAAGCTGAAGACTATCAATTGCAATCCTCTTTTAGGAAGACCAAAGGAAGCAGGAGGACATCAGGTTTATATGCATTGACTTTGGCATTGGCTAGTGCCTGCAGACACTCTCTTGTCTGAAGTTGAGACAGAGCACTGACCTTGAGCTGTGCCTGCTCATTCATGAGGATCTCCAGTGTTGGGTGGCTGACAGGCAGTCCTAAGCCCTGCTGCAGGGATGCCCTCAAGTCGCTCAGACCACCTGCGTCAAGGTTTGTCAGCCCATATCATACAGAGCTCCACATTTGTCGCACATTGGACTGCATCACAGTACATCACATTGCATTGCATCATGTTAATTGCAATACACCGTAGCTGACTTAATTGATCATGACCTGCCATGCCATGCCATCATGCTATGCGATCACACATGCACATCTACCAATGCTACAGAGTGTTTCCAAATTTCATCCAGCATTATGTGGCACCACTCTGAAATATGCTTCATCAGTAATGAGACACAGCATTAGCATTTACAAAAGTGTATGCACTGATCTGCAGCACATCACATACATGCCATACATGATACATGATGCACAGGAGAATTTGATCATCTGTTATGATGTGTCGTGATGACTAATGCATCAACTTTGTACCTGAAGGGGAAGCCCCTTGAGATCTGGGGGTGGCAGGGAGGCTTGGGGACGGCAGGCCAGATTCCCCGACACCCTGACCCTGCTTGACCCTGGCTGAGTCATGCTCTGCTGAGCTGGCCAGTTGTGCCTGATCCTTGACTGATGCATGCTGAGCTGGCGAGGCCTGAGGAGCTGAGTCTTGAGTGATTTTCCTGGCTTGAGCTTTTGTGTGGCGCAGTTCTTTCTGCAGGACTGCCAGCTCGTCATCTTTGGCCAGCAAGCTTCCCTGAGCTTCCTGTACACACAGCCAACATATCGAGATAGCGCTCACATTCTCATTGCTGTTATTATCATTTGCATTGTTGTGAGTTTTGTCAGTGTTGTTGCTTGAATCATCATTACTGTCACTGTCAGTTTTGCTGATAATGTTGATGCTGACGTTGATGATGTTGAATTCGATGATGACTGTCTCAACAGATGGTGTGGCATTCATCAATGAAGACACATAGAACTCACTAGCAGTGCGGCATGGGCGGCGTTCCTGTGGGAATAAGGTCCTTCAAAATGGCTTTATACATTTGGAAGGATGTTAAGCTTACCAGCAATGCATCATTGGCAGTGTCCCTCTGAAGGATGAGGTCCTTGAGCATGGCGTCACATTCGGCTGCTGCAGCGGCCTGACTGCCCTCCAGCAGGGCTTCTGCCTGCAGCCCTGCCTGCGTCAGCTGCCTCTGCAGCTCCCGTTCTCTGTCACCTGACGCAACTAGCTGCTCCTACAGCGCCAATGTTGACTAAATTGAGCAGGGAAAAATGATCACAAAAGACAAGAACAGTATTGAAAAGAAGAATCTGCGGCACCTCACGCTCCTGCAGCGTCAATGTTGATGCTACTGATGCTGAAATTTGCAAATTTGTCAGAACTCCATTCAGCAAAAGCATGATTGGTAACAAGAAGTTGTGTACCAATGACAAGACCAGAGCTGACCACGATAGACAAGATGGCCATCTGATCACCATATCAAGCTTGCTAGCAAGGTTCTGTTGGCTTTGCTGACACTGAGTGTAAGCTGTTTTGGGATTAAATAACAGGAGGTGTTTGGCTTGCAAGAGTGACACACCACTTGTGTCCTGTGTCCCAGCTAGTTACAACTCTCATGCTGGGCAGTGACCACTGACATGAACAATATGTATTGTCATTGTTGATATTGACAAGAGGTGAGAGTGTGATGACCTCACTTGACTATCGACTGACACATGCTTGACCTGGATTTGGCCTCACCAATTCATCGAACTGACAAACGCCATGAAAACAAACAAGGTCACGACTTGTCTGCCTGAGCTTCAAACTGCTTCACTCCATCAGTGCTATGCAAGCTTTCCTTGTTGTCTGCTAGGTTTGTCCTTCATCAACTGTGGGACATGAATCATGCATACGCGTCAGACCAATGGCTGCTTGGGGGTTTCAGCTTGCAATGACTTCGACTGTTACAATGAATCATACTTATCATAAGTTCAATCATCATTTTCATACATTGGTACAGCATTGCAGTGAGCGTGCTGTGCACAATTGGCCCACCTTGTAGCTGACCACATCCTTCCTTCTGTCATCCAGTGTGGTCTTCAGGCTGGTCAGCTTCTCCCGGAGCGCTGTCAGCTCCTGCTCACGTGCCCAGCACTCCTCCCGGCTCTGCCTTAGCTCCGCTTCATGCTGCCTGTATGTCAACTTTTTCAATGGGTACATTGAGTTTGCTTCGGGTGTTGAGATCCATCGATGCATTTTGGAAAATGCATGTTGTTGCCAGCCAAACAATACTGGCAAGTGCTGAGCTCTGCCTCCCTATCAGCAGCCAGCCTGTTAAGGCGTTTTGAGGCCGATCCAGGTGTCAGCAGCAGAGGCAAAAGAAGTGCTTTCTGATGTGTTGATTGGCAATGTCAATTTTGATTAATGCCTTCTGGACTGTACCTGTTTGCGTAAGCCAGTTGGGACTTGCTAGTGCTGAGCTCTACCTCTCTGTCAGCAACCAGCCTATCGAAAGGCTCATGAAACTGCCCATGTTTTGGCAGCAGAGGCAGCAGGCGTGCCTTCTGATGGCTACAATGTGTTCCCTGGCAGTTTTGATATGAACAGGTGAGTTCTACAATGTACCTGTTTGCATCAGCCAGTTGGGATTGGCTAGTACTGAGCTCTGCCTCTCTGTCAGCAGCCAGCCTGTCAAGCCGTTCTGAAGCCTGGCGGGATGTCAGCTTGAGCAGAGTGCGGGCTTCTGCCAAATCTGCCTGCAGCTGAGACCTCTGCCCTGCATGCATACACTGACAGGGCTTGCCGGGATGTCAGCTTGAGCAGAGTGCGCGCCTCTGTCAAATTTGGATGCATCTGAGAGCGCTGCCCTGCATGGCATGGCATCAAGTGGAATGACTGTGCAGTGACTGGCCCATCTTTGGACTGAGAGAATGCATTGGCATGCCGCAGCTTGATATGAAGGTCACGGTGTTGACATACCAAGGTGTTACAGTCTTGCATCACACACAAAGAGCTTTTGATGCACTGCAAAGCATCATGATGGAGGTCTGAACAACACCTAAACTCAAGTTGCAGGGGTAGGGCAACCAGCACTTTCACTGCAGACCTGCTTCAAGCCTGCTTAAACGATCATGGTAGGTACAAGATCTGTAATACCAAATCTGACGAGACTTAGTAAAGGCAATAGTACCCATGAACATTGGGTGACTGATCATCACCTGTGACTGTTGCCAGTCTTGCTTTCAGCACAGACAGCTCCTCGTCATGCATGCGCTTTGCACGCTGGGCTGCCTGTTCCAAGTCAGCCTTCTGATCAATCATCGCCTTCTTCATGGCTTCCACATCAGCCACGGCTTCTGCTATGTGTCCGTTGTGCTCAGCTTCTAGATCTGCTGTCTGCTGCTGCAACCTTGAACTCTCCTGCATCGGCCAGCAGACTCTGCTGAGCATTATTGTCTTGAGATCTGTCCAAAGTCTGGTGCAGCTCACTTGGTCAGGCTCAAACACAACACTCATACTTTTTTTGGGATAATAACATCATGGTGATAGTCGTCAACAGCGACATCAGCAACCCCTTTGACCGGCAGCAGCAACAGCAACAATGGACAACAGCGAGGCACAAAAGCAGCTTCAGCACTAGACTCAACAGACAATGGCAATAGCATAAATGGCCAGTAGAAACATCAGCAATGAGCGTCAAGAATGACCACAATTGCACCAGTGGCCAGGGACATTCAGGCCGGAAACAATTGCAACGGCAACAAATGGGTAAAGACAACTCTCACAACAGCCAGGACATGAAGGCCAGGGGCAAAGACAAGAGCAACACACTAGACAACACCAACAGCAGGAAAGGGTTTGGAGGCAAATGGCCAAATGCTACCTGCTTTAGCTGATGGATGCGGTAATCTTTGATCCTTTGCAGGCGGTCCAGCTCTGCCACAAGAGCTCTGATACTCAATGCTGCTAACACTCACATTAACAACAGCACAGCAAGTGAACATGGGCTTGTCTGTCAAGGGTGCCATGTCAAGAGGCTGAGATAGCCTACAACGGGCTTGCCTGTGTAAGGTCTTGAGGCAAACACAACACGAACAACGGCAGAGGACATGCAGAAGGGCTTGCCTGTTCCAGCTGATGGATGCGTGCAGCCTTGACCCGCTGTAGACGTTCCAGCTCTGCTACTAGAGCCTTGTTACCCTTCTGGAGATCCCTCACCTGCTGGCTGGCTTCCTGCATTGCAAGAATGTCAGTCAACTGCATGAGTACAAGATTCAATGTATCAATGAAGCAAAACATGGACAACCCCGTGACAGACACAAGGATGGTTGTATGAACGCATGAAGCTCAAGCCTGACACCTAGTTATGCATGGGCTGCATTCACCTGCTTGTGTCCACTTGCATGAATGCTATGCGTATTGATGGCATGCAAAAGACCGTTAGCTTCACCTTGCCATTGCACAACATTCCCATGAGCACAGCAACGAGTGAAGGCAGGGATGAGGGCGACTGAGTGACTCACAGATGCCACATCAGCTGCTGTGCGTTCCTTCTTGTGGGCCTCAGCAGCTTCGCACTCACGCTCAGCTGCCTGCTGTAGTGCCAAGTCCATCTGTTGTGTGGCCTGTTCCAGTTTGGTGTTGCAATCTAGCTCAAGGTGGCGCAGCTGATCCTCAAAGCTGGCACTGAGCTCACGCCACTGTTTCTGAAGAGCGCCTTTTGCGTCCGCTACCTCACGCTGTACAGCAACCAGTCACAGTCAGAATGATGACAGTGTTCCTCAACGCTGACACTCAGCCGCCTGCTGCAGTGCCAGGTGCACCTGTTGTGTTGCCTGTTACAGTTTAGCGTTGCAGTTCAGCTCAAGAAGGCGCTGAGCTCACACCACTGCTTCTGAAGAGCCCCTGTTGAACCCACCACCCCACGCTGTAGCACAACAATCAGGACAAAGTAATGTTTGAAGCTGGCGCCCAAATGCCTGCTGCAGTGCCAGGTCCATCTGTTGTTTGGCCTGTTCAACTTTGGTGCTGCATTCTAGCTCAAGGTAGCGCAGCTGATCCTCAAAGCTGCCACTCAGCTCACGCCATTGCTTCTGGATAGCGCCTTTTGCATCCGCTACCTCAAGCCGTAGCGCAACAAGTCACAATCAGAATGATGATAATGGCCCTCAAGGCTGACAACCAGGTGCCTGCTGCAGTGCCAGGTCCGTCTGTTCTGTGGCCTGTTCGAATTTTATACTGCAATTCAGCTCAAGGTGGCGAAGCTGATCCTGAAAGCTTATGCTGAGCTCACGCCACTGTTTCTGAAGAGTGTTTTTTGCATCTACTTCACTCTGTAGAGCAAACCGGTGCCATTTGGTTGCTGGTGCTGTTGCTGCTGCTGCTGCTGCTAGTGATCATGCAGTAGCAACACTCATGCAAATTTGAGGTGCCAGGTGAAAGCTTGCAAAGTTTGAGACTGGCTGTAAAGCAATCTTTACTGCTGCAGTTGCATGCAGGCAAAGGTGTACTTGTACAAGGCATGCCTTGCAAAGGCAGCGCGCCTTCTGAAGTGCAGGCTCATGCAATGTGTATACAGCCTGGCTAAACCAAAAGCAGGCTTGACCAATGTAATTAATTGCCGATTGCACCAAGCAGCGGCAAGCACCTTATTTAAATGTCAGCAGCAAACAACACTGCTGAAAGGTGAAACACATAGGTAATACTCTATAAGCAATACGCAATACACGGTCTGCACGCATGCCGCGAGTGTTAGTGAGATGCAGTGTGAATTGCAGAGTACGCAGTGGTGCCAATGCATGGGCCAAACACCACTTTGCTCCATATGCAAGCGCCATGCTGGTGACAATACTGATACCTCAAGCTGGCACTCCACTTGTTTGGCATGCTCCTGCTGTTGCAGCAGTGCCTGCTCATGCTGCTGCTTGGCCTGCGCCAGCTCGTCCTCAAGCTGTCTGATCCTTGTGTCAGCTTCAGCAAGGATCTCGGCGCACCTCTCCTTCTCGATCTTTACATCTGATGCACGCAATGCACTGTTTGTCTTCAATGGGTACACTTGGTTGCACTACATGCAATATGCCATTTGCTGCAATCACAGCTTTGACTTTTGCTACATGCAAAGTGCAATCTGTGTGCAAACATTGCACTGGTTTGCACTGCATGCATGCTCATGGACTGCTTGTATTGCAACTGTTTTTACAGATCAGTGTACATGACGTGGCAGAGGAGATCACAACAGTGATGCTATCAGTGCGTGTTTGTCAGAAAGAGCAGTGAGGATGATCTCCACCTGACTCTGACTTTGCCAGACTTGAGCGCATCTGGCCAATGATGGCATCTTTGGCAGCAACTTCCCGTTTGAGATCATCAAATTCCTTGTCATAGCGCTCCAGCTCAGCATCCCGGCCGTCTAACAACTCGAGGTTGTACTCATAGTCTTGTTTCAAATGCAGAAACTGCAGGCAGAAGAATGGCTCGTAGTTTTGGCTCATGACTCAAGGATTGTGCAGACTGCACGTCAAGGCTCACCTTATTGTGCGCTGCAACCAGTTGTTGTTCTCGATCAAGCAACTGCAGTCACCATCAGGCGTCAGTCACAACCGCAGACGACAACAAAAGATAGTTGGCACTCCAGGCGTTCTGAAGTGTGCACTGCATACAGTTCATCAGCACCTTTGCCTCCAAGCCTGTCAAAGCCTGCTCTCGAAGCCGAGCCACCTCCTGCTCCTTTTCGTTGAGGAGCAGCCCCACGCTCATGCTAGCAGCAGACATGGCATAGACGGCGTCCGAGAGAATCTGGCCAGGACCACCGCATTGCGAGCCCTACCAAACGCGATTGCTTTGGCGATGGAAGGTTGTCATCTGCTGTTGACGCTTTTGAACAAAAACGAAGAAGCAGAAGGCGGAGAGTTTATGCAATTTTGCCATGAGCGCAGATGCAATACATATATAAACCGGAGGTCGCGACTGTGAACCCGTCTGAAAGCTTGCTAGGTGGGCATCGAAGTATCGAGAAGCGAGACATCCAACCGTGTCTTGACACACCAAAGCGGGAACAAGACCCAAAAGCGCATCGGTGGCCCTGATCACCAGTTGACGCCGCAGACCGGCCAGCACAAAGGGAGCATTTGGCCTCTGTGGCAAGCGTGTAGAGTTGCACGGTTGTCCTTGGTGACACCTCATCATGGTATCCATGACTCGCCGTTGTAACACTGTACAGATGTTGCGTTTAAGCACGTCTCAGGCGACTGTGTGCTTTGCGCAGTCCATGTATGTCAGGATCAAGCGACATAAAACAACAATATTTTTACATGTCGAACCCACAGACACAGTGCTAGAGGTCAAGCAGAAGCTGCAGGAGCTGACACAGCAGGTATGCAGCCTGCAGCCTGTGCACATCAAGCACTAAGCAAGGCAAAGGCATTGACAATGTACTCTACAGGCCCCAGAGACACAAAGACTTTATCTCAATAAAAACATGTTGGAAGAGGCCAGGCAATTAGCGGATCTCAAAGTGGAAAATGATGATGTTCTGGGTCTGGCATATCAGCAATCAGGTGAGCAAACAGGTTTTTGGAGTTTGCTAGTGTATCCTGTATAGAATGCACGCTGCAACAGTTCCATGCATGCAGATGGAACATGGGAAGATGTCAGCATAGCTGAATATGTCCCAGAAATGGACAGCACGGTGCACAGCTGACAAACATTACGACTGAGCAATGCGTCAGCGTTCCATTATGCAGCATCAGCAAGTGAGACTGGCACCATGAACAGCTTCATTGACCATGACTGGGAATTCACAACACGTCAGCAGTTCAGCTGCCGATCTCTAGACTGAAATCCTGTCGATGTGTGAAAGTATGGTGCACACAAAATCGTTGCAGTTCCTGTCGATAGTGAAATTTCAACTCAGTTGAATTGCTTGTTTCTGGGTCAATGCAGCACTAGCTGCTTCTACAGAGACAGTGTAATTTACCTGTCACTCACACGCCTTGGATTTGCAACACTATCAATCGTTGACTGGTGTGATTGATTCAGGCTATACAAACCCCTGACAATACCTAAACGTATTGCTGCCTGAAATTGAGATGCTGTCATGTGGCACGAACGTGCTGCTGAAAAAGCAGATGACATTTGCTGGACTAAAGGCGCAGTGCTGGTACGCTTTCATCCCACAAAGCCATGAGCCATCACGTAGTAAGGGCATGTGCTCTGCATCTCTGCTACTTGGAAATATGCAGCACATTGAGCAAATGGACATGAGAAAACAACGAGGCACTTGCATTATTGGCATCTCGCTGCAGCAGCACTGGAACAGGTGCTGCAACACGCTGATATGTTTGCCACAATGACAGTGTGATCATGTCAGTGGTGCATGCTGATGCGCCTTGTCCTGACAGCACATGTGCCTGCCAATGGCTATCTTGTTATAGCTTCAAGATCCACCGTTTCACCAAGAAGATCAACAGCACAACCCCCAAAATGACTGCAATGGGCATGTATTTGCGTATAAGCGCCTGCAGGCATCATCACCATGCTTTCACACTGGCACAATGTTGCTGTGCTTGATCAGCACATTGTATGTCAATACACGCAAAGCAACAGCTTGCAGACAGTCAGCTCAGAGCCATCAGGATTGCATTTGCCTTGATTACGCTGCCCATGCCTAGTATCTGAATACAAGGGCAGGATGTGAAAGGTCTGGACTGACCTGCCGATGCAAGTCCTTTGCCACTGCTGCATACTTCTTGGATTCTGCGGTGAGCGTGCTGCTCATCTCAGTCATTCCTGAGGTCATCAAAGCATAGATTTAGTCAAGATCAGCATTGCAATTGTCATGCAATCTGCCCAAGATAGCAGCAGGTGCAAATTTGTGGCCACAGGCAATGCAAAGAGGATTGTTGCAGTGGGAAACAAGCAAGCTTACTGTCCAACCTCTCGCCGTGATTAAGGACGTCTTGGATGTTTTTGGTCATGATAGAATGCACTTCTGAAATGTCCTCCGTCAGCTTTGCCATATTCCTCTGCGTCCGTGTATCAATATAAAGCTTCTTGGTCTTTTGAATAAAGGTGTCTGCACAATTCCCGGACAATCAGACTGAAGTGCAAACATTGCGTGTCAAGTCAAGGCCAGCAGTGAACCCACACAGCCACAACCAATGATTCTCGCTGTGGCATTGTCATGCGATGCAATGGCTTGCAATGCCAAGCAAGCTGTGTAAAGCTTGCACAACAACAACGAGATTTCGCTGGGCCATGCTCTGTTGCATTGTCAGCTTGTTGTCTGTGAAATGTGGGCAACGCAGCTATCATGGACGTACCAAACTTGATGAATGCATACGGTCTCTTTGCTTGCTCAATATCCCGCCCGTACAAGCTAAAGAATTCCCTCTGTAGCTCTTCAAGATACTGGTATGCAAGTTTCTTGGGGTAGCTTCGCTCGACCAGTGTGAGATAGCATACATCATTGTCTATGATATAGTGAAATGTGAATGCACCAGATTCCAAGGAAGCCCTTGCAGCAGGAGCGCCACTGGAAGCCATCTTTTTGAACAATTGCTGCCCAACAATGAAGATTATGTCAGAAGTTTAACGTGCTTGCTTGCTGCAACAGTGACAAAACAACTGTGATACCTTTGCTTGCTGCTTATAAGGTTCCACGTCATGGTGATTGTCGCTATCCAGGCCTTCGGACAAAGGCAAGCCATCGTGTTTTCTGGCAATCATGGTCAGGCGCACCATGTTGCCCTAATCTGATCTACTTCACTGATTGAGCGCAAACAAGCTGCTGCAGCTGGACGCAGTGACCCCTAGATCAGGCTTCCACTGCTTGCCAAGTCGCTGATCACAAACAAGTATGCGATGACTTTGCTCAGAGTAAGCAAGTTGCGCGCTTACGCCGCTTAAGTGCCAGATCAGGTGTCAACGGCGGTTAGTTTGGCACACTGGTAGCGTGTGCTCGAGTGAGCGGAAGCGCTGCTACTTATTGTCAAGCTAATTTTGGTATTGTTTGCCCACCGTGCGTGCGACAGATTGCCGCTGTGGCCGTGCATTAGCTCGCAGGAGCTTCCAGAAGAAGAGGTTTGCCAGGAGCCCAGAACATTGCAATTCACATGAGCTGGATGTCTGTGGCTTCAGATCATGGCAAAGCTGATTACGTGCTTCACATTTGCCGAATGTGTTGGAGCATGCTAGTCACAGGCCCCTGCATTTTATCAGTACACACATGGTGGACGTTGCCCCGGCATGCCCGCTTGACTAGAACTCTGGACCTATGCTTGTCATGTGTCCAGTTCCAGTTGATTCACAAGCACATGTCTAAAAGGTTATCGTTTGTGCAATTCTGGAAAACTTCCAATTTCGCAAGCAAGGCTGCAGCAGCATTTAGAGCCGGCTTCAACCAGAAAGGTTTGCTTACAGCTCCTGCTGGGCATGCCTGTTGGGCTTTTGCACCAAAAAGGCTCAAGATCATGAAGGTACAATGAAGCAAGGGCTATGTGCCTCAACATTGACTTGTCAACCAGCAAGCAATTCTGCCTTCTTGCAGAAAACAAAAGTCACATGCACTAGGCACATGCAAGTCGACTCAGTGAACATCCTTTACAATAGACTTTCGGCGCGCGGATCCGGCAAGGTTCAGCCGAACCGGTCTGCGCGTAACCTCGCAACTTTACAGATGAAGCTATCGCGTCCTTCGCATCGCTGAAGCTGGCTCGACTACGGCTCTGAACCACTGATCACCTACATGCTTCCCGTTCAAGCGAACATTGCCGGTTTGGCCTGGCGCCGCTTTCTTGACTGCTTGAACTCGCACTTTTGGTGTCAAAAGCGAGAGCTCAGGGTGCCAACGCTGCCGTAGACCCCAGGTGCCAAGGTCATGGCTTCCCAAGTCCGCTTGTTCGCGCGCTTGCAAGAAATGGCCGTGATAGCAGCTATTTCTTTCTGGGTTGCTCAAATTATCGGGCACTCGATGGGCACCGTGCTGGCGCTTTGCCTACTGTGCCATCACTGGGCGTGGCTTCCTGCCAGCACCTTTTTGCTGATCCAGGTAACAAAGCTGTATGTACAAATCCATGACGGTGCTGCCAGCACAAGCTGAATTTGACAGCGTTTCATGTTGGCATTGTTTGCAGCTCATCATTGTGATTCTACCGGTCGGAGATGCTCCAATAGGTGCGCAAAGGTCAGACTGCCTCACAAGTTAGGCAGCCTAAGGAGCCTCAGCAACACCTGACCAGAAACCATCTGCTGCACTGTTCTAGACAGCGCACATCAACAGGCTATCCATGGAAGCAAGCGTTCCCATTTGCAATGCAGCAGATACTGCACAGCAATAGGCATACACAGAAATATTGCCATGTGCATCACAGCGGCTACTGCACAACAACAGGCTATACACAGAAATGTCACCTTCTGCACTGTAGCAGTCAGAGCACAGCAGCAGGTTACACACACAAGATGTTGCCCTCTGCAGGGCCATCAAATTTTCAGTCAAATCGGCATTGACTTACTTTTCATGCAAAGTGACTGTGGAGGATGATGAAGCGTTGAAACCTGGCACAGCCTACATAGTGGGTACGACACAAGTGTGACACCTGTCTCAAAGCTCAACTCCTGATTGCTCAGGCTGGTTGTCTCACACTTCAAGTCTCAAATCATGATCTTGCTCTTCTGCTGACATCATGCTTCTGCATGGTCTTTTGCCCTCTCACAGACACCAGCAAGTTTGTGACAAGGGAACAATATTGTCAGTGATGATGTCTATGTGGACCCTTATTGGGGCCCTTTAGTTGTGACTATACAGGCACGAGTCGCTGGAGTACCTCAGCACAAGCACTAGCACTGATCGATTGCATGTTGATTGTAGGGCTAGAGCCCCATTCAGCCCTGCCCTTGGCCCTCCCAATGGTCTTTACTGATCACTGCCCGCTCCTGCCTAAGGGCCTCAGAGGCATCAGGATCTTAGCTCACACTGCGGTGAATCTCCTTCTCCAATGCAGCAGCAAAGTTGCGCTCGCTGCAAGCTAAGTCTTTCTCAGGCTGTCATGTCAGACAACTATATACTGCTAGCAACATTGCGCCCAAAGAATGGATGTGAATGTGCGTGTTATTCTTAAATGTACTACAAATTGATTTTTGCTGCATGCATTGCATGCCAGTCACATCATGGTCTGGTGCAAACAATCATGCAATCAGCTTGCCTGGGAATGCGGCATACACAACACACAGTTGCATTGTACATGTAACTCTGTTCCACATGGGTGATGTCAAAGACAAGTGTCAAGTGGTCCTTTATGATCTGATGACAGCCCCAATATGCATGTGCAGCGTTCACTCAACGTGCTGGATAAATCACTGTGATCATGCTGAGGCTAACACCATGAGCACCTGCCACAGCCCTTCATGACGCTCCGTTATGCCATGATGCTGTTGCCATACTGCAGTCGCTTTACATGCCTGCAACACGGCATTTCTGGTGGTGGTTGGGAGCTCGCCGAATAGATAAAGCCAATATCCACAAATTGCTGGCAGCAAAAAACAGTGTTGTGCTGGTGCCTGGAGGCATCAAAGAATGCATGGCTATGAAGCATGGTCAGGAAACCCTGTACCTACGCAAGAGGCTGGGTTTTGTGCGCTTAGCGTTGGAATCTGGAGCCCCTTTGGTGCCTGCCTTTGCTTTTGGCCAGAGCGAAGCATACTCGTAAGTCTGCCACCAGAACATGCGTTTGGTCCTGCCCAACAGTGTTGTGAATTCTGCTTGCTATGCAAGAGGCTTGGTTTTGTGCGCTTGGCATCGGAAAGTGGAAGGCCTTTGCCGCCTGCTGTTGCTTTTGGCAAGAGCAATGCGTACTAATTAGTCATGCATGTGATGATGCATGGGCAAATGCTTGGTACTTGTGGTTTTGGTGGAGTTCCGCTGACTTATGATGCAAGTGTGTTGCACCAATGTGTTGGTGCTCGGTTTGAAACCATTTCTCACTCATCCTCACTCAGTACTCTCTCATTGTGCACTCCTTATTCATGCACATCCACCTATCAATGTCTTGATAATCACACACAGCTCATTTATACCTTACTCATCACTCACTTTTGACTCATTCATTACTCAACCATGACTCATGCAGGTGGGCGAGGCCCGGTCCCCCATGGGCAATGGACTTCTGCAGGCGGGTGCTGGGCTTTGTGCCCCTGCTCATGTGGGGTATTTGGTATTCCGCAGTCCCACACAAGGTGTGCTGCTTTGTTGCTGCTGGCAGTGCTAGCCAAGTCAGTGAATTCTTCCATGGTATTTGACGATTGATGAATCACTTTGTCAGCAGCATGTGATGGAGAGTCGATCAACACTGCAACGGCACCAACCTGCAGAGTAAGTAATGTCATTGTTGATCAAGATATCACCAGCTTCAATTGCTGTGCCTCTCCTCCCTGCTGCCTTCCCCGTTTTCACCCTCAAAATACTAGAGACTGCCTGACATCTTTCATGACATGGACTTGCAGAATGTGTAGCTGGCTTGACAAAACAGACCATCACACATGTCGTTTTTTCGTCGGCTGCAATCAAACAGGTCATTCCATGCAGCGTGCTGTGCTGCATGCAGGTCCCAATCCATGTGATAATTGGCACTCCACTTCATGTGCCTCGGATACAGAATCCAACTGATAAACAGGCACAAGTGTATCTCGACATGTACATTGAGGCAATGGAAGGTCTTTGCAAGCGCTACAAACATGAGACTGGCCATGGTGGCATGCAGTTCCAGATCATTTAGCGATTATTTCCACGCCAACAGCTCGAGGCCCTGCCATTCTACAACAGAATATAGATGGCAGGCCAAAGACATTGGACTCGACCTACTGCTGGGCCCCTGCCGTGCACCAGAATGTGTGCAACAAGCCCTGTCTTTGCTCATGTGTTTTGATATGTTCCAGAGTGCTTGCCCTGAACAAAAGCACATGCTCATGATGGTGTACCAAATGTGTGTGGTGCATCAATGATGAATGTAGTGTACAACATGTTTGTTTGGTGAAAACTACCCTCAGATTCAGTCAGATGTGATCAGATATTTGACAACAGCGCTGTTCTGTGCCAGCCTTGGCATTTAGTTGCAGCTGTCGGTCCTCTCAGAAGTGTCTGTTGTGTTACTGTTTTGTCATTTTCTGAACACAATGAAGGAGGACACAGCTTTGTGTCTTTGTGTTCTTCGCCTGCCCGCCAGAGGTTTCCAGACATAGCAGCACCTTTCCTAGGTTTGTGTGGATTTGCAGACTTTTCCCTTTATTGCATTGTCTCCACGAAAATAACGCTGATACAAGTCAGGCAATGCTGAGAACTTTGCCTAATAACGTTGGTGATGACGGCATGTTGCCTGTTTGATTATGGTCTAGTGGACTCAAACGTTCAATCAGTCTGTAACTGTGTAGAGCCTGGACAGTAAGTGTGACTGCATGCCTCAATAGTGGCCATCCGTCCATGGCTTGTGCCTCAGTGGCCGACAAGTTTCAAGATTGGTGTGATGCTTTCGTTGAAAGCCTGAGCAGCATCTGCATGCTCAGATACTTATGACACTTGCCCATTTCAGATTCTGCAATTCAAAGCAGCATACACAGTGTAGCTGGTTTAGCTGGCTGAAGGCGAACATGAGTCACATTGGCAGAGCACATCTGTGTTGATACGAATAACGACTGTGCACTTGTGGCAACAAGAAATGCCATACTTAGCCACTCACAATTGAGAATCTGGACCTCAGGAATTTGAGCAAACACCAAAACTCACATAGTCTGCTTTCTCATGAGACGCTGAATTCAAAGTCAAGCTATCTACTCGCTACGTATGCCTTTTAACACATTCTACTGAATTTGCACCACCTTCCCTGCTTAGACATTACATGAAAATGCATGGCAAACATGTCTGCCCTCAAGGGCTGCAGGGCTTTTCTGATGCAGCTGCCTTTTGCAGCAAGAAATGGATTTATTGAGCAAACACATCTACACATCTACGCTCCTCACTGGTCAGACCTATGGTTTCTGGTCAAAAGAGATTGCCCCAGACTCGTCCTGCTGCACACTAGCTTGCCTGCAGTTTGGGATGCAGGTCATGTCAATGGTTGATTTGACACCTGTGCCCGAGCAAACGCAAAGTAGGTCACAGGTCTGCCTCACCCTGTTCCTGTAGGCCATACGGCCGTTGTTGCCCAATTAGCGTGTCTCAGTGAGGTCTTTGATCCAGCCTGCTGCTCACTTCAGCTCATTGTTTAGTCAGCCAGCATGCATCTGCTTTCAGGTCGGCTTTGCAGACGTCCATCCTCATTTGCTGTCGTGGGCTTCTCCTCATGTGTTAGTCAGGGTCAAATTCAGCAGCCAACTCTTGTCCAGTCCACCTCATTCTGCATCCTCTTCTGCCTCTAGCTGCTGAATTGCGCCAGTGCTACGATGACCATCCACATAGTTGGCGGTCATGGTCAGACTCACAATCAGGTCCATACTCAGGCTCTTCCTAATCCTCTTCTGCCTGTATTTGCTGGTCTGCGCCACTGCACTCGCTGCTCTTCTGCCCACTGCTTCACATCTCTTAGTCGTGGTCAGATTCAGCATCGAGTCTTGACTGTAGCCCTTCTAGCCCAGCTAGCCCTTATGCATTCTCTTCATCGATTTCTGTCGCTGTTTGCTGACCTGCACCGTCTGACCAGAGTTCTGCCTGAGCGCATTCAACTTCACAAATACTAGTCAGGGTCACTTTCAACATCCAGAGTCAGTTCGAGTCCACATTCTTCTCCAGCCAGCTCTGCTATTATTTGCTCATCTGCACCGTCTGACCGAGATTGGGCTTGAGACTGTTCAACTGCTGAAGAGACACACCCTGAGCTTGTGCAGGAGTCCATGCCAGCATGTGAAGCCTGCTGCACCTCATAGACTTGTATCGTTTGAATCTCTGGTTCTGCTGCCTTTATTTGTTGCTGTTGAGCAGACTGCTGTGTGTATGTCTGCAGCCCTTCAGCACAACTTTGACGCCAGCTCTGCAAATCAGAATGTCAAATGGGAGGAGACTTGTCGCATTTGCAAGCAAGAAGAGTGCCATTTGTGTGTCATTGTGCGAATGCCGTGCATAGAGCACTGAGCGCTACCCTGGCTTCGTGCAAAGGATGGGGTCACAAGATATTGCTGCTTGTAAAAAGTAACAACAAAGCTGCTCTGAGGCAGGATCAGGGACAGTTGCAATAACACATGTTGACATCAGACCAGCATGCCTGCCTTGTGAGAAGTAGCTGTGCTCCGACACGGACATGCGTCATTGCATTAACACCATCTACCTTTTTAACAGCAGGGATTGAGGGCGGCAGCCACAACGGTATTTGCAAGTATAGCACAACATTTGCATGTGACAATGCACTGCTCACACATGCACTTGTACCACCAATACTTACCTTGATCACAGCAGGATCAGGAACGGCCACCACAGCATGATTCAAATCTCCCATCGTGCCTGTACCCTCAGGGGCTGTTTCACGCGTAGCAGCCAGGGCTAGACACCGTCCTAGGGCTGATGCCACACATGGTGACACAGCATTGCCGATCTGTTGATACCTGTATACACACAGCAGTCAATGTTGCAATACACAGCTTTGGAACTTTGCACACAGCAGCGCCTGGATGATAGGAAGATATTGAACAACATTGTTTTGTCTGATTTTTGCATGTTGAACATCAACCGTCCTTATTGTGACGCTCAACCGTAAAACCGTAAACCGCAAACAAGCCGGCCTGGCAAGATAGGACTTGGGCCACACACCTAGCACATGTGCTGGACATGGTGATCATTTGCTATTTTCATTATTGCCAATCTGTTGATAGCTCTGCGGATAGCAGTCCATGTTGCAGCGCATGGCTTTGCGCACAGCATTGCCGATTTGCATATGGGCATGGATGACATGCTGCAAGCGGATGATGCAACTCAGGTATGCATTGACACAAACACAGCCACGACTGTCTGTCACAACCTGATGCAGTGTCTTGCAAAAGCATACCTGGCCCAAGCCTGCCATTGCAATCCTGCAGTGAAATTCATCGGATTTCATTGCCCACCACAGAAAGCGCAAAAAACCCTTAAAACCTTACAAGCTAACCAATTTCCCCAGCAGAAACAAAATTTGTATCATTTTTTAGGGGTTTTTGATCGCCCGAAATGCAATGAACTATAATGTCAGGGGCCATTGCACGGCCACAACAATTCAGGCACAGATCAATGCAGACACAGTCAGGGGAGCGCTACACTCCACAGACTAACCCAATTTGTTGTAAACGCACACCTGACTTTGAATTTGCTGTTGCATGCTTGCTGCAACCCAGGGATTGATTGATGCTGACATACACACAAGCGTCTGACATAGGACAGTCCATCTTGCTGCTGAAGCACGCTTGGCCTTGAATGTGCTATTGCATGCTTGCTGCAACCCAGGGAGTGATTGATGCCGACATATTCACAAGCGTCCAACATAGGACAAATAATCTTGCTGCTGAAGCATACCTTGCCTTGAGTGTGCTGTTGCATGATTCTTGCAAGCCCGGCATGGATTGATGCAGACACAGTGACAAATGCTGTTTACAGACTAATCCATCTTCTGGTGATAGCATACCTGGCTTTGAGTGTGCTGTTGCGTGAATACGCTCCAAAGCTCTCAGGCTGCTTTCCCAACCCAACCAGGGCAAAGTAGTCTGGGAAGCCCTGCACACACAATCAGACCCTCTGCAACATTTGCTGGTGGTAATGAGTTTTCCATCAGTGCATAATCCTGCAGCTTGTTGACATCAGCTTGAACCTGATCTTGCAAATGCCGACTTTATAAAGGAAAGTTGGGTCATCAGATGCATGCTGATGCTTGCCTTGATACTTTCTGCCAGAAATTTTGCAAAAGTTTTAGCAGGCCACCTGATCTCCATCGACTGCAACTATTGTCTGTCTGGTATATTGAGCAATCCCTGATGCGCTTATGCATGTCTTCATGCATGAATGGCCATGTGTACAGCTTGTCGCCACCCTGTTGAGTATCAATAGTGCACGTCAGTGCAAAATTCGGATCACACCAGAGCCATGACTGAATGTGGATGGTATTATTTAGATTACTTCACCCAACTGCAGATGATTTGACCTGTTAGCTGATATCTCAAGCCTTGTGCCAGACACCAGTAGTACCAGACGCTCTCAGGCGCAGCGAGTGACTGCAACTGCCTGGCTGTGGCAAACAACTGCCACTGCTATTCATGACGGATCAACTGCCTCAAGACCAACAGCATGTTATGCAGGTCAAAGCATGAAACTGATTCCAGACAATTCTGCCATGCTACGTGATGCCACGGGTTGTCTATACCTGCATTCGTGCATTCTCCCGAACAGTGACCACTCTGTCTTGGTCAGGGTGTAAAAGGGATAAGCTGTGGGGCTCAGCGCGTCCAACTACCTGCAAAGCAATTGGTACAATCTGGACGCAAGCTGTTGAAAACACGCAGTGCATGATACAATCATTGTGCAAACCTCCTGGGCTGCTTCTTGACACAAAGCCTTCCGACGCCGAACAGCACATCAGCAGGTCATACGGTGAACCTTGACAACAGAATGATCCCAAAAGCAACGTCAAGGGCTGTCTACAGTAGACTTGAAGGAGATGAGAATTGCAAGCAGACCCTTTGCCCCGTTTGGACATCGAGTGGCAGGACTTGACCCTGCTACAACGAATTGAGCCATATGCTAGTTCATGTTGAAAAAGCAAAACCTGCTGAAGACAGCCTCTGCTTACTCAGGAGCCTTGACTGGTTTTGCCTCTAGCAGGCATGCAGCACATGGGTATGAGTCTCAGGTAACACTTTCCATGATGGCGAAAACATCTTGTAAACAAGTTTGCTCTGCAGATGCCAAGCAACAAGTGTGTCATTGTCAAGTGGCTGGTCTTTTGAAACGCAAAGCGTTGGAAGATTGAGACAGTCTAAAGGAACATACAAAACTTCACAGTATGCTTGGTTACCATGCAGCATAGTCCATCATGCCATGAGCTGCCAAAGCAAGACTTGTTATTGCTGTTGCTGTTGCTGCTGTCCTAATTGTTGGCGCTTGTTGCTGCTTGCTGCTTTTGCTGCTGGTGTTGCTGCTGCTGTTGTTGCTAAAGAGCCAAATCCTTTACCGTGCAGCGCAGCTCGTCATGCCACAAACGGCCATAGCAAGCCTTATTGCCTGAGGACCTTCCTTTCCTATAGGTGAAGCAGAAGCGAGGGCAGACAGCGGCTCCAGTTGGCAACAGCACATTCTGGGAAGGGCAATCTGCGCCCGGGCACTGGGAACGGCCCTTGAGCTTAGCAGCATGGGTGTGCCCAGCACAGCAGGTGCCTGTGCAACAGTCAAGAGTCTGACAGAATCGTTGTCTCACAAGGTAGGAGGGTATCAGACGAGGCTTGCAATAGTCCTTTGCTCGGTCAGTGAAGGCAAGCAGCAGCTCCAGTTGGGAACGGCACATTCTGAGGGAGGCAATTTGGCCCAATGCATTGGGAATGGCCCTAAAGCTTGGCAGCATGGGTGTGCCCAGCACAGCAAGTGCCTTTATATATATTTTCAGCGTTTGACAGGGTTGTTGTCAGATTCGTTGTAGGAATCTTCCCATTCTGACTTTGCTGTTGATGACTACAATCGATGGGCAGCCTATCATCACTGCGAGGCACGCAAATCTTTTGCCAGCATAACATACCTGTGATGACAGAGCTTTGCACAGGAGCCTTTAATTGCCGTCCTCTCAGCTGCACTCCAGGCCAAAGTGGTCACCATGCTCAATGACCGTTGCATGCTTTCTCGGTCAACAGCAGTATGCAAGGGATGCTGGTAGTGACTGACCATTCTTCCAGGTACAGACGCCAGGCAAGTCATGAAACGAGGCTCCTCGCTGCTTGGGTATGAGGCACATTCGCAGGTGGTCATCTAGGTGTGGCACCAAGCTGCGGTGATCTCTG
Organism: Trebouxia sp. TZW2008; assembly: GCA_002118135.1. NCBI lineage: Eukaryota > Viridiplantae > Chlorophyta > Trebouxiophyceae > Trebouxiales > Trebouxiaceae > Trebouxia > Trebouxia sp. TZW2008. The sequence continues at coordinate 196,151 of BDIU01000110.1, forward strand.
ACTGGACCTTCAGAACAATAAGCTGCCTCGACACTGGCCAAAACCTGCATGAATCGCAGTCAAGCCAAGTGTTACAAACAATCTGGCACAGAACACGCATCAACGCTGCAGTGCTCCTTGATTGGGCCTTCAGAATGACAGGCTGCCTTGACACTAGCCAAAAGCTGCATGCATTTTCGTGTTCTTGAGCTAGTTGAGCATTCAGGACTAGAATGGCGTTCAAGACAAGTGCAGCGTCACAGCCACAAAGGTCTTTTACCAGTTTGTCAACAGGCTAAGGGCCTCAAACATTGATGAAAGGCATCACATGTGACACAATGCCTGTTACTTGCAGAATGGTTGACAACAACACGCAGATAAACCTTTCAGATGCTGAAGACACTTGAATGGGCTCGCTTGTCCAAAACCCACATGATACATGGCACTGACAAGTTTCTGATGCAAAGAACACACCTGCTTGCCTATCTCATAATGCAAAGCCTTTGTGGCAGCTAGTAACTCATCTACCCATTCCTCCACATCTTCAGGGTCACATTCCTCTCCGCACTGCTTGTGTACGGCCTGCCGTGCAGAACTTTTCATCTTCTTCTTCAGCTGGATGTTGACCTCAGCTGTGTCCATCCTCTTCCTCTTGCAGTTGCCTGCTTTGACTGGTTGCGGACCTGGGTCATGAATGCCTCTGTGGGTGGCAAACTTCCGACCAACCTGCAGACACATATTTCAGCAACTGATATACTACTCATGCCTTGCTGAACACGCTTTGCTTTATTTTGACATGTACAGTGCCTTCTGACAGCTGACTTTTGTCACATCACTGTACAAACATTGTTTTGATACTGTAAGTTGTGATAATGAGAACAATGCATGCTGACTGCAGTGCTTTTTTGAGTGGAACAAAGTCATAGGAACAAAGACAATTAGGACAACAAGAACCGCAAATGGCATTGTGGCAATCTCATCTGCTCAGTCCCACCCAACAGCCCGCACCATTCACACGCTTTCCTTCTTGCAGTCTGCTGACCAATCTGCATCACCCTGTCATGTTCTGCGCTATCCAACTGTCGGTGTTTGTACTATCAAGCAGTTTGCATTCAGAGTGAAAAGTGCTTACTTGCTCAGTCCTGCCCAACAGCCTGCACCCCTCACACACTTTGCTCCTCTCAGCCTGCTGACTAATCTGCATTGCCCTATCAGCAGCTGCAGCTCTGCATGCCTGGGATGACTCATGAAAGGGCGGTGGCCGCCGTATGAAATGCTGAAAGGGGGTTTGTGGTGGGCTTTTGTAGTCCAGGCTCTCTGCAAAGCTGAAGCTGGAGACGTCTGGCAAGTCACTCAAAGCGTCCCCAATCATTGGCTGCAACATCACAAGCACAGTCTTGGACAGAACAGAGAGGGAAAAAAAAGGATGCTAGGCAGTCTCTGCTGTTTGCTGCATGAGGTGCAAAGCTGAAGCTGTAACCTCAGGCGAGTTACTCAAAGCATCAGTGAAGTGATTAGGAAGAAGGCAACAAACCCAATGACTGGCAGAACTGGCACCAGCAATAGTGATTGCAGTTGTGTTTCAGAATAAGTAGAGGGCAAGACAAAGCAGCCCTTGAGAATACTTAATCAGGGAATCTGTACAACTACAGTAGGTCCTGTGTCAAAAGCCAGTGCTCCCAGAGACAGGCCAGGGCAGCCATTAGGGCATTGACATTTGTATGGGCAAAGGATCCAGATCAAGATTAGCTTTGATTGCAGTGCTTGCCGCAAACATGGAGCTGAACGCATGTCAAAGAATGCTGCAAGAATCTCCATGCAAACAGAATGTAAAGCAGCTGTGGCAGTGGCATGAAACATGTTGATATGAGTCAAGGTAATGAGAATCCCAAGCAACGCAATGCACCATGAACCCCCTCGAGCATTATTTGATGAAATGCATGTCTGGACAAATTCAAGAAGACATGGTCATACTGCTCCAGCAGCGTTGCGCTATGTCTGAGCAAGTGATGTTGTATGACGGGCAATCTTTTAGCAGGCTTGTAGCCATCAGATGTCAGTGAAATCATCTCCCCACAATAGGAGAGTCCCCTAAAGGGAAAATCACCAATGGCAGAGCATTTCTACGGGATGTCTTGCTTGTGAAATTGACAACACAGAGATCTTGACAGAGACAGGCACTGTGTGGCGCCATTTGGTGGTTTCATCAAAAGGCTCAGGACAAGGGGCTTATATTGCATTACCATGGCAGCAAGTTGACTACAGCAGAAATTAAAATGACAAAAGGACCGCGACAGCCTTTGAGAACTCACCACTGGCAGAGCATCACAGCGAGATGCCTCGCTGGCAAAGTCCACGACACACAGACCCTTGACAGAGACAGGCACTGTGTGGCGCCATTTGGTTGCTTCATGGGAAGGCTCAGGAAATGGGGGTAGCTGCTCAACCCCTGATCTAGCCCCCCACACAAACATCCTGCACCGCAATCTACATTCATTGTGTTGCAGGAACAGGAACAAGAATGGAATACACAAACAAGTGTCTTCGCCTTTTGGATGTCACAACAGGAGCCTGCATGAATGAAAGCAGCCCAGGACTGTCTTGACACTTGAACAGCAAGTGTTGATAAGCAGCAACAGCATGCTGCTGCTCTGCACCTGCCAGCAAGACATGCTGACGTGTCTTGTGCGGCACAGTGTCAGGATAGCTTGCCATGCTAGCTGGCAAATCACCTGGCTTGAGGCACTCGCTGGTCACATGCTTCCATAATGCCTCACAGCCAGTTGTTGTCTCAGCCAAAGCAGTGAATAAAATGAGCACATTGTTGTGGGTGACACATCACTGACCTGTGTCTAGCTTGAGACACACCCTAATCACAGGCTTCAATTATGCCCATGCACCTTTGCTGATAACCTCAACACAACGACATATTTGATGTCTGTGCTAATACATCACAGCAACAGCACCAAGAGCAGATGACATAAGATGGCACATCTCAAGCTGACACATTGCTCGCTAGTACACGGCCTGCTACGTATAAGTAATGTTGTATACAATTAGGATATACAAGCATGGGACAGACTGAAATAGTGTGACCAGTGGGTCAACTGACCTGTTTCTGGCTTGAGGCACTCCCTGGTCACAGGCTCCAATGATTCCCATGCGCACTTGATAGTTCAGCTGAAGCAGCGAGCCCATGGCACTTTTGGCGTACATGCCGTCCTCCTTTATAAGAGAGTCCACGACATTCTCCATCAGTACGAAGCCTGGCTTGAACCAGTCAACCACATCATAGAAAGCCTCCAGCTGCCGGTTCCTGCAACCAGGGAGTCACCAGATGTATCACTGTAGCATGCAACAAGCAATGCACAGCAGTCGAGTGTTTGATAGCATGGGTCACTGAAAGTGTATTTTGCAACTTGCCACACAGTAGCTTCAATGCATCAGACGCAGTATGCAAGTATGTCAGAGTATCCAGCACTGAAGTGAAGGGTACGTTGATTTACTGCCTGCTGTGTGTGATTCAGGACAGAATGCCTGAAACACGTGCACACAATAAGTTTGGGACAGTTGCTCAAAGCTCTGCTGTTGGAACACAATGACAACAACAATTGAGTCCGCGCAACAGGACAACATGCAGCAGCGCGTGAATGGTGCAGCGTCATACAGCGTTGCACGGTGCATGCGGCGAAGGAATGGAGCAACTCGACAGTTCGCTTGCGTTGGCACAAAATGGCTCTGGACAGAAAACAATGGAGCAGTTCATTGCTTCTGTATGCACCTAGCTGGGTGATGGAACCTTGCTAGAGGCTTGTCAATGATGACTTTGATGCAGCCAATGTGGCCTCCTGTGACCAACACAATGGAGTGGATGAGTGCTGCATGCTAACCTGGAGTCATCTCTGATGTCAACACGCAACGCATGCCGATTGTGGCCTGACAGTCCCTGGCACGGTGGCCCTCCCATTACAATGTCTATGTCCCCTGCAATGCGCACAGCCAGGTTACCTCACCTTGCTTGATACTGCTGTCTTCTGCCAGATGCAATCAAAGGATATTTGTGCAATCAAACATCCTTTGATTGCACACTGAAATCACACATCAAGTGACTCAACATGTTTGCAACTTGGGTAGCGACCTGTTACAGGTCTACCTAGAATCAACATCATGTTACCTTACAATACAGTCTGCATACTGAACTAGCCAGAACCACTGCAAGCAGCCAAATGCAAGTCACCTGGATAGAATGCAACAGCTGGAGGGCTGTGAAGCTCAGCTCACCTGATGCCCTATTTAGCAAGCTGCATGCAACCAACACACATGCATCTCATTGCAGCTGGTAGCGTCATCAGACCAATTGGGTCCCTTTTCTCTCCTGGATTAGCCTAGCTTGCCTTGCATGATTGCAGTCAGAGGTTAGCAGCAGGACAGCTGGAATAGCACCTGGGAAGGGAACACGCTTTTGTTGCCGCACGCTCTTGACAAAGTCAAAGAGCAGCTCATCACAGTTCAGTTTGTCTTCATCTTCCCAGGTTGTGCCGTCAGGATGATCACGATCTGCCCAGTTCTGCCACTTGACCTTGAACTGCAACCGGCAGTTGTTCTGCCTCAGGCCTTCGAGCAGATTGCCCTTGTCCTGCCCTGCATCATGCACTGTCCCGATGTAACCAAGATGGCAATGATGACAACAAGAAGAAGAGTATAAAGGTGGTAACCCTCAGGGCATCTAGCAGATTGCCCTTGCCCTGCCCTGAACTACGCAGCCCTCACTTGACTCTGCTGCTGGTGACAAGGAGCAGAAATGCACAACTGAAGTGCCTTCACATTTGCTCAAATGACTTGCCTCTTGCTGCATACGCTGATGAAGTGATGCGACTGCAGCAGGCAGCTGCACTCAATGGCACAATGTGAGCGTATTTTAAAACATTTAGCACTTTGATTTGATTTGACTTGACTTTGTGATAGTCAGCTACAGTACAGTCTTTATGGCCTTACATTGGGTCTCTAGTTTGAATGATGTCCTGTGGACCCCCTGTGGGGTCTCTGAAAGGACGCAACAGGGGGCCAGTACGCAGTGAACAATGGCTGTCAACAGCACAGTCGGTTCTGACTACTACTGGGACAGGTGTCACGACAAAAGAGCCCAAAATTGGGCAGCATATCTGAATGTACACTCAAGCAAGCCTTTCTGATAAGTAAGCAGATCTGGGACATTACCAGAAGTGCCGCGCTCGGCGGAGTCAGTGATCCGTACGTTTTCTATCGCCTCCACATCCCAAGCCTCCTCCTCTTCTGCTTCTTCATCCCCATCATAACGCTCAGCATGCCTGTTGCCTCTGCTGCTTTTTGCCTGTGATGATGAGCCCTGTTCTGCTCTGCTTCTGCTGCGTTTCCCCGGTGAAGATGTGCCCTGTTGTGTTGTGCTTGCAACAGGCCTTGTGAGCTTGCTGCTGTCTGATGCTGCTGGGATTCCCTGCCTATCTTGAGCTTGGCTGCCTGCAACAGCAGCCGCTTTGTTTGCAATCCAAATGTATAAGTGCTGAAATACAGCTCAAAGCATGATGCAACAGCCTGTTGTGTTGTGTTTGCAGCAGTCCTTGTGTTTGCAGCAGGCCCTGCTGTCTGATGCTGCTGGGATTTGCTGTCTATCTTGAGCCTGGCTGTCTGCAGCAGCAGCTGAAATTGAAAAACTCGGCCAATCAAGCACAGGGCCTGACGTCTCAGCCTGTCCAAGGGTTCCTATTGTTGCAGGTGATATTCTGAGCAGGCCAGATTTGAAATTGTTTAACAGGAAAATTTCTGCTACGGAGCACGCAGCCAGAAGTAATTATCATATGAGTATAGATTGATTACACATTTCAGCACATGTGCTAGGTGTGTGTGGCCCAAATCCTATCTCGCCAGGCTGATTTGTTTGAGCATCACAGTGAGGACGTAATAGAGCAAGGATGATCTGTGTCACTACATGTGGTGTACAGTTGTACTTCAGTGCAGTGACAGCAGCATTACTGTGTGTCAAGTTTGTTGATTGGGCCAACAACAGGCTTTGGCTTTTGTGGGTGTGAGACCAACCTTGTGGGGCCAGCAACTTTTGTCTGTTCATGCTGTCTCAAGCAGAAAGCAGAGCACCAGCAAAGAAAGGAGCCATGTACACGTCTTGTGTTTCAGACAGCTATACAAGTGGCTTTGCATATTGCAAGCCAACAGCGTTGTCTGTTCTTCAAGCTTTGCATCTTTGTCATATTGTGACAACAGCATGTGACAACAGCATGTGACAACAGCATGTGACGACAGCATATGACAACAGCATGTGACAACAGCATGTGACGACAGCATATGACGACAGCATGCGACGACAGCATGCGACGACAGCATGCGACAACAGCATGTGACAACAGCATGTGACAACAGCATGTGACGACAGCATGTGACGACAGCATGTGACAACAGCATGTGACAGCAGCATGTGACAACAGCATGTGACAACAGCATGTGACAACAGCATGTGACAACAGCATGTGACAACAGCATGGATTGACTCACCCTCATCAGGAGCCCAAGTATCAGGAAAGCGGTCAGATAGCTTCTTGAGCTTGATGCACAGCATCAACCATTCATCCACTCCCATGCAGTTCACCTGCAACCAAAATGTGCCGAGGTTGGTCATAGTCAGTGCTGTGCTCCCATGCAGTTGACCTGCGACCAACATGTGCCAACCTTTGTCAAAATCATTGCTATGCTAACTTGGTCATCATAACAATCGCTTTGCTACCTTGTTCCCAGTGTGCTCAACAAGCATAGCTTTGCTTACAAGTGTAGTGCAGCAAGGCGCATCATTACTCCCATGTGGTTGACCTGCAACCAAAGAGTGCCGAGGTTGATCAGAACGACTGCTACGCTCCCATGCAGTTGACATGCAACCAAAATGTGTCAAGCTTGGTCTAATAATTGTTACGCCAAGTTTTCCTGGGTGTGCCCAACAACTGGAGCTTTGCTTGCAAATGTGGTGCAGCAAGATGCATAAGCCATTGACTGAATCTGTTGCAGATGATCTGCAGATAACATACGTCAACTTTGCTAGGACAAAAATTGTTGTGCTGTACAACCCCTAGAGTGAAAGTGAGAAAAGCCTTTGCTTGACAATTGCTACACAGAGGCGCAACCACACTGCTCAGCTCAAGGCATAGGCAATCGCAAATGATTTTCTGCAAGCTGCGATTCGCTATCAGTACTGCAAAGATGTGTCAAAGCTTTGAGTCTGGATGATGTATAGCAAATTGTATTGCAAATAGTGTTTTGTCTGACTTCCAAAAGTTGAATATCAGACGTCCCTACAAAGACGCTCAAGACAAGCTTGCCTGGCGAGACACACACCTGGCACATGTGCTGGAATGTATAATTTCACTATTGATTATCGATGTCAAGTCAACTGCTGGAGGTGTCACTGTCTACAGTGACAGAGCTTCAATGGCAACTCACTGCAGCATCTGGGTAGTTGACACGGAAACTGCAGCATGCAGACTCCTCATTGTCCACTGCCCAATGCGTGTTGATGTGAACTCTGTCAGTCTTGTGGTCCACGAAAGACATGCCTCCACAGCCGCAGTAGAGGTCCACTGCATTGAGTACCTACAGAAGTAAAGGCAAAGCTGTTAAACGCTGCAATGCGTCAAAACAATAAATCAGTCTGAAAAGGCAATAGTTGCTCACAAGGTACATCTGTACCTGCAGTGATGTCAGACCAAGGTATGCACAGCGTCACAGTAAAATGCGATTTGTACACTGCGCCTACAGGGTTGATGTGAAGTTCTTGAACACTAAAGCGCTGGACACAACATGCAAACAGGCTTACCCGTGGCAGATGAGTGCCTGTGCTTGCAGCTGCAGGAGAACAGCCCTCAGGATATCTGTCAATGAAGGTGAAGAAGCGGCGGTCATGCTCCTGATTGAACCAGTAGTCACAATTGCCAGGGTCTGTACACCCTGGAGGTACATGCTTCACTGTCACCCTCCTGCCACAACACACAATCTCAAGAGTGTGACCTTGCTTGAGGGGGCAAGCGTCTGCAGTCTAGCTGGACAACATCAAGCTGTGAACTGCCAGTGCCTGAGAAACACAAGGGAAGCAAGCATCTTCTGCATGGCTTACAAAGGGCGGTCTTGCAGGCCTGACAAGAATGTTATTGTCAGTTCTCAGTACTGGCAGTGCAAAAGCAAAGGTAAGGATGACGCAGTCAGCTCAACGACCAGAAGATGCACAATGGCAAGCAGCTTTTGCATGCCATTATGCTTCCCATGAGGATTGCGCTTGCTGCGACATTCTTGCCTTGCATATGACAGCAGACACTGCCATGCGTGCATGAGGCATGCAGAACAGGCTTGCTGTTGAGCATGCATAGCTTGCTGCATCATTCTAGCATTTGCTTTGTCAAGCCAGGATGGCGAACAATGACCTGCATGCATGAGATGTGCATATGCAGTTGCCGTTGTGAATGTATTGATTGTCATGATTGCTGCACCATTCTTGACTTGACATTTGGGGGAGAGAACTGACAGTGCTGACTCAAATGCAACGAGGGTGTCCCTTGAGCTTTGCAGACTGGTGCAATTTGTGATCTGAAAGCGCAGGCAGCAATGCCATGACTAATCACCTGATGATTGTCTGCAGTGACTGCGTATTGCCATGGGCATTGGCACCCTGGTCATATATTTGATTGTCATGATCAGACGCACGGAATACGCGCTCCCGCTCCAATGAGACAGGGTCCTCTTTGGCGCCATTTGTTTGCACAACCAAAGCAGTGTTCCACAAGGAATAGAACCAGTGACCTGAGAAGTACCTGCCGCCCTGCAAGGGTAGAAAGAACTTGACAGCATTGGTGTCAGCTTGAAGTTGGTAGCGCCTTGGGAAGCGTTAGATGCCAGAAAGATGATGGGGATGGAGTCTGCAACATGATGATGTTTGATGTGGAAGCATTTCACTAGTGTAGACAACAAGCAGGCATGAGCTGGGCCTAGCAAAAGCGCATCCCCTGTGGCACCCATGTTGAAGCAATTTCTCATCAACATTTCACCTTTTTTGTAATGCCCATTTGCATCTTTGCACTTGGGCATGCACATTTGTATGCCAAATTTGTCTGGCATCATGCATACATGCTGAAGTGATCGCAACGAAGTGAGCACCTTCACATCTTCAAACAGCTCAGTCACTTGCATGATCCAGGGTCTGCTGATGTGATTTTCATCTTCAGCTTCATCACTGTGAACTTCCACAAAGTCTCCCAGATATACCTGAGGCGCATTTTGACATTGACTGAATTGACATAATGTCTTTGCAAGGCAAAATGGCACCTTTGCAGGGCAATACGGCATCAATGCTGTGATGCAGAGAAAGCAACATGAAATGCAGAAACGGCTTCAACCAACTGCAGGCAGCTGGATTAGCAGGACATGCTGTGACTTGTGGTGCTGATGTGCAGCCATTTGTGAGGCTTGGCCCCTGCTGGCAGCTCAAGCTACATCATGCTATAATGCCAGAGTTGCTTGGTGTTGAGTGCTTGCAGCATTGACGGTGCCATGCAACATTGAACGACTGTCCACTCACATGGCCCAGACCCACAATCTTGACCTTGTTGTAGTGGGCCACAACCACCGCCCCATCATACTCCTGCACATTGCCTTGAAAATCTGGAGCATTCGTATGCCAAAGGGAGACGGTGACTTTGCTTGCAAAGCTGGACCATCATTACCTGCAGCTTGCAGTAGACTGCTGTCTTCTGTACATTGCCATACTTCCGATTCCACCTCTGGCTAGCTATGTCCTGCAAGGGATCATCAGGTGAGCAACTTGGTGCAACATATGCTGGACCCCAGAGACCTTAACGCCTAAGGGAAACTTACTGGCTGTACTGGCTGTCCGCACCAAGACGACTCATCTCCGTCAAATTGATCATTCAGACTGCGCGAGACTTGCTCTGACTTAACGCGTGACTGTTTTGCGCCTGCAAGCGGCGCTGCACAAGGATAAACGAAAACGTCGTTGCAGAGACTCTTGGCAGCGCACATCTGCAGCACGATCCCACCTGAAGCAATTTGAACCTTCGACGTTCTCCATGGCGTATGTGACATGCTGCCGTAAGTGATCCTGTCTGCCGCTGAAGCGGCCTGCAGAGATTCGGGCAACGCGGATGGGCTCGCCATTACACTTATCGCAGCACGGTCTGATACATTGCTACATCACGGCTTTAGCGGCAGCCTTCTTGATGAAAGGCAAAGCCGTTTTCGTCATTGCCGCTTGGGGCAAAGCGTTTTGCTGCTTCACTCGGGAGCTCGGTCAACCCGGCTTGGCGAGCATGCTGTGCTGCGACCTCCTCGTTCACATTTCAGCATAATACAGTCAGTTCCTCTGACAGAGCTCAGGTTCTGTTGCAGACGTCTGTGATTAATGCGTTGCGCAAGCGCATTGGTGCCTGCATCTGCTGTGCAGAGAAGTGCGCAGGTCGATCTCGGGAACGCACTTTGAGCATCGAAGCTAACAAGCTCTTGATGTCTGGCTTGGCTGCGCTCGTCTTAGCTGTAGCCTAAGCTAACAGAGCTGAACCCTTTTTAACAGCAAGCGCGGCAATCAGTTTACGCCTGCCATGAAGCATGATGACAGTGCTATTGAAGCTGCGAAGAGCCTCAAGGTGAATATGTTGCGCCTTTGCGCCAGGATGTCTTGCTGCAAGTCCAGATGGCTTGCAGGCTTTTAATCCTTGCGTGACTGTCATCAGCTGCTTGCCTGCAGGCTGTTCTGGTATCGAAGCTGCAGGCAAAGGACGCAACTTCGCAGACAAGCGGGAGCTTGATGAAGGCTGTGCAGGTGTGTGACAAATTTCTGACAAGAGCTCACGGCACTCAAGCAGAGCTAGACGTCCTGAAGTCAGAAGTCCACCTGATTTTGGCACAGCAGGTATATCTGTGGCCTAGCCTTCACACTTGCTATTCATTTCAAGTACAAGTGTAATTGAGATGCTTGCTTGACAGCACATGCTGCAGCATCTTGCAGTGGCATGCTGTTGCATGACTTGCATATAGCGCTTCTCTTCAGGCTACCCATATGCTACGCGTGACTATGCTCTTCTGTGTCACAGGCTTCTGTCAAGCATGGGATTCCTCGGCCTTCAGTTGCGATGCCTCAGCCAGTTGCTTCAAGCCGCACAACTTCATCTTACAAGGAGTTGCAACGGCAGGCGTCAACTGTAAGTAGGCTTTGTTTGTTTCCACGGCTCACACATCTTGCAGCTGCCTTGAAACACAGTTGCATGCTCATTCATGCAGTCCTTGAGGCTGTTGAGGTCTACGCTTTTCAATCTTGCTCATGACACCAGCATCACATGCTAAATAGCAATTTGCACAAATTACAATTCAATCATAAAGAGGGAGCAAAAGCCACAAGACCGTCTTGTGTTTGCTGCCAATGATCTCTGATGCGTGGTTGAGTTCCAAGGCCCTTTGGCACAATCGCTCATCAGGCATCAAGCCCAAAAGTAGCTCTCACTGTGGCAAACAATGCCAGGCATTTACTCCTTACCTTGAGTGTTGAGTGCTCAAAAGCGAAAATGATCCCGCTGAGCGGACCAAGTGTAGCTCTCACAGCCCTCTGTAATGCAGGTCAGCAATCAGTCCTCAGCTTGGCCGCCATTGGCAAGCATCCTTGTGGAGCCAAAGGCGCATGTGCGCTGTGGTGACTTTGACAAGATGGTCATCATGCAGGTAGTAACATTGCTGACCTTTTCTATACTTTTTTTATATAAAAGGGTGTTCCGTCTGTAAGCTTGGCAGACTTGAGCATGCCTGCAATGTCCAAGGGCATTGCAGGCATGGGCATCCTATATGTAATTTACATATGCAAAAGCTGCCTGCAAGCGCTGTACGGCTTTATACAAATCATTGATTTTATCCGCTATCTTTCTGTACATGTGGACAAGTTCATGACTGAGCTTGCCAAGTCGTGGCATGACTTGAGCAGAATTATGTGTACAAGGGTGCTTTGCGGCACAGCAAAACACCTCCTGTGCTGCCAAGCCTGCATGACAAACAAAAACTCCCAACTTGACGAGTGTACAGGATGCGGCAGCAGCAAGGGAAGCTGAGCAAGCCAAGCAGCAGGCTCAGAGCAAGCAGGCAAGAGTCAGGAAGGTGCTTGCAGATCAGCGCAGCCAAGCCCAACAAGCCAAAAACGCTCTTCTTGAAGTCAGAAAGAAAGAAGCTGCTGAGTTGAAGGACTCCATCAGGCAGTTTGAGCAGGAAGAGATGCAGAAGTGGCAGCAGCACAAGCAGCAGCAAGCTAAGACCAAGCAGATGTACAGTCAGCAGGTGATCCACCTGCTGTGACACTGTCACTCTGAACATCTTTGCTGCACCCTCGAGCGTACATTGAACCTCTGCAATGATTCAATTGTGAACACAGCAACTATTGACACAGCAAGCGAACACAGTAGTATTTGGTGTGCACTGTCAGCAACAAAGCAGTGATCACAACTGAGAAGATATGGCTCGATCTCAGAGCATGCAACCTCCTGTAGACGACTGAGTGTGTGCTATTTGCAAAAAGCTTTGCCGCTTCAAGCTACTAAGCTGCAGATCCAAGTCTGCAAGCCTGTCAGCAGCCAACACAGTGCATTTAGCACACAGAACCTGCTCTTGAGTGCATCTGGTACCTGTCTCAGGTGGCTGAGGCTCGAGCACGGCGGCAAGCTGAGCAGGAGGTTGTTCAGCAAGAAATCGCCACAGAGCGACGTCGTCTGGCAGAAGAGGAGCGACAAGCTGCAGCTGAAAGGGTAAACCCTTGCTAGTGGTGTCATGATCAACTTGCCCTCTGTTCTCTCTAACATGCGGCATTGCAACAGCACCTTGCATGATCATGGCACTACATTGGTGTATTCAACAGGCACATGCAGCATCAGACAGCCAGTTTGAGACATAGGCACAGCTGACAGGTACAGCCAACAGGCAAAGCCAACAAGCGCAGCCAACAAGTACAGGCGGCAGCCAGATGTAGCACGGGTCAAAGTCAGACAGCACCAGCATGTTACTCCAGCCAGAATCTGCTCAAGACACAACCACCTTGCAGCGCGGACAGTGGGGTCCTTCTTTTGAGTGTTCACAGCATGTGGACAGGGGCTGGCAAGTGAGCACGTGCTGCAATGGCTCCAGCTTAATGCAGCTATGCAGCGCCCCAAATTTAGCCAAGCACTACTAGTGCAGCCAAATGCAGCCATGCAGCAACAATCTGCAGCTATGCAGGACTGCTGCTGCTGGTGTGTATGAATTCCAAAGCTCTTGCAGGAATCTGCAGCTTTGCACTTATACGCGCTTACCAAGAAGATTACACTTGTCCACGGACTCCTCCTCGATGGCCTGCAGCTCAAGCCTCAGCCATGCATTCCCTGCAGCTGTGTCATTGTGCAGGTCAAACTGCAATCACTTAGTCGTGTCAAAGGATCAGATCCTGGCAGCGTTCACCTCATTGCCTCAGAAGTGGCTGTCAGATGGCAAAGGATTGGCAAATTGCGCTGGCTGCGTAGCTCACAAATCAATCAATTGCAGCAGCAGCTCTGCAGCCTGTGTTCCAAGACCTTAAGCCATTTGGCAGACAGAGCTATGCACAACGAGCCCAGCTCTGCAAGCACCCAACAGCAAAAGTGAAGGTCGCTTCCAGGCTGTGTGTTTATTGTGACCAGTCAACAGGGACCAACATGAGCCAGTCAAGCGCAGCTACAAGCTGTAGGAAATGTGAAGTACTTCTGACAGCTGGAAACCGCCTGCAATTGCGCTCTAAATACCACAGGAGAGGCTCATTGCAGCAGGATTGCCGTGCGCGGCAGAAGGCCCAAGCCTGTAGTTGCTTTAAATGTGCAGTCTGCGGGTCTCCTGAATTGTGCAGATCAGGCTCCTATGCCAGGCAAAGAATGCGCAAACAAAGCATCCAGCACAGTCGAGCAGTGCGTTCAAGTCAGCTCTAGGCCGTGAGCGGCTGTCTGAGATTTGCAAGGACCTGTCATGTCTCAGTTGCCGAGCATGACTTGACCCTTCTTTGTCGTCATCATCCTTGTTGTCTCAGCTCAGCAGGGCTTGAGCTGCTGATGTGTGATTTGCCCATCACACAGTGTTGCAGTTTGTTACAGAACTTGATCTTGCCATCAGGTCATACAAGACAGCTATGCTGTCGCAAAACACAGTGTGCAGAGTCCTAGATCGTACATATGACAATCGTGTGCATTAGTATCTGATGGCGCTTAGCAACACCCTTCTGGACTGTTTCAGCTGGTCAAACAAAGCTGCCTGTCTTTCGCTAGCAGCAGACATCTTGGATGCCTGTCACCATTGAATGCAGACTGCAACGCACGCTGTTCCCTTGCTCAAGTGCAAATTTGCCACGACAGGTGGCCAAGATCGAGCAGTACAAAGTGATGTTGGCTCAGGTCACAAAGGACAATGACTTGCAACTGCAGCAGCTGTGTTGCCTTGCTCAAATGCAACATTGCCATAACAGGTGGCCAAGATCGAGCAGGACAAGGTGATGCTGGCTCAGGTCACTAGAGACAATGACTTGCGACTGCAGCAGAAGGCTTCAGCAGCACAGCAAGCCAAGCTTGAGGAACAAAGGCAAGGGCTGCTCTTCCTCCCTGGCTTGCAGCGTTATCCTGCATTGGGACAGAAGCAAAGTGACATTGAGAGCTCAGCATCCCTCAGATGTTATACCACTCTGCAGGCTCCATGTTCATAGTTACAACGCTGATTGATGCCATGAATCTGCCTTGTTCAATACATAGGCAGCACACGCAACATTTTAGTGCTGCTGTGAAACATATGTGCATTCTGTGCACCTGACTTGACAAATCCACCCCTGGACAAGTATCAGGCAATCAATTGTTGTGCCAAAAAAACTGTTGCAACAACCTTTTCAAGGCATGTTGTTGCTGAGTTGGCATGACAGGGTGCGTGTTCATATGCAGACTGAATGCTGAGTACCAAAAGGAGCAAGATAGGCAGGAACAAAAGCGGCTGGATGATGTGAAAGCCAGAGAAGCAAAGTCTCGCAAAGCCTTTGAGGTGAGTCCATCTGTGACAACAGACAATTTAGCACTTCAAGTCAGTATAATCTGCAACAGATGTTCATCATGGCTGTTGCTGCTGGATCTTGTAGCGCATGATCAAGCATCTGCAAACTTGCTTTCTGCAGTCTCTGTGGCTTTTGCACTCCAGCAATAGCTTTGTATTGGGGCATATGATATAGAGTGCCCTCCAGTGCCTTGTTGACGGCCGATGTTGACTACAGCAACCCACACTGCAACCCATGTGCTGTTGCCTGATTTGGTGTTTGATAGGTGACTTCATCAATGTTGATAGACAGCTTGACACCTGTGAGTGGTCACATTGCATATGGAAATGTACTGTAACGTGTGTAGATGACCCCCTTTTCTGGCATCTATGATAGATAGCAGCCTCAATTCTGGGATGCATTGTGTGCAGATGGCAGGCGGAAACGCCTTGTCTCGGCGTCTGTCAGAGATAGCAGCCTCAGATGAGGCCAAAGCCATCAAGATGCAAGCTGACTTTGAGGCCCAGCAGGTGGCTGCGCTGCAAAAGAAGAAGAGAAATCAGCAGCATCAGCAGCAGCAGATTTTGCACACACGGCAGCAGCAGGTGAGCACCACACTTGTTCTTATGGCAAGGAAAGCAAGTTGCCCTGTCAGAAATATCAGCCTCACTGTCTGCGACCTTTTGCTCCACTGTTGACTTGGCAAAGCATGAGGTACAGCCCCTGCTCTCTTTCAGCGCGCCCATGCTCACACCAATGCATGCTGCTGTGCGAGACCTTCAGGCTGTACCAAGGTGTACATGCTTTCGTCCTGCGTGACAGAACTTGGCAAAGCAGACTTTGGCTATTTGATGACACAGGTGCAAGAGCGCAAGCAGAGAGAGGAAGAACAGAGGGCTGCTGATAGGAAGCTGGCAGAGCAAATGAATCAGCAAAAGAAGCAGTATGATGAGGAAATCAAGGCAAACAAGGCAGCTTCAAAGCTGCAGAAAAAGTCACTGCTGAAGGAGCTTGAGCAAGGCGTGAAGGCTGAAGCAAAGCAGAGGTTTGAGGAGCAGAGAGGCATGATCGATCAGAGGGACACATGGGTACACAAGTCGATACTTGAGGGCAAAGCCACTGCTTTTGTCTGACTCTCTGCACTGACTTGCAAGTCGCATGTCTGATATTCAGCTGGTGTTTGATGTTGATGCAGCAAAAGACAACATTGTTGCAGTATGCATATCATGTGGCACAACAATTGGCAATTGCAGGTGACGTGGCAGAAATCGTTCTGTGTAATGCCCTTACTATGCTGCTGTTTAGGCAACATGCTGACATCCAGAGCGATTCGCTTCTTGCACATTTTGTCACCATGCGCCTCATTCGTTGTGTCATAGAGGAGAGAGGGGTTTGCAAAATCAGGCCAGCCTGGTTAGGCTACTCAGTTGTGCTGAGGCAGCATGTACTCTCAAAAATGTAGGACTGAGACATTGTGACAAGCGCTGCAAGATGAAAACCTTTGAAAGCGTTGGTTCCGGAGCCGTTTACCGGCCACGACTTGGCCTCACAAATCGGCTGCAGCGAAATATTCTGCTAACATCCGTCTACAAGCGTCATCATCGACTTGTACTGTTGCTGCGTGTGAATCAGGCGAACGATCTTGACGTTGGCTGACTTTGCCAGGACTGCCAAGTCACCTGTTATTATAGACTGAACAAACCACAATACCTTCGTGCCGCGCTGACGGCTTATTGTCATGGCGATCTGTCCTCACACATGTCCAACAGGATCCTCCACGCTGCTGAGTAGACAATCGATTCCTCAGCGTTTTCGCTCAAACAACACTGGTTACAGACAGCAGTTGCATTCCAGACCAACCGCTCAGTCGCTCGATAGCTTTGGGAGGAAGAGGGCGTCCATCAGCCATCGCGGGTTGATTGCACAGGCGCAGCGCCCCTGCATCTCGTGCGCAGCTGCTACGGCAGAGGCTCCTGAAAGCACTGTAAAGCTTGAAAGCGTACCAAGAGGGGAGACAGACGGTGCCAACCTGGTCTTGGAGAATGTGACAATACAGGCTGGACATCGTGATCTTCTTCAGGTCAGACTGGATGCGTCTACTATGTTGGTGTTGTGTTGATATTGTGGCATTGCTGGCAAGTTCAGTTGCTCATAGCTTTTGCTGCATGCATTGCAAACAGTATTGGCAACCTGCACAGTGGTGGCGGCTTCTTCAGGTGCATGAGCTGCAACCATCGTTGCAGCAAAAGCGCCAAACTCAGCATTGCTCTGCTGTGACTCAGGATGTCTCATGGCGCCTCATGCCAGGCAAAAGAGTTGGATTGGTTGGCGCAAACGGCTGCGGCAAGTCTACACTTCTGAAGTGCCTTTCAGGCCACAGGTTGGTAGACAAGGGCACATTGACTGTCGACAAACAAGTTGAGTTGGGCTACTTGGAGCAGACTGCCGTCTCTGGATCAGAAAGGACTGTTTGGGAAGAGGTCAGGTCCCGTATGACTCAGCTGATTGAAGCTGAAGCAGCCATTGCTGCTGCATCTGATTCCTTGCAAACTGCAGGTATGATCATCAGACACTGCCTCATGATACACTGATGCATTTTGTTGCTTTTGCTCTTGCCAAGTAAAACATGCTGTCATTAGGGCTCTGGCATCAATGATCACATAGCAACATTGCACAAAGTTGACATGATATCTGACTTCATCTGAAGGATCGTGTATGTAGTGCTGAGGTGTCAAAGCATGTGTTGAATTGTACAGCGGCTCAGTCATGCACTCAGTGGCCATGTATGTGATGCTCTTTCAAGCAACAACCCTGCACAATAGGCTACGCCACAACTACTGCAGATCACTGTGTCATATACACATGCAACTTGACTCAATTGCCAATCTCAAGTCTTCAACTGCCCATCAAAGAAAATTTGCAAGCCATACTTTGAAGTTTGATATGGACATGCTTGTCATTTTAGCTGGTCACACCTTCCTCTGTCCTCATCAGCTTTGTCCAAATCTAAAGAGCCCTGCCAAGGGACATGAGTACAAGATCCGCTATAACTCAGGCATAGTGTGCTGATGCCGCTTCTTTTGGCTCAGGTAAAAAAAGCCATGCAGCAGCTCTACAGAGGGCCATGGATCAGTTTGAGGCAGCAGGCGGGTACGACGCTGACAAACGCATCGCCATTGTGCTGACTGGCTTGGGCTTCAAGCAGGAGCAGTGGAACAAGACCTGCAATGAGTTCAGTGGAGGATGGCAGGCATGTTCTGCCCTTCTGCCCTTCTTGCTGCTGTGCTGCTGCTGCTGCTGCTGCTGCTGCTGCTGCTGCTGCTGCTGCTGCTGCTGCTGCGATTACTGTGGTCATTCTTGTGCAGTCTTATTGCATGATGGTTGACAGAGTGATGGAGCATGCAGATGCACATTGCTTTGTCCTGGCAGCAGCTGGGCCTGGCAGAGCAGGCTGCCTGTTCCCTCTGCGACTTGATGTCACTGCACATAAACTGCAACATACTCTGTGCCAGTTTGTGATTGCTGATTCAATCGTGGATGCATGCAGATGCGCATTGCCTTGGCTCGGTTGCTGCTGGGCCCCGCAGGGCAGGCTGCCAGCAGTGGGGGCCAGGGGGGGCTGCTGCTGCTGGATGAGCCCACCAATCACCTTGACCAGTACGCTCTCAACCCTGGCTTCTTGCAAACGACGGCAGTCTGTCTTCTGAAGCAAACAAAGGCAGTCTATCTTCTCACTAAGAAAGGAAACTGCAAGAAGTGTGTGGTCTGTTGTCTTGGCTACATGTTCTGTTGCCAGCTGTAAGGGGAAGGGGTGTTGCTGGTCCTTGTTGAGCCCACTAATCACCCTGACCAGTATGCTCCAAACCTGATGTTGTGCCTTCTGTTGTATCATACTGGCTGAATGGCTCACTTGTATGTGTTGTCTTTGTGTGATTGAGTCTGCCAGCAGTAAGCGAAAGGGGTGTTGCTGCTCCTTGTTGAGCCCACTAATCACCTTGACCAGTATGCTCCAGACCTGGTGTTGTGTCCTCGGATACATCATGTTGGCTGAATGGCTCATGGATTCTTTTTGCTTTGTGCGCTCAAGTCTGCCAGCAGTAAGGGAAAGGGATGTTGCAGCTCCTTGTTGAGCCCACTAATCACCTTGACCAGTATGCTCGAAGTTACTGCTTCACTTCTTGTCACAACCTCTCAGCAACAGAGTTTCCATGTGGCACAGTAATAATGTGCTGCTGCAGTCTGCAGCAAACACTGAGACATGCGTCCATATGCTTGAGTGCCTTGATGTATAGGGCATTCAAGCTGCAAGTCAAGCAGACTCGTGAAAGCCTGAAGTCTTAACCTGTTTCTGACAGCTGTTGTGGCGGCCAAGTGCCCATGCTAGATTTGATGCAAACTTTCTGCGAGTCCATATGACGGGTCTTGTGTCTACACATCAGCCAGCCTTGAAGCGCAGCTACAACAACTTTCCAATGCTCTTGCGGAGAAAGTTCAAAGAAGTGTCAAATTTGACATGGGCCACCCGCCCGCTCTAATGCGTGCACAGTTGCTCAGTGTTTAGTCAGCAGATGACCAGTAATCTTATACATAATCAGTGGCTTTGCGCAAGGCAACATCCACTCCTGACCAGAAGATGTTGGTCTATGCAGTGCAGAGAATGCAATACATCTGAGATGTTGATCTCATAAAATATGCCTGTGCAGTGCAGATTGTGCAGTGCAGCATTCTGTTCTGCTCTCTGTCTGTGCAGTGCAGCATGCAAGTGGCTTGGTTCAGCCCTATGCAACTCCTCAGGCGGAGTAATCATTCTCTTGCGTGACGAAGACCTGCTTCAAGATGCCTGTGACCAGATACTCAAATTCTGATCACATGGTTTCTGTTTGTGCAGTGCGGCGTGCAAGTGGCTGGGGTCATTCCTTCGCAACTCCTCAGGTGGAGTCATCATTGTGTCCCATGACAAAGACCTCCTTCAAGATGCATGTGACCAGATTGTTGAAGTACGTGGGCGTCAACTACACCTTTACGCTGGGGATTACAACCTGTTCCTGGAGCAGCGCGAGCTCCGAAGCCAACAGGCTGCATCCATGGCACTGACACAGGTGGACTTCATTTGTGCCTTGTCCCTCCTGAGTGAATTGATAATGACAATGGATTACAGATTCTAGCTTGCATTGCTAGGTTTGTACGGGACAAGTCCTGTCTCGCTAGGCTTGTCTTGCGCATCAGTGTCGTCTTTGTGCATAATTGCAGTCTGTCTCTGACACAGCTTACGCCAGCAGCAAATTGTGCACAAGGTCTTGTCTGCCTTGTATCTCCTATTTGAATGGTTCGAACAGCTTGTGACAGACTTGAATGGCAAAAGTAGGTCGCGCCTGTTTATGCCTAGTTGCTGGCTTGCAAAGCCTGCCCAGCAAGCGCGCTTACTTGCTTTATTTACTGCCTCCCTCTCTCAAATACTACTCGCTCACCCACTCACTTACTCATTGACTCGGATTACAGGGGAAGAAGATTGCACAGCTGGAAGATTTCGTTGCTAGATTTGGCGCTGGCACAAAAGCGTCACAGGCTCAGTCGAGGGCTAAGCAATTGGAGAAGATGAAGAGCAGTATTTCAGTTGCACCTGCCCCTGCCTCAGGGGCTGGCCCTGGGGACGCCAAAAAAGTGAGTGCAGTGCAATTTCGAAACCATCCCATTATGCAATTACTATGCTTGTCGGTAATGCCTTCCTTTTGGATTTTGCATAGACATCGTCAGATGCAGCTGACCTGCATGCTGTGTGACCACATCTTAGTTTGCAAGGACCATAGTTTTGCAAGTCAGCGTCTTCCCCCTTCATAGCGACTGCTTTGGTCACCAAAACGATTCTCCTTACACCAGTTTGCCTTAATCAGAAATCCTGCTGCAGTCAAAATGCAGTGATTGGTTCCCACTTGCCTTGTTCCTGCGTCAAGAGTGCCCTAGTATTGAGTGTCCCCAGAAAAGGAAATTACTGTACGACAGAGTCAAAGAGCACTATAAACAAAATTATCACTTTCCAAAGACCATTTTTGGAATGGTGCAGGTGAGGCTATACCTGCCAAAGGCTCCGGCGTGTGACCAGCTTGTCCTCAGGATGGAGGTTAGCCTCTTCTTCTCTTACTGCACTGCTCAAGCTGCATTTGCTTGCTGTTGGGGAAAGTCGCTTGCTTGCTGCCAGACCTGCAAGGACAAGTGCTTGCTGCTACAGCTGCTGTCATGAGTCAGATGGTTCTTCGCTGCTGAGCTGACCTGATCAATAATGCACTGTTGCTGGCATGATTAAGTTGCTGCAACCCTTTGCTGTAAGGGTGACACTTGCTTGCTTGCTGTAAGACCTGCTGTCATCATACAGACAGCTGCTTGCTGCTGAACTGCCTTGGTTAGACAATGCACTGTTGCTTGGATGATAAACTTGCTGCACCTCTGTGTTGCTCTAGTGACACTTGCTTGCTTGCTGTAAGACCTGCTGTCATGATACAGACAGCTGCTTGCTGCTGAATTGCCTTGCGTCGACAATGCACTGTTGCTTGCTTGACAAACTTGCGGCATTCCCTTGCTATCAGAGAGACACACTTGCTTGCTGCAACACCTGCTGTCAGCATACAGATGGTTGCTTGAGCTGAAGTCAGCGCATCAGAGTTGCACAAACCGTCAATGGATCAAGCGGTGGATGCATTGACGTTGACTGCACGCATGCTCAACTACTTATTCAAATGGTTTTGATGGTGCACAAGGCTAAAACATTGAATTTGCTGTTGCAGAAAGCGTCAGTGGGGTGGGGGGCCCCAGGACAGGGTAAGGAGCCCCTGTTGCAGGGGGTTGATTTCATGGTGTCAAGAGGCCATCGTATCCTGGTGCTAGGAGCAAATGGGGCAGGCAAAACAACCCTCCTCAAAGTTCTGGCAGGTCAGTCCTGCCCTTATGTCACAGCTAGTTGCCTTTTTGCCTGATACATACTTAGCTATCATGCTAACTTTGCCTAGTATAGTGCTTCACTGTTTCCACCCTTGCAGACTGACAAATGTGTTCTCTACAGGGTTGTAGTCAAGGTGTACAGCTGCTTTATGTTTGACAGTCAACAGCGGCTGTCAACAGTCCTGTGTATCAATCTGCTTGCTGGTGTCATGTTTGCTCACCAGTAATTTAAGGTTGTTGGAGTGTGAGCAGGTAAATTTATTTGACAGCGTTGACGCCTCGGGGTAGGCATAGCCTCACTACTGCCATGTGCATCAAGATTTCCGGGCATGCTTGACGCATTTCCTGCACAGTCATTATCTGGGAGTGTTCATTTGTGAGGGCAAATGTCACTTACTTCATGAATTATGTGCTCGTGAGAGTCTGGTCTGTGTAAGTTACCGATAAACGCCCGTCTACTGTTTTGCAGGTTCTGTGAAGACTTGGGCAGGCAAGAGGAAGCTAGGGGAGAATGTCAAGATATCTGTCTTCTCTCAAGATCTGGCCCAAGTAAGTTGGTTCCTGCATCATTGAACACTTGTAAGGCACAATATGAATGTTGCAGCAACACAGGAACTTAAGTGTTCAAGACTGTTGCATTGCTGTGGCTCTGGCTCTTGATGGCAGACATCATTTTGTCCTTCCAGAATTGTTTTCAGTCTTGACTCTAGACATTCATTGTCTGCCCTTCAAAGATGGCATGCAATGTCTCTCTACCCAATATCAGCTGTGCTTGTGTAACTTTTTGCTGTTGGTTCTCAGGATGTGTCAATAGATCAGGGAGCTTTGTATTCTGTACTAGGGTAGGCTAGAAAAGGCGCATCATCTCCTGTGTTTTGCCAGCTGCAAATTGGATTCCAGGCCCTAAGCTGCTTGTGCTGAAGTGTTTTGCTTTTGGTTCTCAGGATTTGCCAATGGACCAGCGAGCTTTGGACTATGTTCTGGAGAAGGCTAGGGAAGATGATATCTTTACCACAGAAGAGCAGGGGCGCAAGTCTCTGGGAGCCCTAGGGCTGACTGGTGAAATGGTCAAGGCCAGAATAGGTATGTGCCTTCAGCTTTTTCAGCAAGACTAAGATAGGCAGGTGCCCCTATCAACAGAACTTGCCATCAGTCATCAGACACTTGAACTCGTTTACTCCGACCAAACTGTACTTTTTAGTTTAAAAGTGCACGCAATGTGCTCTTGTATGACTTTATTCTGTTTTCTCTGCAATGTTGATATTTGATGCAGGCTTGTTTTGGCAGTTGCAAATGGTCTCTAGCAGACGCTCAGCTTACTTGAGTGGGGGCAGGAAGGCCCAAGGCTTCTGGCAGCCTTCTATTGGATTTCACCCATGCTTTGCGCTATAGCAGGTTTCATTCCAATGAATCCCACCTGCAGCCATATCTTGGTTGACTGATGCCGACACACCTTTCATAACGGCAAACAAACACGATCTCGAGCAATGTTCTAGGTGACTTGAGTGGAGGTGAAAAGGCCAGAGAGGGGCTAGCAGCCTTTGCATTAGTGCCCTGCAGCCTGCTGCTACTGAATTAAGCTAGCAACCACTCATGACTTGCCACATGTTAGTAGACAAGCTGCAAATGACTGTGTTTCAGGTGACTTGAGTGGTGGTGAGAAGGCCAGAGTGGCGTTGGCAGCCTTTGCACTGGTTCCCTGCAACCTGCTACTCTTGGACGAGGCCAGCAATCACCTGGATGCTGCAACAATCAACGCCCTCACCCTAGCACTGCAGGCAAGTCACTCTCCCTGGGCGCTATCACTGTTACTGTCACCGCCATCATCATCACTATCACTGTCACTCTTGCCTTGCAAGCACCTCACGGCCATTGCTGCTGCCACATTCATTGTCACTGTCACTTTCACTGAGAATTTTGTAAGCTCACTGGTCTTGTCAAATTACAACTCACCAGGCGCCATTGTGCCCTTCACATTGTGCATGACTGTGTTATGAAGCAGCTATAGCGTTTGAATTGTCTGCTGTGCAAGCAGGTGTTTGACATTACCATTGTGTTCTTCAACCACGCTTGGAATGCAGAACTGCTATGTCTCATGTTGTGCTTGCTGTGCAAGCATAATTTTGGGGCTGCCACTCAGACCTATATCACAGCACAGCTACGGACCTCATGTCTTGTTGGCTCGCAGTTGTTTTGTTATGCATGCAGGTGTTTGAGGGTGCCATCGTGGCAATCACTCACAACAAAGCCTTTGCTGAGAGCTTGCTTGCCACTCACGTGCTCAGAGTTGAGGTGAGTTCAGCACATTTCGCTGCTTTGTGCTGTGTCAACTTGACCTCAGGATCCACTGCATGTACCAAGTCGACAGTCAATGACCTGCATGGCTCCACGTTAGCTCAAACTAGAAGTCAACATTGCATCAGCAAGCATAGATTCAGAACGTTGAGCATCCGAGTGAAAGTGTGTATGCTTTTGCAAGATGAGACAACAGCTGCACTCACAAGCATGGATCATGACGGCTGCCTGTGTCTGAGTATCGTGTGTGCATTATAGGGTGGACGACAGGACAACAGCTGCACCGATAAGTCTGGGTCATCAAGACCTCCTATGTTTGAGTAATTATGTGTGCACCACAGGGTGGGACAACAGACATAGCGCCCCTGTTCACTTCGCTGGAAGACAGTGACTTCACCTATGATGACACCAAAGAGGAAGAGCAAAAGGAAAAGCAGGCCAAGCAGTCCTCAGCCAAACAGGTGAGACTTGCAAAAGCAGCAGAAATGACATTCTGTAAATGCATTTATTTGGCATGACAACATTGTCCGCTTTACAATGTACATCGTTGTTGCAAAGCTCAGAAGTAAGAGGCGTGGCAAACCAGCACCGGGCTGATATACATCTGGCATCCTCGGCGGAATGTGCAGGCATGATTACTGATTCAGTGAGAACCAGTCTTCTTAGAGGCAGTCAAGATTTTTTGAGAAGCTGCACACCAACACTGTTGAGTGTGTTGGCTTCATTCTGCCTTGAATTTGGTGTCTGAACATGCAGGATAAGGAAGAGCCCAGCGCTACATCCCAGACTGCAGCTAAAAGCCCTCCTGTCCAAACCGCAAGCCCTGCCCCTGTCAAGAAGAAGACTAAACTGAAGCTTGGCTACAGGTGAGTTGGCTGCGATCTTGAGCATTTGGTCAGGCACCTGTACAGCGTCTGTCTTTGTGCCTGTCTGTCTGCCTGCCTACACGCCTGTCTCGCTGTATGTCTGTCTGGCTGTCTGTCAATTTGCATCTCTGTGTGTGCTTTGGAGATGTCCCCAAGCAGGTGTATTAATTCGAGACCAGGGCTACAAGATACACAAGTCAGATGTGCCATCCAGAATCGTGTGTGGTGGTATTCAGTGTCATGCTATTGCAAGCCTGCTTGGTGGTTGCAAGGCACAGCAATGCTCGTGGCCAGGGTGATTGATCGCACAAGCTCCCTATGCAATTCACTGTTGACTTTGAGCCTGCTCAGACTGACACACATCTAGCCTAAGATGTGCTACACCAGGTTGCCTGTGTCTCAAGACATGTTCAATGCAGGGAAAAAGATGAACTGAAACGGCTGCCTGCTGAAATTGATGCTTTGACAGCCAAAAAGGCCAAGATAGAGCAGATGCTGGAATCATCACATCATCAAACCGACACCAATCACCAAAAGGTTGATGAGGCGTGGATTTTGTTGGCCAAGGTGGTTGATGAAATTGATGTCAAAACTGAAAGGTGGCTTGAGCTTGAGGATTTAGCAGAGCAGTAGTGAGTGTCATTTGTAGTCCTTTTGCATGCTCTGAAGTCTGTCCAGATATTGGTTGTCCTGCTGGTGAAGTTCCCGTCTGCAGCTCATTTACTGCACAAAGATCAGATACAACTTAGTAAGCTGAGGTCTACTCATACTTTGCTATACAATGTAGTATGTGGTGTTAGCACAGGTAAGGAAGGCGAGGTTTGATTGCACAAGACTCGAGCATTCTGTGTCTACAAGCTCAGGGAAGCATGAATTACATGGCACTGCACTGACAATCAACTATCAGGAAACTCTGCTTGACTTGGGGGTTCACCTTGACCAGACGTGCTGGTTCAGAAATGCGGAAGGCTGCCTCCTGTGGTTCCAAGGTCCTTTGCCACACTATATGCGACATCTGCTGTAGCGTCCCAGCTGTCATCAGCTATGATCAAATTGCTGACGCTGCAAGCAATACTGTGAACTAAACCAGGCTTAGTCAACTTTGCTGTCAATCGGATCGGCCCGTGCGGTATTGTCAGCATCAGGCACTGTAGCTCACTGCTTGGACCAACACTGAGAACTGGGGTCACAAGATCATTGTCAATGTCATGGTACAGCCTCAAGACTAGTCCTTGCAAGTTGGGCAGCTCAGCATAGCTTTGCACATCGCTTTCATGCGCAATCAAGTGCGCAAACCTAAGATTGGGTTTTAGCTGGGCCAATGGAATACTAGGGTAACGCAGTGGCCATGGCAACCGAAGACCTTCCAGGCTTTCAAGACCCTTGTTGCCCTTGAACACAAACATTGGTGATGACGCCCGATAACCCGTGTCTAGAGAGCACTGCAGATGCAGCGACTTCAGCCAGCGAAGGCGATGGAAGCCTGAAAGATCAAAATCTTTGGGAGATTGAGCCTTGGTGTCAAAACTCAGTTTCAAATGCTGGATCGTGCTCGGCATCAGCATCAGCAAGTGCTGAGGGTCTCCATCGTAGTGTATGTGGCATATCTTGAGCAGGCACAGGCTTGTAAGTGTAAGCACAGCCAGCCTGAATGCTGTAAGTGTTTCAGTGTACCTATCGTCTCCGCAAACTTCTAAAGCTATAGACTCCAGATGACAAAAGCTCTGCTGTTGGTACTTCAACCGCATCCACTGCAGAATGCTCTGGGGTCCAAGCTCGTTTATGTAGGTAATTGTGTGAGGGATCAGCAAGGACTTTGGCTGGACTTTAGCAGAGGCAACCTGCCAGCACTTGTTGATAGCAGCGCATCGGATCATGTCCTGTATATCGTCTATATGGCTTAAAATGCATGCCACAAGCTCCTCATTTTGCAAGACATGTGCAACAGCCTGCAGAGACAGGAAAAACTTTTGCATAGTGGAAGACAGGCTAGCTGTCAGATGCGCTGAGCTCTTCATTGAATCTGATCATCATTGAAAGCCCTCTCCATTAGCAGCTTGTGTGGCTCAACGCACGGCATATGTGTCTCAGAAAATGTGAATGCCGATTGGCTACAAGTGTGCTAGGCCAATACTTCTGGTACTGTACTGCCAGTCTGTTGCTTATGCATTGCCAATGATAGACGGCGCTTCTTAGCTCTGCAGTGCTTGACTGATGGCCTGCATAGACATGACACTGACGTGTGGGCACTAAACGCAGCGTCCTCGCAAACTCTTAGAACCCCCTCCGACCGGACTTCTTTTGCTACCTGTCACACCCTCGGTATGTCAAGCCCCTGGCTCCCAAACGGAACAAGGTCTCTGTTGTGATCAAGCAGCCGTGCACGAGCGCAAACTTTCACTTGTTTGCCGAAAGGGAAAGACGCCTGGAAGGCCTTGGACTTGGTGAGTGTGCTACGTCTAGCTTTGGCTGACAGAGAATGCAGGGGCTGACAGGGGCCACGCCCGCGCTAGATCAGCTGAGAAGAGCTGTGAGAAGACGAAACGTTTCAACACCTTCGCTCGGACCTCGCGGGCGATGTCGCGGGCAGCTCACACTCCAATTCCTGCATCACTATGCTTGCAACAACGCGCGTGACTGCAAGTGTCCAACCGTGTCATCGTCTTGCATATGGCTCAGGAGCTGCGTTCAGACCCGCCCAGCAAGGCTTAAATCAAAGGACTGTACGCTCAGCTTGCCCACGCCACATTACAAGAGCAAGGGAGGACAGCGATCAGAACCAGAAGCGCGGTCTTGATTGGGACAGTGCGTGGTCAAGTTTCAAAGAGGGCCTGAACAAGAACATACCTGAAGTTGAGGATCGCTCAACCAGATCACCAGAACCTCAAAAGCGGACAAGCAGTAAATCGCCGCAGTTCGCCAAAGACAGCAGAAGACAACTACGAGAAAATATCAAGAAGCAAGAAGATGTTGTGCTGGACTTTTGGAGCCAAGAGCTTTTCTTCAAAGCTGGAGGGGCGTTTATTGCAGTGTTGCTTGTCATCTTTCTAATCATTGGTGGCCCCAACCGATAAACTCAAGGCTTACCAATTATTCAGGCAGCATCTGAGAAGCTGATGCCAAAGCTGGCGCATATGCTGCACAATTCTGCATAAACAATTTTGTCTACAGGTTCATGCTGCGTGTGTGTAACTCCACAGCTTGAGCTGAAGTTTGTAAAACATCTGTGCTGATTTGTTGTTTCAGAATGCTGGCAGCAAGCAGTATTTGGCACTCACAACTGTGAGGAGATCAGCCAAAAGCAAAGTTTAGTTTTGTTTATTTTTGGACGTTCATTTGAGGCGCACGCTCACGACTGATGGCAATGAGTTGAGCAATGATGCATTAAGAACACTTAGAATGCCTGTACTCAGGATTTGACTTGATTGCATTGTAGTTGGACAAGCACTTTTGGTCTGTCGTTGAGATCTGCCTCAGCTTGGTATGGTTTGTCTCTGCTCAGCGTAAACAAGTATGGTATGCAATTTGGTAAGCATCATAAAATCAACAGCTTGATGCGGTAGCATGTCAGCAATCTTTTCCTTTTCCTGCATGGTCAGCATTACATGTGTGTGCTGACAATCCCATGAGCCTGTACATACTTCTGCTTCGCGAAAGCACACTGCAATCTCATCAATGCACATCTGGTGCATGCCTTGTGGTGACGTCAGCCTTGTCTGTTGTGACTGGTCCAGCTATTATAGCTCATGTGCAGCCTGATGTCCATGAAAGCACTGGTAGCAAACGAGGGTGTCTTCCCTGTGGTACCAGCAGGAGGGTCAACAGACAATGTCAACAATAAATTAACGCAAGACAGACACCTAAGCTAAAATAGGCATGCACTCAACTTTCTCGGCGTTCGTCACAAAGCACCTAGATAGCTAGGGAGATGAAGGAGAGGTGCTAGTGCTGCGATGCCACTCACATATCACAACACCTTGATGGTGTTTGATGTTGTAAATAAAGCATCAAGAAGTGCTGGGAATAAAATGAAGGAAGATGCCAGTGCTGCAACATCATTACCACCTTGAACCCTAGGTATGAAAAGCTGCATTTAGCCTGCTGACATGCACTAGCCAGCATTGCTAAGCCCATGCCCTGAAACAGAGTGAAGGGTGTTAGGTGCAAAGCTCAGAAGGTGAAGCCTCTGGCACTTTCTGAGAAATCTGCCCAAACGGCCATGCTGGTCAGTACTGAGAATGGATGTGACTGTGTTGGGGGTGTGCTGAAAAAGAGGAGCATGACTAGCGCGAATGTGCGCATAGGCAGGACAAGCAAAGAAGACGCAGTGGAGATCCCCAACAACACGTTTACAGCATCCAGTGCAAACCCAATGAAGATGGCCCCAGAGGTCTCATGTGTTTGAACAACTCAAGCTCATGGGATGGTCAAGCAGATCTAGAGCCTGTCAGTCACAAGCATCATGATCATGCTCAGCACAGGCTCTTGTAAGTGCGCGCTCAATGGCTTCTCGCATGCTCGTTGCTCAAGTCCTGACACTCAAGGTCTGCACAAGATTCTGACAGCCCTGTCTCACAGACAACGAGGACTGGCACCCCAGCGGCACTGTCAAGCAGGGCTGACTGCTAAGTATCACCATAGACAATGCAGGCTTCTGTTGCTCTGCCATGAATATACACGATGCACGACCAAGCGAAGACCGAACGTTAAGACTCTGCAGTGTCAGCTGGACCGGTCAATACGTGACAGATCGGGCT
This sequence comes from Trebouxia sp. TZW2008, assembly GCA_002118135.1. Classification (NCBI taxonomy): domain Eukaryota; kingdom Viridiplantae; phylum Chlorophyta; class Trebouxiophyceae; order Trebouxiales; family Trebouxiaceae; genus Trebouxia; species Trebouxia sp. TZW2008. The sequence continues at coordinate 226,066 of BDIU01000110.1, forward strand.
GCGTGAGAATATGCACCGCCCTACTAGACGAACAGCTGGTGATTGCCCTGATAGCACAGCTGCCGCACCGCTATCACATGCAACCGGCATGTCACATCACCCCCACAAGCAGATGTGAGCGCGGGATGGTGCTCGAAACCGCAAGCTCGACCTGTGCACTGAGCGCTCGAAGTCGGCCCTTGCTTGACACCAGCTTGCTGCCACCAAGACCGCACTGCCTCAAGCATTGTATACACAAGTGTTGATCGAACGTCATCGTGACTCTGATCTCGTGTGTAAAGTCGACACCGAACCAATGTCGCCATAGCAACTGCTGCAGCAACTTCCAGCTGTCTTGCGCAGCATGCAAGCTGTACTCTCCTCCTCTGTCCCTGTCAGGAAGCTCCAGCAAGACTGCCAAACTTCCTTCCTGATAGGCATGTTAGCAATCATTAGAGTCATTTGCGGCCTTTGACATCGGTCACCTGTGGCGATCTCGCAAACCGTCGCCTCATGAGCCACAAGTCGGCGCTGACCTTGGGTGAGCGAGGACCAATCGATGTGCTGTCACAGTAGTGTTCGGCACCTTTATTGTGTTTCCTTCTGACGCGTCGAAATTCTGCAGCTGAAAGCACGTTCTGCAGGCTGCCTCATATGTCCAGCGCACCGCTCTATTGCTGCAACAACAGGACACTGAGGAACGGAAGTTCTGCAAGCAACTATGCAAAAACTTCGCAGCGCCTCTTCAAGCGTAAACTACACACACTCCTGCGCCCATTAAGCAGCCTTCAAGGTGGGCATTTGAGGGTGGCACACAGAAATATCCTGTGCCAAACTTTAGGACTGCTGACTGCGTGTGAGATCCAGTCTGCATCAGGTTGGCACTGGACTAGGATCAATGCTGTGATCATACCTGCAGGTCACAGTAAGCCCCACTTCCAGCCAAACTGGCTTAGGCCCAAGGTGTTATGTCAAGCCAAGGCACAGCAGCACATACACGGTTTGGGGCCAGACATCAGCCAACTGAAACCCCATCTGCAGCGGCAATGGGATGCAGCTGCAAACAGCGATCTTGGCGACATAGTCATCACTCCGCAATCCAACAAAATTGTGCAATGGTCCTGTCAAGAATGCCCTGATGGGCATGCACATGTGTGGCAAACAAAGGTGCAAAACAGATCCAATGGCAATGGCTGTCCATACTGCGCTGGCAAGATGGTGTGTCAGCACAATTCTCTTGCTACCAGAGCCCCCCACATTGCTGCAGAGTTGGACTTGCAAGCTAATGGCCGGACCCCGGATGACTATACTCACCACAGCAATGCTAAGGTTGCTTGGAAGTGTTCTACTTGCCACCACGCATGGGTAGCCCCCATCAGTCGACGCACCATACAAGGCTCTGGATGCCCCATGTGCGCCCGTGAACGAGCAAAGAAGCAGCAACAGCAACCTTCCTTGGCAGCTTCTGGTCCTGCAGTGATGGGATTTTGGGACTATGAGGAAAATGAGCTTGCCGGTCTTGATCCTGAGCGCATCACCATGGGCAGTGGAAGGATTGTGCACTGGATGTGCAGCAAATGCCCTCTGGGTTTGAAACATAGTTGGACAGGTCCTGCTGCCCGGCAATGCAACACAAGACAGCCTGGATTGCAAGGGTGTCCATGTTGCGCGGGCCATAAAGCGTGCAAATGCAACTGCTTGCAGACACTATACCCTGAGGTTGCTGCTGAGTGGGATTTTTCAAAGAACAGGACTACTCCTGTTGACCACACTGCATCTTCTAGATTTGTAGCTTGGTGGCTGAATAGCAAGCGGGGAAGTTGGCAGCAATCAATTAGCGTACGTACTAGAAATGCACTTCAACTCAGCAAGTACTCTCCAATTGTGTTGTGACTGACTGCAGTGTTTTATCAAATGCTGTTTTGGGCCAAGAGCTGTCCATTATGAGGCAGCAACTTTACATGCAGCGTATTTAAGCAGCTGCATGCATCTTTGACGTAGCGGTTGCTTGCACACAAGCCATACTATATGATATTTGATACGAAGTGGTGTGAAAGTTGACATCGTGAAGTGACACATTTGCCTATCTGACTGCCTATCGTTGTATAGGGTTACTTGCAAATGCAATTGACTTAGTGAATTGAGTTGCATCGTCGTCAACAAGTCGACACCACAAAGTTGGCTGCCCATTTCAAAATTTGGCAGGTTTGGTGAAAAGGCTGCAAAAATTACATGGCTCTGGCAGAAGCCTTGATCTAGAAGGTCAGGAATTTGAAACACTAGGGCAGCATACACAATTGCTTGCCTGCAGCACGCATCTGGCCATTCAAACAACTGTCAACTGTGCCGCAGTGCAGTGTATGCGCAGCATCAACATTGATCAATTGAATATGATCCTCTGACAGCGCTTTTGTCAGCTTGCTATGGTTTGTACCTTGTGCGTCCAGCAGGTCAACATGCACAGCCAAATGAGAAAACTTATGACGCACACTCAAGCTGTTGCAAATTGCTGTGGGCATATGAACGGCTGCTCCAAACTTACACTTAACCTTTACTGTTCAATTTTGGAATCAGGCATGCTCCTGGGTAACGAACTTCTCTCTAGAGAGTCTCACCCATCCTGGTTGCTGCTGAGAGACAAGCTGCGTCTGCCTCTCTGTTTGCTGTTGCTGCTAGTCTGGGCAACTTGTCACAGGTGTCTACTCAGCACAATGGTCATCCGCCGCATTGCCAAAAAGCTGTGTTAGAGCCAGCAGAGTATTCAGGAAGCAGCCATGGCAATCCATTCTGTATAGCTGTAACAACCTTCACACAATAATCGCAAGAGCACTGAGAGCATTTCGCAATGGTTGTGTGTAGATCATACAAGAGCATCTGCTGTTATCCAAGATGGACTGAGTGGCGGCTCAAAACTCAACCTGTAACGCTCAACTGAATCAGACTCAATTGCAGAGCATTCTTGTCTGTGACTCGGCTCCTACGCATGCTGATTGCCGTGACCGGTGCTCAATCTGTTACAACAGTCCAACAGCAATGGCAAGGTGCCCTACCATGCATTTAGCCCCAGTGACGGTGGCAAGCGCATCCTTGCATGCTTGGAGCCCAGCCATTCAACAACACAAGGTGGTGCAGATGGGCAAGCTTGGATTCATCGAAGTCCAAATGCGCAAGCAGCGTGATAAGTTTCGTCATGTAGTGTCAGGTGACAACGGTGGCATCAACTGGTAAGCATGTACAGCATGTGTCACACCTTGTCATGCTGTTAGCTTTTCACAAGACATAACTGCCGAGATCCTGAGACATTTGCCACCATCATTTGCGGGCAATAATGCAAGTGATGCCCCAAAAGTCTGATATTTGTAGGGACTGACAAGGGCTGCGGTCAAAATTATGCCTGGCTTATCAGGTGTCATTCAGCCCAGCGCAGCAGGATCAAGTCAAGAAATCATGCCACAGATGGGGCTCACAATGCTTCAGGCAAAGGATAGCCAACAATCATATGTGTCTTCACTCTTCTCGCGGCAACTTGACCACAACCTATGCAACACATGAGTCATGTGAGCTGGCAAAGCTTTGTGGGCTTGATTACAAGACCTTGAGTGGCTTCATGAGCTCTATGTGATGGGTGACACTTGCAATTTTGGCTGCGTTTCTTTGGCATGGCTGAAATAGGGGCTGCAGAAACAGTCACTGAAGAAGACGGAGGATCTTCGCTTCTGAAGTCACCTGCAGCAGCAGGGTTTGAGGTGATGGCAACAGCAGCACAGCCTTAGCAGCATGCAAGAATGGCAAATGGAACGCTAAGTCATGTGTTCAGTCAGCTTGTACTTCAAGTATGAAATCCAGCTTTGAGCAGAATGGCACTGTTAGCACTGCATAGCTTCAGAAAATGCAAATGAGCAACCGTGGGCTTAGTCACTAAACACGGGATACAGGTGAACACAGAAAGGTCACGTATCCCGTGTGTGACAGCTTGCCCAGAATTTAACAAATATGCTGTATAAGCAGAAATCATCCACTCTGACATCAAGGATGCTGTGACAAAGACTTTCTGATGGCCATGCATTTGCATCCATGAACATGTTATGCAGATGATCAAGCCTGATACACCATTGCAACTGCACTTTACAGCGCATGCTGCTTCCCTGTTCGCAGCAAGTCAGAATGCACTCAAGGGGAACATAGTGTGAAATTTTTGTGGCACCCGAGCAAGCTCAGATGACCTTGACGCGATATGAGGCTTGGCAAATAAGCCATACATTGCAGGTGTGCGCTATTGGGACAAGCCGACACTAGTCTGCCAGCACTCACCTGTAATACGACGGTGGTAACAAAGACTTGCTTCTGAAAATCATAGAAGCAAAGCAAGTTGCTTCTCATCTTGCTTCTATGAACATGAGCTCCTTAAGCTCCTTATAGTGCACAATGACATGAACATATTTCTGTAGAGTCACAATGTCACCTGCATGCCATTGCCTGGTCTCTCAGCAAAAATGATGTTGGCCAGTACAAATATTATCAGACACAGCCAGAAAGTGGCCATGTTTTACACAGGGCACGAAGCTGTCTACAGGTCAACTGCAAATGCTCCGCTGCATCTAAACCTAAACGATATCATCAAGTGTCACTCGCGCTTCTTTCATTGGCTGGTACTGGAATGCGTGTGAAGCATGCACGCAAGTGCAACGTACCAATAGTCACCGGCAAGACTGACGATTAGAACTTGCCGTTGTTTGACCAAGAGATTGATGTTGTCTTCTGGATCCGTGCTGGGATCTTGACGATGTCCGGAAGCAAAAGCAGACCGGCAATAACGACGTACGCTGCAGTCATCAGCACGCAAAGAGCAATTCCCTGAAGAGTATAGCAGACACGGCTGTCGCACCGCGTTGGCGCAACTGGGCTTCAGCTCTTTGTGATGCAGCTTCTGAATCAGTTGCTACCACAAGAACATCTGGCTCACGTGCGCGAGATGAAGAGAGAGAAAGGCACCCTAACCCAGCGTCAAATGCTCCCATAACTGCCCTGTTTCCTGCATCAGCACAATCATACTTATACAGCGATAGTGACATGCACCTGGACTTCCAGCTAGAGAGGGGGGCAGAGTCTGCCCTCAGGGCAGTGTTCTGGAGTCAGCCATTGTTAGAGCTGCTGTGGCGCACCAAGATGACATGATGATCTTCGACAGAGATCACGCAATGTTCGTCGACCGTCTGGGGTTTTTTTAAAAACTTTATCGCTGAGTCGAACGTTGCGTGCAAGACATTTCTCAAAAGCAACGAACATGCAATGAAACATACCAAGCTGTCCATCATACAGCATGCCGCCCGCAGAAATGCAGTTGCAATTGCTGATCAGGTCATGACTCGTCCAATACCAAGCACTTACTGTTGTATTTGGGCATCAACACATCGTTGGTGACTTTATGCTGTTAGTGTCGTGTCATGCCGACTCAACTACTTGCCATATGGATGTCAAAGCTTAAAAGTTGTGCTGAAAGTTTGTAACACTGCCATCTTTGTTCGGTGTCAACTCATGAGTCGTGATTACACTGAGAGCCCTAGGCACATGGGTTCAAGATACGTAGTGATAGTCCGCCATTGCCCCTTTGACTTGATGAGCGCTTTGTGAGAACAGAAACCATGCATCCATATGCATACAACAGGAAGCGCCACAACGTGGGCAAAGGTGCCATCAAGCATGACGTAGCTGACTCGTACCTGGTTTTGTAGATGTGTCCGATTGGTGGGTCTTGCATGCAACGAGCTGTCCCCCGCAGCAGGGTTGAGAGACCCGTCCGACTGGCGCCACTCGTTGCTTGATCTCTGTCGAAGATCATCGGGCCCAAGTACCTACACGAGCAACACACATACACAGATGCGGTTCTTGAGTGACTGCAATTCGCTTGTTATCCTGCCTTGCGGGTCGACCATCAATAACATATATCGCGTGCTTGCAGTAAATGGACTGCGAGGAGTATGGGAAGAATACGAAGCTTCAATTAAACCCATGAGGGTTTACGACGTGCATGCAGTTGTCCCGGCAGTTGCATTCAGCGTTGCAACGCCGTATTCGCCCTCCAGACAGAACCGAGATCTCATCTCCCCTTATGACGGCTTGATTGCCCTTCCCTTAATCAGTTTTGTGCGCTGTTTCACACAATGCAAACGTTCACTGTGCTGAAGCAAAGACGATGCATCGTGCCCTGTCCACCCGCAGCGAGCAGTGTTGGTATGTCATACAGGGCATACATACAGCGTGACTCATCGAAACATGTTGAAATGAAATCTTTGAGCTTTCCATTCCCAACCACACATCGACACTGTAAACCACACAGGCAGATGCAGCAACGATAAAAGCCAGGTGAATGGCTCTCTTTGCGTTTCCCTGAACATGCTCACATGCTTGTGACTTAACCTGACTGATATGTGCGAGTTGCTGCTGCTGCTGCTTGCTCATCAGAGGGCTATGCTCATAAGTAGCAGTCAAAAAACAACTTTGGAGTTTACACACCTTGTGACAAGCATCATTGATGCCTGTCAGGGGTGGGCATATCCTTGTGACAAAATCCAGAGGCGTCATTGGGAGGCTGTGAATGTCACCCACGAGGAAGGTACGTTCGTCTGTGTATCGCAACTTTGAGCTTTCTGGAGCACAGCATTCTGCTCCCACATCATAGATATTGCTCACGTCTGATCTGTACTGGCAGTCTGTTGCAATTGACTGGTAGATGCAACATCTGCTGTGAAAGCTATCTTGACAAGCTTTCAGATGCTAGCTGTTGCAATGATTAGAAGGGTACAGCTGTCACAGTGTTGTGCAAAAACGTTTGCAGCAGCATTAACATTCACTGTTCAGCAAGCTTGCTTGTGTGCTCATTGCATTGTTGCATTTGCTTGTCTGTAGGTACATCTGATCGTTCATCTGTGCCTCTGTGTGTCTGTTTCCTTCTGTTGATCATCTGTCTGATGTGTTGTACTGTGTGATGCTCATGTTTTACAGCTATTCAATGTCATTCATTCATTCATTCATTCATTCATTCATTCATTCATTCATTCATTCATTCATTCATCATAAACGTGGGCTAGGCAGGCTCAGCAGGCCCAACTAAGTACGTACAGAAGCAATTAACTGTCTCCAATCAGTTCGATCATGTGCTAACCTAAATCAATTATATCCTATCCAGCGCGCATGCCTGTCTTTACCTTCTTCAGAAAATGTGACACGCTTACTGCATGCTGTGTTCACTGCTGTGCAGCATTCATGTTTTGCAAAATGCTTGTCTTGCTCAGTCCTACTGTTATTGGGGAAAGGTCAAGGATGTATTGAGTGAACTGTTCTCCCATGAGATCATGGTCAGGTTTTTTGCTATGCTTTGCCTTATGTTGAAGCTTTTTCTGGCAAAGTATCCAATGTGCTTTGTCTTGCACATATTTTTCATGCTTTTGTGCAGATTCTGGCTTTGACCAATTTTGTTCAAGGATGATGATAAGCCAAAGGCTGAAGTCAGGAGTTGCTGTGTGTTGCCAGTGTCAAGTCCAACACACCAGGCGTTCTCGGACGATGATGCACACTGTACCCAGTTGCCAAAGCGCAGGTTGTGCAAAGTTGCACTGACACTCATTGATGACGGCCTAATTTTTAGTAAACGGCTGCTGAGCATGCTTTCCATGCTCAGAACAGTCTTCTCCAAGTTGCGTCAACATCAAGTGCTGAACAAGGCATCAAACTGTGTTTAGGGTCAGAGTGCACTGATGTGTCTATACAATGATCCGTCTTCTGTCTAATTTGCCGAATACCATCTGTTGTTGGTTGACCCACTCATGTCTATCGGTGCAATTTCCAGCAATTTTGCATCCATTGATGTCATGATTAACGATACATCCAATAATACGCTGGAGCTAAAGTTTGACTGACTTGAGCAAACAGACATTCATACTAAACCGAATTCAATTATTGCAACCTCACTTTCTGAGAACTAAGCCGTACACTCACTTCTTGTGCTGTGCTGTCATTGCCTGAGCCAAGCTGAAACGCTTGTATATGATGCTTCAGGCTTTGATCTTGATTCTGTTCATCCCAACCAAATGTGACTTGTTGCCCGCCATTTGGACGACTGAAGGACGTCTATTGCAAGAAAATACGTGATCAGGCAGCAAGAGCTTCCAGCTACATTTGAGCTTTGTGAGCCTTTCACTGCCATGTCTTATCAGGTGAGCTGTTTATGTCACCAACGTGTAAGCAAACACCTGTTTTGAAAACAAGCCACTGTCTTAAAGCATCAAGCGAGCAGGAATGAGTATTGACCTCTGCTCCTTTTCCTTTACAATTAAGGCTTGTGTCAATGCAGTGGTGCCGACTTGGAAAGCCATGGCCCTGGTTCTGTTTTCTGCAATGCTTTGCTTGCATGTGTGATGGAACAAAAAGGCTGCTGAGACATGTGGTAAAACTTCTTCGTTCCTCTGCTTCCGCTGCTGACTGTGCTGTGTCAGCAAGTCAGAAGCGAAAAGACAGTAGAGACTTTCCTGCTTCAAGTGCAGAGTTTTGGCAACCCAAGGGTGGCAGTGGTGGTCTGCAGTTGGCTGATGCTTCACCCTCTTCTTCTTCTTCTTCAACAAACAGTGTTGCTGCTGGTGTTGCTGTGAATGAAGAGCTACCTCAGCAAGTTGCTGGGCAAGCTTTCTCATACAGACTCAACAATGTCAATGTCTGTCATTGATGCTCTTATTGAGGCTGATGTTGCCCCTTCTTTGCAGATGGGAAGGACATTGCAGGTGTGGCTGTTGTTCAGGGTCTGTGCCAGGTGCATGTTTGTTTTGTGTTTCCCAACACTGGGGAGCCCAAGCACAAGATCTGATTTCAGGCAAGCTCTGACCCTCCTTTAGCAGGTTGTCTATGTATGCATACATTACTGTCACAAAGGCAAGCAAGGCCATGTCAGGCGTTGAAGACACGCTCATTGGGAGGTGCTTACTTACAGCTGCCATAACATCACATCACATTACCCATCCCAAACGATGCGCTCTGTAGAGCTCACTGCTGCATTTTCTAGCATAGCGTACTGTTGTTGCAGACTGCATTGACCACTCTTTTGTCAGTAATGACTTCATTGCCATTGCTCTTTGTGGACGATGATTTCAACCATGTATGTTAGTACAGCACAATGCAGTGACAATGCCCTTGACTGGCAAAGTTGTATGTTGAGCATTCACATAGTGCATGTTCACCTACGTGTATATACACGGTGTGTGCACACAAGGTTTGATGCAACCATTGTCTTGCTTGTATATGCAGTTGCAACTGCATTGCCTTGAAGGTGGTCACCAAACCCCCCTGATCTGTGGCAATGCTCAAATCAACCGGTAGTCACAAGGCAGTCACTGTGCAATGCCCCATGACTATGCTGTTTCATCTCCATTTGCTGCATCTTAGCAAGTTTCTCAGCACTGCAGCAATCAGCTCCTGTATACCAACTGGGTTGACCTCAAGGGGGGTCTATTGCTTGCATCAATTGATGCCTTTCTTTGTACTGAAGTTCACGAGCTGCTTACTCGGTGTGCTCTTGAGGTATACCTTGCGTACTTCTTTCTGCAGGTTATCAGTTCATGAACTCGTGACGGTGTTTCGTTTAACACTACCAAATTTGGAAAGCTCAATGGCAATGTACATGCAACAATACTGAATCAGATTAATCCGCTGTAGCTAAACATGCTCGTGAGCGGCATCGCATGCAGTTGCAATATATTGACGTATGTACTGCTTTGATTATGCAACTTGGAGCGCTTGCAATTGAATGCTTATGTTGGGATAACTCTACCGATGGAGTATTACAGGTATGCATCAAAGCAATGCTCAATTGTGTGGACGTAAATGACGCTCACAAGCAAGCAATGCTTGATACGTACCTTGTGTGCCACCCACCTGAATCTCCCGCCCTTGGTCAAGCTTCACTGCTATTCTTGCGTGCAACGAACGAGCCTCCAACTCAGTGTAAAAACAACCTCCAGAGTGGACGAACGCTGCACGATCTCTGTCGAAGGTCATCGGTCGCCACTGACGCCGGTGACGGTGAACACGAGGTCTGCATCCTGTTGCACTGTAATGCTACCGCCTCAGGAGTTGTCATAAATACCCATGTGCGACTATGGGATAGACCGAGACTCTAAACCCTGATCAGGTTTCATCGCGAACTGATGGTGGCCGCCATCAGGTTAGCAAGAAATGACTAAGCATGTGATTCTTACGTAACGAAGAAGAGGACAACTGGTGTGTACCACGCCGTGGTAACCACGGCTTGTGGCCTGTGGTAGATGTGAGACTAGATTGCAGTTTGGTCCCAGAGCTCGGAAGTTATCAGGGTTGCTTAGTTTCACAAGAATGGTAAGCTCAGCTGCCTCATCAGGCTTGTACGCGGATCCTGTGACGCCGCTGCTAAATCTGCAGAAACGCCTGTCCTGCACTTTGGCCACGTTTCAAACCGCATCTTACAAGACTTGTGACGTGCAGGTTGGCCGTGCAGCCCGATTGCAGGCTGTTTTGCGTCGTGTGGGCCCGCCTCAGCCCGTTCAATCGGCTCTTGTCAGCGGCAGTTTTGATGACAACTCAGACAACCTGGCAGCCAGCCTCACGAAAGAGGTTATACCAGCAGCGGTGCCAGGGAGCTCTGTTTACGAGCTACGAGAGTACTTCAGAGCAGTTCCTTCAGACATCCTGATAGATATTTGCAACGACTTGCTGTGGACGGAGAATGACGAGCCCGAAGGTCCCTCAAAGAAGGACTTGGTGAAGGCAGTCATTGTCTACATCATGCAGGTAAGTCTGTCCAGCAATTTTTCTGACTTCAGTAGAACTGCTGTGTGTAGGATGCAGTCACGGCCTAGCTATCTCATGTGCCATGTGCCAAAACATCTGTATGGTGACGCCCTTGAGCAATGCTGCTGCTGTGCATCAGGGTCCAGATGACAGCCTTGCTTCACAAGGTCAGGGCGGATCACCCCCATCTCTTGCAGACAAAAAGGACAAGGTACAAATCACTCTGTAGCTTTCAAGCCTGCTGTCTCTGGCTAAATGCTTCTGCAGCCAATGCTGCATCATTGTCTTATGAAGAGCAAGCAAAATGTGTAAGAATAGCAGGTGCGACCGTATCTTTTGCATGTTGACCTGAACAGGGTTGTTCAATTCACCGTGCATTCTTGCAAAAAAAGTGTTGCACTCTTTTGTGTCCATAATGACATCCCTACGACACATGTTCATTGGCTTGTATGCTGACAGCAGTATATGTATGTGTGTGTGTGTATGTCTGTATGTGTGTATGTGTGTATGTATGTATGTATGTATGTATGTATGTACTGCCAGCGAATAGCTCAAGCTGTGTGCTTTTATCTGCCTGATCCGATTGTGTAAATGCAGGTTGGTGATGCAAATGAGCTCGCTGCGCGAGAGCTTGAGGACAAATATCTCGCCAGCACACTCATCAACATCAGTGTTGATGCTTCTTCCAGTCGTCAGAATGGTGCAGGCTTGGCATTGGTAAGAAGCTGACTCATTCATCAGAGTTATACTCCTGCCAATGTGCATGCGCCTTTTGCATTGTCATGTCTTCAGCTCAAAAATTGCAGCTGCTAGTTTAAGAAGCAAGTTGTCTAGCTATCGGTCAAAATGACTACACTCTGCACTGTCTACCATCAGAGTTGGATGGGTTGGCCGCAGATGTCTAGATTTTAACAATGTATCTGGATTTGTATTTGCATAGTTCAAAAGAAAGACAAAGACTGCTGTAAGGAGCGCTCGTTGTAACATTGTCATCAAGCTATCATGGCCTTGTACATGCGTGACAAGATGACAGGTGTACATGGCTGCATCTGGATGCTTGCATTGGTTTATCAATCTGTCAATTAGTTTGCTGTAAGGATATTCTTGGCAATGTATGCTTGAAGAATTGTTAAGAACGTTGAGGCAGTGACTTCAGTGCTTGCACAACGTTGATATCTCAATGGTAGGTTCTGCTCTGGTGCAGGTTGATGTGCTGGTCAGCCTTTCTGATAGTTTCAGATGTAAAGGTAACCCTGTTACTCAGGCTTCCTTGATCAGTGCTGTGTGTTTGTATCAGGAGTCACCGTTTGCCAACGCGACAGTGCAGGCAGGATTGCTGAGGCCTTTGAGTGCAAGCTTGCTTCATGAGGTCGACCAGCAGCAGGTGCTGATTCTATGCCAACAAAAGCATTGCGTTTCTTCTTGTTGTTGCCTGGGTTTGTCAGCTTAGGTGCAGTCAGCTGCAAAAGCATCAAGTATGCATCACCTTTGCACTGCATGACTTAAGAGACAGGTAGCAGCAGGTCATAATTTCCTCAAGTCAATCGCTGCATGTACAAAGCTGACAACATTGGCGTAGCTTGTAACAGAGCTCTGCACACCACCAGCAAACATCACTGGTTGCCATATGTACTGCCTTTTGCGGGAGACACAGTCAAGATCAAGAGAGTAAGGCGTTTGTCAGCTGCTGTATCTGTCAGGAGCAAAAACCTAGGATTTTGTTGGGTTTAGCCTGGTGCATCCTTCATGTATCGCCTGCATTGCAGCGACTGGCAGTCTGCATCTGCATTCATCTGAATCGATCTGCATCTTAGATCTGCATATCAGGATCAACAACCCCAGTTCAAGTTTCTTCTGTCCAGGGTGATGAGGTTGACTTGGGTCTGGTAAGCCCTTATGTGCGTTTGTTGGACCCAAAGTACTATGCCTGCCTGGATAACCATTTTCCCACCAAGCGCGCTGGCAACCCTAGCAGGCCAACACTGAACATGGGCTTCTTCAGCTCTGTGACAACCCTGGGCATACCTACTAGCCCAGTGACAGAGACTGAGCAGTCTGGTACATCCAGAACTGCCAGTCCAGTTGCAAATGGTGGGCAATCTGGTGGTTTCGACGCTGCCAGCCCAAGGACAGAAGTTGGGCCTTTGCGTGACTTCCTCACCACCAGCCCAGTGGCAAGCGGTAGGCAAACTCACGGTTCATGGACTGCCAGCTCAGTAGGGAGTCCAGAGTCGCCATTTGCAGATAAGGAGGCTGCTCAGGCAAGCTTCTCACTCAATGACAACAAGCTTCTGACCAACCTAATCTGTCTCAAGGTCAAGCTTCTGACTCACCTTGTCTGTATGTTGTCTGTGCATGCTCAAGCGTTTTGTCAATCTTGCTTGCTGCATGGTACAGCTGGGACTGACCTGTTTGGTTGCATCGGCATCATCTAGGTGTGGACTTCATACTGAATTTGAGCTTGCATTGCCATGCAAGAAATTGATCTGAATTGTTGATGGCTTGTACTGGCATATGCAATGTGCAAACTTATGCAGCATGATGCCTGCCCAAATGCAAGTGTTTCATGTTTGAGCTGCCCTGCTTATTGCTCACAGTGAATCCTACGTCAGGAACAAGCATGACACTGTGTCTACCTGTACTTGCAGGCACTCCTGGGCTTGCGCATGGACCCTCACCCAGTTCGCTCACCACAGCTGTGGGACATGACTCCCAGTGGGTATGTCCCGCAAGACGGCAGTGGTGACTTCATCACTCACTGCAACACATCCGACATCGGCACAGACTCAGAGGATGGTGCGGATGATGACTCCTTGGAGCTGGTCTTTGGCATGAGGGGCACCCCTTCCCCCCAGGCAAGTGCCCTGGGATGACATCTTGGGCTGCCTGACACATGCATATTGTTGCCAAAATGTCTGTCATCTTCTGATGTTGCCTGAGAGGCAGTGGCTGTATTTTGCATAAGCTCTTGCAGTCAGTCAGCAGCAATGCTTTGTGGTGGGTGTTCGCTGTTGCCCCACCTTTGTGTCTGTACCAGGATCGACTGCTGTTCATGCTGCTTTCTTGTGAACTTGAAGTGCCATCTATGCATCTTGGCCAGATTCAAACATCAAAGCACTGCCATCTGGGTTGCACATGTCATTTGGACCAGTGCGTTCAAAACTTTGCACTGACCATTCCTGATGCAAACGTTGTCTGCCAACAAGTCAAACCACTGGTGAGATAGCTCTGGGATTTGCCTGTAGGCGCCACCCAAGAAGCTTGAGGCCCGGCATCATCTTGCCGGCGTCATCCCTGGGCTGATAGCCCAGATGCTTGAAAAAGCTGGCATGACACTGTCTGAGTCAGCCCCTCCACAAGTGAGTGTGCACTTCCCTCTTCCTGCTCTGCAGTTGAGATGTCCCGCAATCACCGTTTCTGTCATGCGAGTGGCTTGCTGATAGCTGTTGCTAACAGTTAGTGTTGTTTTGCACTTTGTGTTTCAAACAGTTTGTGACACGTGCAGCAGCAGGCCAACTCAAGGCCGATTCAAGCTAGATTTGCATGCGTCTACGCTCTCTTTAAGTGTGCTATTGCAATCTGACAAGGACATGCAGCATCTGTCATTTGATGGAGTTCATGACTTGTCTGTACGCGTCATCAGCCATGCGCCTATCCGCCATCACCCACGCCACCATCAACAAATACAGTACAGCCTTGCCTCAGGTTGCTTATTTTACCTGTCACTTCTGGTCCAATTAAGCTAGATGGACGCCACGCAACACAGCAGTACAGATGAGCTCCAGTCTGACTTGGCTCAAATTGGCAGTGTGCAATGTTTACTGCTGGCGCCAACCCAGGGAGCTGTCTTGTTGCTATGTTGAACAAAAAGACTGCAGTTGTTGTGTGGGTTGTATGACCCAATACACTAGCGTTGCTGGCCGGCTGATGCAGGTGATGCTGCCTGTCATGTCACGTCATGTTCAGACTCTACATTTGCACTGCAAATCATGGCAATACTGCATTGCTGAAAATCCTTGTCCTTCCTGCAGTTGCCTTCTGACAGAATGCAGTATCCAAGTTCAAACTACAGCTGCCGTCAAGGTGCACCTAACTGTCAAAATGACATGCTCCTAGTTCCAAGCAAATTGACTTTTGACTGCTGTTGTGTGGACACCCCTGTGAGGTCAGCATCACAAGTGCATATGCAGCACCAACAGCAAAGCCACCATGTCAAGACAGTCTCAGAGCAAGACTCTGAGCACCTGACTGAAATGCCTCCTGAGAACTCATCAGCAGATGCCAAGGGGATGGATGCCTTGAGCGCTGCAGTCAATCTCAAAGAAACAGCCAATGCGAGCAATCAGAACTTGACCCTGAAAAAGCATGCCATTGACAATGAGACAAACACAACGGTGAGAAATGCTGCTGCTGCTGCTGAAGGCCATGCAGATTGCAAGTGTGGCTATGCATGTTGCTGCATAGCTCATGCCCTCATGCAGAGGATGCCATGTTTGCCACAGCAAGTGCTTATTTCGTGTTGAGCACAGCATGTGCTTGTGTTGACAAGTCTGACTGGTTCAGCAGAGTTGCATAGGTCCAGCTTGCTTGTAGCATGCAAGAACTTTGTAACAACTGCAGTCTGTCTGCAGACTCCGCACAAAGTCCTGGGAGAACTAGAGACTTCTGCAAAGACCTACCACCAGCCTGACATGGTGTCTTTGCCTGACAACGAGTCAGCCAAGCATGTGAAGACTATCCACAGCCAGGTACAGGACCATGTGCAACTTTCTTAGACCATCTGTTGCATGCTCACAACATCTGCATTTCATTTGTAGTTGACTGCTGGGAAATTCTGCTTTTGAAAGGCTGCCATGACTCAGTCCAGAATGGACTCTGAATTCTAGCTAAGAATCATACAGCTAGCCAACAGTCAACACATTGTCATTGCCCAGCGTCATATTGATCTGCATGTGTGCATTCACAAGCTGTGGACTCTGTACACCTTGCTAGGCTTGTACATAGTGCTGTATCTTTGCAGCTGTGGCTTTCATGCTGTACATGCCACAACGTCATATGAGCACAGCTTGGGTCTCTTCAGCTCAGATCTGGCACACATGCGCAGCCTGCACACGACAAGCTGCCTTTATGGTCTGTGAAGCTGCTGTATGCATAGCATCATGCCAAGATAGGCTTTCTGTCTGTGCAGGTCATTGGCAAAGACCCTGATGCAATTCCTTGACCCGATGACATCTTGAGAAGAGTTTGTTGTACGTACAGACTGATTAGTCTTTCAAGGTTTTCTTGTCAGTATGTCAGTTACACAGTGGTCAGTGATTGTCTTGTATGCAACTCATGCTATAACAAAAGTTGTAAGACTTTCAGGTGACATTCGCCAGTGCCGCTAGCGCTGTGGTCTAAGCATGGCCAACATTTCAAATGAAAATAAAAGGCAAATGCTGTGTCGACAACATGAGCACAACATGAGTGGCAGAGAATCTGCTGCTTTTGAGCTTGCGTGACCCTGACTGCCAACTCCATGAAGATCATCTTTGGCCTGCTGACAAAAGTCGCTTGAAGAGCTCATAATGACTCTAGCAAACTCCCAGGCCGATCAGTAAACCTCAGGTACACAAGTGCAACTGTTGAGCTTATAGACAACCACAGGCAATCAATGCAACCTCATGTCTTGATATATTTCACACTACTAGCTATGCAGTATTGCAGATGACATGAGATGTCACTGCGCATCTGCAGACTGCTAAAACATCTAGCAGGCGAGAATCTATCCTGACCTAAACGCTCTTTGTTTCAGTCAATTTCAACTCAGTCATCTTCTGCGCTTCTTCTTGCGTTTCTTCTCTTTCTGTTTCAGTCTCTGCTGCTTTTTGGCCTTTTGTAGATCGTGAGGGTGAATCATTGGAGGCAGTTGATCCTGAGAAGCTGATGTGCTCATCACTTGTTCAGGTGTGTGATGAGCAGCGATGAAGAGCTCTGCAAATCTGAGAGCTTCATCTAAGGGCACCTGGCATGGCTCGTTCTCAATGACCTACACACAGCATGCACAGTTGATTTTACAGCTCACAGCACTCTAGTGCTTGTGTCACACAGGCGGCTGTAAAACACATGGTTTGTATGTGCTTGCAGAATCTGACTATCGGCATGCAATGTCAATCTTTGCAACCTCATGTCGCAGCAACAGCTTGTATGTTGTGCTAATGCAGACTGCGACTGTGCTGAAGAGGACCCTTGGTGTTCAGTGACAAATGTGAATTTGGCAAGCTCAATTTAGAAAAGCTGGCATGGCATATCACAAAAGCACCAGTCAGCTGCAAGCCAGAAACACTCTTCAGCAATCATGCATATGCTCAGGGCATTCACCTGATCACATGAGAGAGTTTCAATGCAGAAACCTCATGATCAGTCCAGACTTGTTCTCCATGGAAAAACAATTGACAGCCATTACCCGCACCTTAGCTCTGCGGGCCCATTCAGCATTAGAGTACTCCCCCCAAATCCATTCTTCAACTTCCTCATCTGTCCAGCCAGACCCTTGCACACTGCCAGCTGCCTCGACAGCAGAGTCTGAGTCAGCAGTGCCGAGTTGATTCCTGGCCAGCAAGGTGTCAGAAACATCATCTGCTGCAGGTACTGCCGTCGCTCGTGTGGTTTGGGAGCTATTCCATCTGGGCTGTGTGTGAGCTGATTGTGCGTTGGCGCCTAGGACAAGGGCAGCTTGTGGCCAAGACGCCCTGTGACCTGCAAATGGCTTTACTTGTCCTGCACACACCTGGCACCTGTTCTAGATGTGCAAACTCTCAATACAATCAATACGAGTTGACTTTTGCACATCCTGTCCAACATGTGGCACAGCAGCACGGGTAGAAAGGCCTGATGAGCGCCAGATGATGGTCATTAAACGGCAAAATGCCAGATGCATGCTATGCATGGTATGGCGACATGTCTCAAGGGCTGCTGTATGCAGAGGCAGCACTGCTTGATGGACTTGTGTCTGTGTTAGCAAAGCATGTGATGGGGCAAGAGGGCAACTGGCAAGCAAATGCAATGATGCTGACCTGTCTGTACGCTCAGCACTGTCTCCATGACTGCAAGGCCTGCATACAGGGAAACCATTGCGCTAGACACCTCAAAGTGGATGCTTGCACTGACTGTCAGGAGTCTGCTGTCATTGGAGACACATGAAATGAAATTGTCAGGGCAGTTGTCATGCACTGACTCAAAGGAGGGTGACAACAATGAGAGCAGGCAGCAAGGCTGGTGTGAGTTGTCATTGCTGCTGACCACGCATGTAGACACACAGCAATTGAGCAGATCTGAGGCTTCACACATGCACAGGCTTCTTGCATTGCCTGTTTCACAATCAGAAGGCTCAGACAGTCGCGCAATTGATGCCATGTACCAGAACATCATGCCAGTCATGAAGTATAAGTGGGCAAGGGATATAAGATACGCAATTCAAAAATATGCCGCAGACTGCTTTTCTTGCAGGTCACAACAGGCAGAGAATCATGTACCTGCAGCTGTGATGACACCTGCCATGGCAGCATGGCTGAGGTCTCCTGTCAAAGTGTGGAGTCCTGCTGTTGCAGTTGCAATAGCTGCAGTGTAGCGGAATGCAAGCCCTGCTGCCTGTCCAGACGCCACCTCTGAGACATATTCAATCACAAAATTGGCTGCCCTGTCTAGACCTAGCTGTTTGCTGGACTTGATGTTTGCTGAGATTGACTTTGTTTTGCGGGCTTTTGTCAGAGGGACAAAAGCTTTTGCATCTGCCATGGACTGAAAGCGTGTTTGCTTTGGCAATGTAGAGGACCATTTGGTGTCATTGCTATGTGTGGAAGAGGCTGTAGCGTGTGTTGAAACATGTGTGTGGTGCCTGGGCCCTACGCCAGCGGTTTGTGGCAACACGCGAGGCCTGCAAGCAGAACTCAAAATGATCACACAAGCACGCGCTTTCGATCTGACTGATCAGGGGAGAACTTGAGGAAAATCGAGAGACAGTTGCCTTGTGAATCTTGGAAACAGGTTGGGCGTCCGTGTTGATGGCAAAGTAGGGCATGCACTCTGCATGTAGCGCTGTGAGTTTCCAAATTTTAAAAAGAAGGAGTCCTGCAATACGCTGGCGCTGTGTCTGCCACCGCCGAGTGCTACTTCTCACACAGACAACGCAGACGAGGCAAGCATTTCAGGAACGCATGATCAGCATCGGACAGCGGGATCGCCATGAGTACCTGTTTCACAAGATCTTCAAACCATGCAACCCTGCTTCGTCTTCTCAAATGCCCTCCTTGCCTGCCTGGCTTCCCTGGAAGCCTCCCTGCGCTGTCAAAGTCAGGCGCAGGTTGGCCTGTGGGGGTGCCAAAGCTGGTCAAGTGCAGGACAGTAGCACGCTTGTGCTTGAATGTTATCTGAAACGCGGTATGCGTCTGTTTAGCCAGCTCGGTACAGCTGATTGACACCCGCTCTGCTGTGTCGACTTCGCACCTTCTGGTCCGGCCATTTAGTTGCAGCTTGAAAGGTCTGACCTGAGTGGTCCCGACCATGGGCGCCAAGGTGTGGCAGCGGGACTCGACAGGCTCGGGCACGAGCTTCAAAGTTGGACCTGCACCTCCTCAGTACCCTGCGAGACCTGGCAAGCGCAAGCTCGTCTGGACAAAAGACCAGCAAGGTCAGCCAGCTACGCCTGCTGTGTCTGCGCCTGGTTTGCAGCGGGCCAGCGAAGGACCTTCCACCTCTTACAGCCAGCCTGACCATTTTGAGAAGCGTGCCAGGCTCAGTGGCAGCTACGCTGAGAATGGATACCATGATGGCTGTGAGAGCCACGCGTCAAACAGAAGCAATGGGGCAAGGCAACATGTGGCAGATAAGCGCCAGCAACAGACCAGCTCAGCTTTAGCATCTAAGAACCCTGCTGCTGTGCAAGCACAACAGCAGAAGGCAGCAGAACTGGCAGAGCTGAAAAGGCGAATACAGCAGCAAGAGGATCAGCTTCTTCAGCAGAAGGTACACAGCAAAGTCAGACGACCTTACACTGATGCACAGTTGTCTGTGGTGTTTGCCACGCTAGTTGGGCCTCTCCACCGCATTTTCAGCATGACATGTAAATCATCATAATAGGCTCTGCACCTCAAGCTCTTTGTGCCATCTGAGTGTGCTGACGTCATGGCATGCAGCATCTGTCACACAAAGCTGCATTGCTGCAAACATCTCAGCTGCTGAGTCAGTGCTGACCTACGTTTGACAAAGTATTGAACTTGCAGTCCTGACGGTTGCTGCAAGCCTGAAAACTGTGTCAGGCTAGCCTTGATGAGCCGATCTTCTGCTTGACGCTGATGCAAGTGTCAATGTGCATGCATGCATGCATTTCCTTGCAGGCATTCACATCAGGCTATGTATGCCAAAGTAATGCTTGACCCTTGAAACAAGCCTGACCATCAACAATTTGGATATAACCGCAGACTTGTAAAAAGGCTATGCCGGCAGTCTATGTCACAGCACAAACAAACCTGCTAGGAAGCGCATGTGTGACCTGCAGAAGCAGAAAGAGGCACAGGAAGCGCAAGAGGCTCAGGAAGTGCGGCATGAGCAGGGCAAACGGCGGGCCAAGCTAGAGGCTGGCTTTGCAGAGGTCAGTAGATACACGCTTGCTTATCTTTTGTAGGGCCTGCACAGCGTCAACTTGTCCTGGCACAAAGCCCACTTGCTTGTCTACAGCAACACTTGCGCCCTGTCTTTAACTGCCTGTGCAGACATGGCAGAGCCCAGCTACAGTAGACGCATGATGGGCAGACACTTGTTTACTTGCCACCTGTTGTGCTAGCACAGCATCAGCCCCTTTGCATTGAAGCGGTACGGTATCTGTCTTTCATGCGCAGCTGGGCTAATGATGCATGTCAACATGTGCTGTGTCAGCTGTTATAGGCATTTGCTATTGATTTCCATTGCTCTGTTTCTGCTCACATGGCTGCTGATGGTACACATACTGTGTACCTAAGTCTATTGCAACACATGGCTTGTTCGTCACACACTTCAAGTTTGATGCGTAGCATCCCTCTTGAGGTTTGAAAAATTGACCATATATTTCAAGCAGTCGCTATGTGTTGTCAGGCATCCAGACCTGCTTGCCTGCTGTTTGAATTTACACACTACAGCTGCATCAGAGAATGTCTGGAAGGATGACAGCACCTTCAAGGGCTTTGTTGTATGTTGCCAGGCTTTCAAGCGGGCCAAGCAAGTGGCAGATGCTGAGTTGGCACAGAGCAAAGGTCCTGTCAAACTGGCTTCCGCAGATGAGATACGCCGAGTTCTCAATGCCAAGACAGACTATGACTGTCTTCAGGTCTGTTCTGCTGCCTTATCATATCTTGCGCTGCATGACAGCATGCACAGATCTGCATCTTGTCACATGTGTGCAAAACGTGTAGGTCTGCACAGCTTGCATGAGCTTGCTTTGTGCCCGTATGGTATCAGCATATTTCCCTAGATTGTTGGCATTCATGCTTGATCCATGTTACTATGCGTGCTGAATGCATGCAGCTCATACATAACGTGCTGTGATCTGGAGCCCTTGTTGAGCATGAACCTTGATTAGCAGCATTGTTGGTCCTTCAAGCCAGCTGCCAATTGTATGCCACTGAGCCATGCTTTTGCACATGCCAAACGCATCAGCTGCCTGCATGCAACAGGGTAGATCTATGCATTCTTTACAGCACTTCACTTGACTAGTACCAATCATGATCAGCTTTATAGCTTATATTGTTAGGTGTGCATGGCACAAGTCCTGTCTTGCCAGGCAGGCTTGTGTTAGCTTCCACTTGACTGTCTTTGACGATTCACAGATCTGCCAGCATGATGTAAGTGCTGTTGTTTTCCCTCTGGTGTTGAGCAAGCCCAATAGCAGTGCAGCACATTTCCAGACTTTGCCAGACACTGCAGCCATGTTGAGCTGGGCAGCTCACTCAATCGTCTGTTGCAGGTCCAAGTTGGTGCAGATGCATTGACCATCAAGCGCAAATACAAGGAGCTGGCAGTTGCATTGCATCCAGACAAGTGCAAGGTCAGCAGCTGCTTGTTGTCAGTAACACGTCAATCGTCAGCTATGAAATCAAATACCAAGCACCTCAGTGTGGCATCCATGCAGCAGTAATGTGCATCACAGAATTGACATGTCTCCCGCTTACTTGCAGCAGCGCCAAACCTTCACAATATTCTGCACATATCTATGCTGCCCATTGCTAAACTGCCATAGCCTTATTGTCTTTCACATGTCAAACGCGAATCCAGAGGCATCATCCTCGCTGCATTTGTTCAAAACTGTGCCATTGCAGCAGTGAGCCAACATGCAAATCAGCACACTTTGGTTCTGCAACAGTCTATGCTGACAATCTTCCTGATGTCTGCAGGCAGAAGGAGCTACAGACGCCTTTCAGCGGCTGGTCAAAGCATATCAAAACCTGCTGAAGTATGTCAAGCAGCAATAGCTGCCGTTCAACTTTGTAACACTGCCAATCATCCTGGTGAATCTGATGATCTCACATGCTGCGTGGTGTCAGCGCATCTCAGCTACTACACAATGCATCAGCTGTTGATTTGATATCCATACATTTTGACTTTTCATGGACAGCATCTCGAATAGAAAGCAGCGCTGCTCGCATGCTAACCATCACTGCAGCCCAGAAATCGACTGTCACAGAGATGCAATCTGCAAAATTGCGTTCTTTTGCTATGTCTACAAACACGACATGCATAAGGATGCACAACTTGCGTACAGCTGTGTCGAGGTGTCCACCTTCCTTGCTTTCATTCAGCTGCCTTTTGATCGGTAGCTGTTGCATTGATGTGGCACCCAGTTTGACACCTGAGGGAATCGGGCATCAAGTTTAGTCAGTTAGTCAGACATTATGCAATGACCATGTTATCTTTCGGCAATTCGACCCGCCGAGCGCAGGAACCTGTCGTATGCGGAAGCTGTCAACAGCCTCTTTGCTAGAAGCAGAACTCAACTTTGCAACAGCATAGTGTTGTTCGTCTTGCCGGTGCCTTCAAGCTTTCTGTAGCCAGCAGAGAGAGGCTTGCCAGGATCGCACAGGTGATCACTTGCCAGAATAATATACACGCCCATCGTCAGTGCCGATGTTCCAGGCTCCAACTGTCGGATTACCGGGTTGCAAAATTAAGAGCGCGTGCCGACATGTTTGCTCGCGCAGGGTGCCCGCTGATCCTTGCAAGGTGTTGCACGATCTGCAGACAGCGCTAACACTATGGCGACTGACTGGCCAGACAACACCGTTGAGAGCTACTTCCAATACAAGCCAAGCCTTGCGCTCAACATTGTCGCCTTCCTGCTATTTCTTGCCATCACCGTCATCATCGCAGCTCAGACCTTCAGATGCCGTCCGAAGAGCCAGTTCATGTGGGTCGTTGTCTTCACCGGAGGGCTAGAGGTAGCCGGATACATCAGCCACTTCGTTGCCACCGAGACAGTCGATAGCTCGGCGTACACATCGTTCCTCGTTTTCACCATCCTGGCTCCCAACTTCCTCGCACTGGCCAACTACATTGCAGTTGGAAAAATTGCACAACAGCTGCAGTTGAAGGGGCGATTCCTCAATGCAAAAAGCATTGCTGGCACATTCTTCATCATTGACCTGATCTGCATTGGGATCCAAGGCGCTGGATCAGGCATCCTGTCTTCAGCAGTCACAGACACAGACAGCGATGTGACCACAGGAAAGACTGTCGTACTGATAGGATTGGCTGCTCAGCTGTTCTTCTTTGCCAGTTTCACTTTTGTGGCAGGTGAGCTGCTGAATGCATTGCACCATGCCACTGCATCTGCGCCACAAGTGTCACCTTGCCAAAGAACTTGGAAGCTGTTGCCTTCAGCACTGCAGATGTATCTTCAAGGTATCTTGTTACTTCAGCAATAATGTCTGTGCATATGTTAAACTTGGTTGTCAGGTCATGAACACATGTACAAGTGTACACAAGGTATGCATGTAGGGCAGCCTGCAGCATGCTTACAATGCCACTGCCTTCAGCATTGGGCATCAAATGGCGTTACAACACCTGTGTGTCAGATGTGGATGACCAAGTCGTGGTTAATTTTCATGATGTTGTCACTTTATCTCATACTTTCTAATTTATCCCTAATGCAGCTTGCACTGTCTCATTTGGAGTAGTGAATCAACCTTTGAGTATTTAGCTGACATATTGAACTGACTGCAGGCTATGTGTACCGCCTGCAACAGACACAATCAGCTGTCCGCCTTCCAAACCAAGTTTACTTTTGCTTGTTTGCCACAATCATCTTGATCACCATGAGGAATATATATAGAGTGATTGAGCTTGCGGTGAGTTTTACACCTGTGCATCTAATGCTACGGCAGCTGCTTTGCTTTTGCAGTGCTTAATTTGAGCACGCCGCATGCATCAATGTTGTCGCTGCTGCACTGGCAAGCGTCTGCTGCGCTTGATGACTGTGCTTGATGACAATTTTGGCTTTGACTTAACGTACCTTCCCATCATCTCTGACACAGCTTGCAAGGAAAGAAGCTGCAGACACCAACTGCAAACGTACAGCATGTTCCTGGCTCTTACATCACATTGCCTGACAAAAGCTGCAGCAAAGCAGCTACACAGATATTGTTTGTTGGTCAGCATGTTGCTCCAAGGATAGCACGTGACAGAGTTGTATACAGAGCACACACATAAGGCATGCAGGCGCTTTGTGCATACAGCAGTTGAAACATCTGTAAATCTGCATATGTAGGTGGGTTGGGAAGGCTACCTCAACACAAATGAGAAGTATTTCTACTGTTTGGACGCACTGCCAATCTTTACAGCCTTCTGTGTATACAGCATTTTCCATTTTGGGTATTACATGGATGAGTCAGCAGCAGTTCAGAGGCAGTCTTCCAAAACGACTGCGACTGGATTTGTCGCTGACAGTAGCAGCAGTATCAGCACTAACAGACAGTCAGCCAATCCCAGCTCCAAAACAGATAAGTTGAAATCTGTGTTCAAGTTTGGTCGCAAGAAACAGAGTCCAACCAATCCTGGGCATGTAGAATTTGCAGAGCTGGTTTAGCCCAATTATGCATCTCAGCAGTTTGCAGAGTTTGCGACTAAATGTTGCCAGGCGTGCAATTGCCATGTTGCCGGCAATGACAATGTGCATAGCTATGAGTAAGTACTTAAATTTGAAACGCATGGTCAATGGCTAGCTAGGTGAACAGCTTGTGGCCACAGATCAGACTTTTTCAACTATTGGCACTCTCTATGTCTCTGAGTCTCACAGTCTGCACAGTCTGACTCAAAGTCTCTGAGTCCCTGAGTGTGCAACAGACAACACATATATAGCTAAAGAGACTGAAGGTAGTCCAGTACAGACTTTTGAGGTCATTAGTTTCAGCAAGCGCACCACACTGATTGCAGAATTGAAAACTGTCAAGACCTTTCACAATTTCCTGTTGCTGCCTGTCAATGGCTCAAGCCCTATGAAGTTCTGTTCTGAAGATTCAGCACATGTGTTTGTAACAATCTGCCATCTGATCATGAGAATCGCTGTTTCATGGTTGCGCACCTGCAGTTGCAAATGCATAATGTCTGTGCATATGCATCTGTCATCTCTAAACTGCTCTGTGAACAAACAATCTTTGTGCTCAGCATGTGTCTCCTGCAGCAAGCGATATCAATGTCATCTGACACAGCTTTCTGCCAATGGAAGTAGATCCTGCTGTTCAAATGTGCAGCTTTCGGTCTAGGCAAGGTGTGCAGGTTTCCATCCAGCGCCTACACACCTCAACTGCGCTGTGTGAGAGTGACGCACTCAGATCTGGCTTGCCTGGCAGTCTGTGTTGCTGGGAAGTTGATGGCTCAGAACACAACTCAAACAGCTTGGTGTGATGCAGCACGCAGTGCAGCAGAGAGTGTGGCCGATCAAGCAAGCCAATTGCAGACTTCATTATACATCCAGTTGGTCCATGCATCAATGCAAACCGGCAGTAGCAGGCTGCCAATCAATGACACTCATTTGTGCGCCTTTAAACACCAGGCAATCCAATTGATCATTAAAAGCTCACACATTGGCGATTCCAATTCCTGTGTCAGGTCAGAAAAGGACAACCTAAGCCTCCAGCAAATGACTGCTCTGACGCATTGCCCATCTTGGGTGTCATAGTTCCACTAGGTTTGCATTTGAAAGGCAGTAATGCGCTTGGTCAGCAAGCTGCTGAGCCTGTGATGGCATTGTGCAACCTGTCACTTGAGGCTGGCACGTCAAATTTTGTCTGAGGCATTGCCATGAGCACATTAAAGCACATGAACACAACGATATGCAGCTGCACGTCTTGGAGTGTTTGAGCTGTGTCAAAGCTGCAGCTGCAGCTGCAGTTCCTGTGTCAAACTTTGAAGCTGTGCCCAAGCTTGCACAATGCAGTCTCTGGGATGCCAGCAGCGCTGCTGAACCATGTAAAGTGACTTTATGCATTGGAACACAAGCCTGCAGGAAAGTTGGTACAAATACAGTCTGGCTCTGAGCGTTTTTGACACAATGTGTGCGGGATCTGGCATCCTCTTTGAGCAACGGGAGATGAAAATTGTCTGTCTGTGCGATGACTTGGCGCTGCCACGTAGCGGATCAGCCAGGGTTGAGTCATGTTATGTGTTAAGCTTTAGGTAATGAGTCATGCTGCACGTCGTTTGTCGCGAGCGCCTAAAACTTGCAGAGGTAGCGGCCGCTGGGTTCACGCAGGCGCCGTGCACTGCTGTGTGCAATTTGCACCCAGCTGCAAGTGTTGACTCGGCAAGGATAGTTCCTGGCCATGCGCAGGCCTCGTATATGTAGCCGAGTATGATTGCGAGCTGCATATACACCTCGCCGTAGTCTTGTTGGCCGGGATTGAATTCGCGGTTGTCTTTGCCTGTGAGCAAGTTGCAATACGCGCTCGTTCCATGTCTTCGACCTCGCCTCCCGCCCCTCAACTCACAGGCAACACCCCCGAGGCATATTTCCAGTACAAGCCCAGTTTGGCACTAAACATCATTGCCCTGGTCTTGTTCGGCTTGATTACAATCGTGGTCGCCATACAATGCGTCAAGTGCAAGATTAATTTCATGTGGGTGGTCGTGTTCACCGGTGCCTTGGAGGTGTCTGGCTATGTCTGCCATCTGATTGCCCTGGAGGGTTTCAACCTGACCGCTTACATAGTCAACCTGGTTTTCATCATCATGGCGCCAAACTTCCTGGCTTTGGTGAACTACAGTAAGTACTCACCTGCCACAGGCCGTTGCTAATGTGATCTGATATGCTGCCCCTTACTTAGCATTGCCACCTGTTTGCATTAGTAATCAGTACTTTTAGAGTTGCAGTGATGCTCTCTGCTGTTATCATGGCTCATTGACACATCTCTTAGTTCTGAAAGATAAGTCAATGCTGTCATATAGTATGAATAGTAATCAGTAGTATGCAGACCTGACCTTGCTGCTGCTGTGACGACTCACCATCTCACTCATGTGGAGACTGAGTCACAATACAATGCTGTCACAGTCGAGGCGGCTAATGCCTCTGTTGTTGCTGCAGACTGTGTCGGCAAAATTGCGGAGCAGCTTGACCTAAAGGGCAGATTCCTCAATGCCAAGACGCTAGCCTCAGTCTTCTTCATGATAGACATCCTTTGCATTGGGGTGCAAGGAGCAGGAGCCGCCATAATCTCAGCCACATTGCAGAACTCGGGAACAGCTTCTCAATCTGGCACCAACATCTACCTAATTGGCCTGGCCATTCAGCTCTTCTTCTTCGCAAGCTTTGCTGGAGTTACGGCGTATGTGTACCATTTGCAGCGTACCAAAGCAGCCAATGCAGTTCCCATCCAGCTGTATATCTGCCTGGCGGCAACTATTGTGCTGATTACGCTCAGAAACATTTACAGAGTGATTGAGATTGCGGTAAGCTACCTCCTTGCAATGTTGATACCTGCAACTGATTGCCTTGTCATTGCATTGCTGGGCACAATACTGCATTGCCAGCTTCAAGATGCAGTCCCATGCTGGGTGTATGTGACTGCTTTGTGAACACAAAGCTCCCCTGAGAGCATTCACTTCTGTTTGGTAATTTCCTGCAGCAATACGTGTAACTGATTCCCATGCCATTGCATTGCTGCTTCGAAAATTCTGCATCGCTAGCCTGAATATGCAAGTCCTCGCAGCATGCATGTGACTGCGTCTTGAACACAACGCTCCCCTGAGCTCTTTCACTCCTGTCTTGGCGCATTAACACCAGTCAAACATTGCCCTGTTCCTATACACCAGCCCTAGCAAGAGGCACAGTTCCTGTTTGTGCGCAAAGCATTTCTCTAGGAGCATAATCCCTGACCTGAGACTCAAAAACACTCTCAGTACTGGCTTTGAGGGTCAGGCATTCATACTGGCAATCAGCTTCAACCTGTAACTTTTGCAAAAGCTTTGCGATGACAGCAGCACATTTCCTGATGCAGGTGGGTTGGGCTGGCTATCTCAACGCCACTGAGAAGTATTTCTACTGCCTTGACGCGCTGCCAATCTTTCTGGCTTTCTGTGTCTACTGCTTGCTGCCCTTTGGCAAGTATTTGGATGCTCCTTTGGCCCTGAGACTGCCTACTTCTGTAAGAGAAATTGCTGTTGTGGATAACACAAGCAGCAACGGACAGAGGCCTATTGGGACAACAGAATTTGCTGCAAGCAAACCAATGGTTGTGGGGCAGAACTCTGGCAGAGGTAGAACGGAGAATGTGTCAGCAACAGCGATAGCTTAGCATCGGCTCTTGTTTCCTTTTGAGTCAAAGAATGTGCTTGTTTGCCGCCAGCTTGGATATTGCTAGCTTCTTTAACAAGAGGCTTGTGATATATTGATATCCACCTTAGCAATTGTAGTTTGCATGCCCGAGTCTTCTTATCTGAATAAAGAAATAAAATCTGTCAAGCATCTTGTTGCTGTAGTAACGTCACTACAGATGCAAACAAATACTGTATAGACAGGTTAGGCCAACAAATTTGTTTCTGTGTATATGTGAGCAGTGCTACAATATGATATGTCAGCATTGCTGGTCAAGCTTAAATTGTGGTAGCATAGGTGCTTTTATGGTAGCAGCATTGTGCAACGAAGCAGCATTGTGCAACGAAGGGTCAGCTGCGACTCCAGACTTACGTATGGGATTGTACTGGTGTGTGCAACACTACTACAGTATGTCAACGAATGTGTTTGACCTGAGTGAAATTCATGCTGCAAACCTTAAAAGATGCACACCTTATGCTGTAGTTGACAGAAGCAGAAGGCAACCATGTAGTTGACATTGACATACGGACAATCAGAAGATATGCTGGTTGCCTGGCCAACCATAGCGTATCCTCTTTTCTCCTGCTGCAGTCTAAAGTAGGTATGTGTGAGCTGCAATGAGCTCAAGACATTTTAAGAAAAATGGCTTCGGAGCGGTTTACAGTTGTCTGTATCGTCCGGTGCAATCGGAGTTGTTGGCTGGCTAGCGTGTATAGTCTCTCGCCCCGGTGCATTGTTCGCTCTCGTTGTCTTTCCAGCTGATCTGCTGAACACCCTCTCGATGCAAGCGACAGGTGTGTCAGTGGAAATTGTGCTGCCGATCAGCAGTCACCGTCAGAACAGCCGCCGAGTCGTCACAAACGCTCCATCTTGCAGCAGCATCAGTCTTCGCCGACTTGAGTCAGCGTGCAGGCCACATTCCAGAGCTGCACGTGCCAAGCTTGTGCCACGAGGTGACTGTCAGAAGAGGCAACTGTACACCACACATCGATGTTTGGCTAAACCTTGCCAGTGGACCAGCTCACCTTGCTCATTGTCATGTTTGCTGTGCAGCCTCAGTGCCAAGCAGATGGTCAAGTAGAGTGCATGCTCTGACTGTACTCAGCAACGATCAGGCAGCTGACTCACCACAGCCAGGTCCAGATATCAGTCTGTTAAGCAAGCAGCTTCAACAGCAATGGGATCATGCAGCCAACTTACATCTGGGCAAGGTCAAAGTACCTAAGTTCACCAATCTGAAAGCGTGGTGGACTTGTGACCAATGCCCAGACGGCCATCCACACAACTGGCAATCACGTGTACGTGACAGGAGCGGTGGTACAGGTTGCCCATACTGTAGCGGCCACAGAGTATGCAAGCACAACTCGTTAGCAAGGCTGGCGCCTGTTGCTGCTACCTTCTGGGACACAGCCAAAAACGGCTGCACCCCAGACGAGATAGTGGCTAAAGGCAGTCAGCGAGCCCACTGGCACTGCAGCACGTGTAAGCATGAGTGGCTTGCAAAACCAGCTGACAAAACGCGAAACCAGTCTGGGTGCCCGCTCTGCAGCCAGAAGTCTTCACGTCCCAGACGGCATCCAACCTTCGCTGAGTGTCACCATCCTCTGTTACAAGAGTGGGACACTGAGCGCAATGCTGCTGATGGGTTGTTCCCTGCTCGCGTAACATTGAGCAGCGGTAAGAAGGTGCATTGGCAATGCCATAAGTGCCCCTTGGGTCTGCCGCATTCCTGGGCGGCATCACCTGCAAATAGGACACGTGGTTCAGGCTGCCCATCTTGCGGCGGCCAATCCGTTTGCAAGTGCAACAGCCTGCAGACGCTGTTCCCTTCCCTAGCAGCAGAGTGGCATCACGTGCTCAATGACAAGACTCCTGACGACTACACTCCTGGCTCAGCTCATGTTGTCTGGTGGCAAAACAAGGAGAAGGGCAGCTGGCAACAAACCATCAGTGCTCGAACCGCTGCAAGTCTTGGACCGGCAGCCCGATTGCGCTATTTGCAAGCCAACCCTTGATCCCATATGAAGGCCTGAACCATCATTCCTTGCAAGTCTTCAGCTGGCGGTCACACATCCTGTTGATCTGCACAGGTGTGAAATTGCAATGCGCGCAAGCTGTCAAGTCTTGTCGCAGATCTGCAAACCTCCTCAGATGTGTGTAAATGCATCATGTCTACGCTGTCAAGCCTTGCTACAGAACTGTAGCACTCTGTGTTGATGACCAAAGGCATGTGGAAATGACAAGAATTGTCACTTCACACATGATGCATTTCCACATGCAAATGTATGTGCAGACGTGTGCGTCAAAAGGCTTGCTGCAGATGAGCGAGGCTTCTTGTTGATCAGAGGTGTGCAAATGCATCGTGTGTAAAGTGTCAATTCTTGTCGCAGTTCTGCAACACCCCTTGTTGACGACCAGAGGTGTGCACATGCATCATTCTCAACGTGTCAAGCCTTCCTGCAGATCTGTAACACTCCTTGCTCATGGTGAGAGCTTTGGCAAACATCATATCCACACTGTCTGGCCTTGCTACAGATTTGCAACACCCCTTGCTGATAGCCACAGATGTGTACATGCATGTTCTTCAAGTGTCGCGCCTGTGGGCAGATGTGAGAGACTCCTTGCTGCATTTCACTCTCCTTTTTACCATTTTTTGATGATCAGATGTGTGCAAAGGCATCATGTCCGCACTTCCTCACAGTTTGACTTCCCTGCAGATCTGGAATACTTTTTGTTGAATACCAAATATGTGTGACACTGCAGTCACCGGGCGACCTTGCTGTGGATGGGGACCTCAGTGCGTGGTCCACTCAGCAGGACCTTCAAGAGCAATGGCAGTGCCAGTCAGTGTCAGAGGTCAAAGAAAGAAGAGTCCACATTATAGCGCCTGAGAATGCACACCTTTAGATGCTATGATGTAAGTCTCTGTGAGCAGAGGCAGCCCGTGGTATGGGGGCAAGACTCTTCTGCTAATGCCCATTGTTTGGTACAGGAGCTGCAAGGTGTGTGCATGACCCATTGGCGTTGCATGACAATAGTTGAGTGCACCTGTATTCACATAAATTGCTGGATCTCAGAACCTGCCAGGCAAGTGTTTGTGCTGAATGAATGCATTGGCATTGCTGTCATTGTTGCAGACGCAAGGCAGCAGCCCTCTTGTGCTCATGCGCAGCTAAGGTGTGCCATTCATGCGTGTGTTGGGACCGCATGCCAGGCACGGTCAGGGGGTCCAGCTAGATTCTTAACGGAGCAAGCAGATCACAGTTACACAATACACAGTTTGCCATTTGCAACACGCAAAAATACTAGTATTTTGCCCTAAACAGTGATACGCAAACAATACGTCCTACACATGATGGCGTAATTTCCAACCAGGCTTGTCAGGCTAGTGTATTGTAAAGTGACTGTAGTATATGCCGGGCCAAAGTGTGCTTGCCTTAAGCATGCTGCTTCCTCATGCTCTAACTGCTGTTCAGCACTCAATGCTTCCTCAATACAGTGCATTGCCAGAAAGCCATGGTCGCAGCAATTAGACTTTCAAGATGTTGTGCCATTGCAGCTTGTCCAAGTAGCAACACTCGAAACAAAATTGCTTATATGGATTCTGCTTCCCTTGGGAATGCCGCAAATGTTGACTTTCTTCATGCTCCACAAGACTTGAAGGTCACTTGGGCATCACAGTATCTGCGACACCACTCACACCTATGCTGACGCATATGCTGCAAAATTCCGTACAGAGGATGGTCATTGCAGTTGACATGCCTGAGGTTGCTGCATCTTTATCAAGC
Source organism: Trebouxia sp. TZW2008 (assembly GCA_002118135.1). Taxonomy (NCBI): domain Eukaryota; kingdom Viridiplantae; phylum Chlorophyta; class Trebouxiophyceae; order Trebouxiales; family Trebouxiaceae; genus Trebouxia; species Trebouxia sp. TZW2008. The sequence goes on from BDIU01000110.1 coordinate 258,457, forward strand.
TGACACCTTCTTCTTGTACAGAAAGGCTATTGGTGCTGATGCAACACACGCCACACATGACAGCATGTGTGATGCTCTGGGTTGCACATCTTGCATGGTTGCAGGATTTTAACACTAAGGTTGCAAAATTGGTTGCATGAGCATAATAATTTGTTGTTGCTGCAGCATGGCTGAATGCAAAACAGTGCTTAAAGCTGAGGTTGCTTGCAGGCAGGCTTGCTTGCTTGTGGAGCTTATTATCGCAAGCATCAAGAACAGTCTATGCAATTTGGAGTCATCATGGAAACCTCGGTGCGTGGAAGAAGCCTGGTGGAAATGTGTACTTTTGTTTCATCTAAGCAAGCAAAAGCACCTGACTTCCAGCCAAAGACAAGACCAGACAGAAAACAACAAATCTACAGTGTCATTTGTTATGAGGGGAGCCTCTGTGAATATAAGCGGCTCAAATTGCTGCTCTAAAAGCAGTACTGGGTATCATCTTGCACAAGCGTCCTTGCAAGGAAGGGAGCTATGCCAAAGGGTTCATGCTTAGTGTGAAGTCAGTCAGATATCTATTGATGTGTGGTTTACATCAGCGTATGGAGTTGTTTAATCTGCTCTGAGGTCACAACGCATTCGCTGCAGCCTGGTTGACAGCACAACCAGACCTAGGTGCTGGCAAGCTTGACTTGTTCTCGACAAGTGATTGTATGTATGTCACAGAGCGAGAGATGAGCTGTGACGCTGCATGATCATCAGTGCAAAGCTTGTTTGTTCGTGGCTAATTTACAATTGCGATTGATTTCGTGCAGTCCATCAAGACATCTTGAGAATTATATTCTGACTCCTTTGTTTCTATCTACAGACACACTTGACTTGTCGTTAGACAGTCTCGACATTCGCTAGTAACAATTCATCAAACGGTCAACTTGGCAATGCATTATACACAGATTCGCGTGCATGAACATTGGAATTAAGCACACTCCCCGCACTAGCTTCGTATAAACAAAAAGGACCCCGCAAGTGAGAACTGAAAAGGACACCATTCAAACTAAAATACACAACCTCTGGCGTTCGTCAACAAAGCACCTAGAGCTATTCTCGAAAACGATGCTAGTGCTGCATCACCACTGTATGGCTAGCGGTCCAAGCTCTGATCTGCCCAGCTGTGCCTATGTTTTGCAACATGAATCCGATGAGATGGAAGGGTTGCTCAGAAAAGATGCGACTTGCGCGAGCACGGCTCCGAGACCACTTTTGCGTGCTGAATCCGCTTGCGTTGTTCCTTGTTCCGCGTAGGTGTGCATGACATCATAATGCAGTGGCAATGATTGGGCTCATGGCGTTGCCGTACCTAGCGCCTGGTTCTCTGCCCTCAGCACCCTCTGCTGTACTGTGTCCGCCGTGCATCTGCAACTGCTCTTACATCCTCGTCACTGCCAACCCTTGAAGAGGTGATACGCTGCAACCAGGAGGCGCCAACATGCGCGAAGCAGGCGTTGGAGGCAGCGGAACAGCCACTGAGCCGCGATGTACTTCAGCGCAAACTCGTGGACTGCTGGATAGCCAAATGTTGCAAAAGAATTTGGGCATTGTACAGGTGGCTCGTGACTAGCAGCTTTGACGACAACATGCAACAGATTGTTCGGTCACTATTGGCGAAGGACGTGTCCCGGATTCGAAGCTGCTCTTTCCATCACAAGACCCGCTGACAGCACTTTCAGACCTCAAGCTTCCGAACTGTCAGTGTTGGATCGTCTCCCTCGTCCAGGGCCACAGCTCAACAGCCTCCCCCGTGAAGACTGACAGATGCGTAACAGACAGCAGCTCAGTGTTCCAGACTCATACCATAGGACACAGCAGTCGTCAGAAACCACAGCAGAAATATTCATTGTGCTCACAGTTCGCTGCCAGTGGCCTGTAGCCAGACTGTGGCAGCAAGCTGAACTCTACAAGCTAGCTAACCAATTTTTCTACAACAGAATTGGAGTGATGGGTCCCTTGATTCATGTTCCTGGTGATATGCTTCCAGCATCAGACTTCCTGATTATCGTGCCACGCACAAAGGTTGTACCAGACATGCTCATATCCGCCACTGAGTTCATGGGACAATGCCAGACATTATGGGCACTGAGACTTCAGCTGCAATTGGGACGATATGCTGTTTTGGACACTGCAGGTAAGCCTTGTCTTTGCTCTCTTTCCCTCAAGCGGTCAAGTTGGAATTGGTGGAATTTTCTTGATTGCAGATCCTCAGCTCAACCTGCAGCGCATCATGCCCAAAACCTGGCCTGATGTCACCTCTTGGCGACGCCTCTACATGTCACGCACGCCGGAGGTTTCAGTGCAGCTACTTGCTGACTTATCTCCAAGCAATGCCAGAGTTTTTGCCGTAGTTGCGAATGCAGCAGCGCACTTCAAAGCAAAGGCAATGGCAGTGCATAGGGGTCATGAGTTGACTCCAATACTTCAGGAGGTACAGGCTTGATCTTTAGTATGTGGCCATATGTATGCGCGGAGGTGTTTTGCATTAGTGTTGACAATGCAGCGCCATGTTGTGCAGGTAGAGCAGACGGTGCACACCGCCACTGGAACACTTGCTAAGGAGTATGCAGCAGGCGGAATGGTTAATGTAGCAGCTGATGAAATGGTCACGATGTTACTGCTGCAATCCCAAGCAAGAACAGAAATTGGCCGTGATGTGATACTGTATCACGTCTTGAACTAGCAAACAGCACTCATTAAAACATCAGTCCTATGTTCATCATCTAGAACTGGACAGATGACCACTTGATGATATGCTTGTCGCATTGATTTTGAATGGCTTGAAGGGACATGACAAAGAATCATCACATTGTCTGTCTCAGTGCGCATGTGTCTAGACTGTGGACGGTTAGTGACATGACAAAAGCCACACCTATCGGGGGAAGATCAAAGCCTGACACAGAACATATGCTGTGGACTTTTAACATGCACGTCTGCCAAGTATCAGCATGCTTGTGAGCTGATGCCTGCCTCACGGTTTGCATCACGACCCCACTTGAGCTTGGTCTTTATGTGCTTTCCGTCGGACGACTTGGACTGGCATGCTTTGCTTGACCTGCTGTGCCTGACTAAGTAGCTTGCTATGCAATCAGCCAGGCTTTAGCTGGATGTCCTAGCATACAATTGAGTGTCATCAAATTATGTCAGTCAGCACTAGTCAACAACACAAGCATGCACAAGCGTGCTGCCGGTCAGCCCACTGGCATGCTTTGCCTGGCCTGTTGTGACTGACTGACTAGCTTGGTATGCAGTCAGCCATTAGCTGTGCACTCAGTCCAGCATACAGATGCTTGTCACCAGAGTTCGTCATTCAGCACGAGCCAACAGCACAAGCATGCACATATGTGCTGTCAGCCAGCACACTAGCATGCTTTGCCTGGCCTGTTATGACTGACTGACTAGCTTGGTATGCAGTCAGCGATTAGCTGTGCACTCAGTCCAGCATACAGATGCTTGTCATCAGAGTTTGTCACTCAGCACGAGCCAACAGCTCAGGCTACGACTCCAGAGCTTGTGTGTAGTCTTCCGCTGTGCATTGAGATCCCACGGACAAGCAGCTTCGACAAGACGTCGCACGGGCTACAACGGCCCGAAATTGTGGTCGCTGAGCATGCTTGGTCTTAAAAGTTTTGCTGGGGTGTTGTGCGCTTTCATTGAAGCCGCCACGACAAACGAAGCACTGTCAGTGCATGTGGCACATGGCGAGACATGACTGTGCCTTTTGGTAAGAACAGAACAACATGCATATGAGTTCAAGTAGCACATGTCAAGACATGACTGTGAGGATGAACGACAGCTGTGAACATGTGTCCTGAACGGCTCCACAGCCTGCAAGCAATCTCACATTGATTGCTCCTGTACGAGTACACCTAGCTGGGCTCCCTCAGCCTGCTTAACATGCATTTCCAATAAACAAATGAATGAAATGCACTCAGATCCACATGAGCGCAAGAGGGCTGCTCCCTTGCATCTACAACAGTGACTGCAACAATGCCAATTTGCTGTGCACGAACCTTGCAGCTCCTTGTGCAGATACATTGCTAGCCGAAACAGAAAAAGTTCAAAAACTCTGGTGCGGAACCAGCAGATACTTGCCTGTGTTGCCTTCACCACTCAGTGGGCACCGGCAAAAGAGTCTTGCAGCTTGGTCCATGAAACTGTCTAGCACTGCCATTGCTCTTGAACGTCATGCTGAGTACAAGATGCACTGAAGTTTCTCATCCTCATGGCTGCATTTTCACACACCTTTGGTCATTTGTCACGAGCGGTGTTGCAGATTTGTGACAAGACTTGACAGTTGACAGATGATGCAGTTTCACATCTCCAATTCTCAATAAAAAGTCTTGCAGCAAGGCTTGTAACAGTTTTGACAGTATGCAGCAATCAAGCTGAAGCTGGCTGCCTTGCGCAAACACACAATCTGGCTTCCCTCCAAGCATGCATGGTGTGTGAACAATGGTCAAACAAGGCGATCGACACAAAAGGCGCATGTTGCATCAGACAAGCCAAGGCACCTTGTTCTGCACTGGCAAGATTCACACTTTTGCATGTCAAAAATCGGCACTGTGATGCAAAAGTTGTGTACCTAATGCAAAACATTGACTCTGGCAGTAGTTTCAGCAATGCAAATGGCGTCTGCAACTTCAAGAGCATGCCATGTCACATTTGGCTGATGAATGGCACATGCCTGAGTAGTGAGAATGACCTGATTGGCTTTGACATCATGATTTGAGCCATCAAACTGATGAATAATTGAGCTCCGCTGATAGTCAGCAGAGGTGCAAGGGTCAGCAAGACCTTCACATCGGGTCAAGGTTTATCCTGAACGGTATTTGCACGTCCAGGATAAAATGCTGCCGCAACGCGTGAACTGATTGTCTGTTGCCAACTGCCCCTGTCCTTGTTTTGCCACCAGACTAGACAAGCAGAGCGAAGGGTGTAGTCATTGGGAGTCTTGTCATTGAGCTCGTGATGCCACTCTGCTGCTAGGGAAGGGAACAGTGTCTGCAGGCTGTTGCACTTGCAAACAGCTTGGCCGCCACAAACTGGGCAGCCTGAACCACGAGTCCTGTTTGCAGGTTGGGCCGTCCAAGAATGCAGCAGACCCAAGGGGCATTGATGGCAGAACCAATGCCTCTTCTTGCCGCTGCTCAATGTCACAGCAATGGGTAAGAACCCGTCAGCAGCATTTCGCTCAAAGTCCCACTCTTGTAACAGAGGATGCTGGCTCTTGGCAAAGGTTGGGTGCCGTGTAGCTGTGCTGCGATTCCTCACTTTTGGCTGCAAACTGAGCACCCAGACTAGCTTTTCGTTTTCTTTGCTGTTTGGCAAGCCACTCATGCTTACACGTGCTGCAGTGCCAGTGGGCTCGCTGACTGTTGACAGCCAGAACCATGTCTGCAGTGCAGCCGTTTTTGGCAGAGTCCCAGAAGGCAGCAGGAATGGGTGCCAATATCGCCAGCGAGTTGTGCTTGCACACTTTGCGGCTGCTGCAGTATGGGCAGCCTCTGCCAAGACTCCTGTCGCACACTGGTGCTTGCCATTTGTGTGGATGTCCATCTGGACATTGGTCACAAGTCCACCACACAAGTTGGCTGCGTGATCCCACTGAATTTGAAGCTGTTTGTCAAGTGCACTGATGTCTGGACTTGACTTTTGCGAGTGCTCTGCCTGAGTGCCGCTGAAAAGAGTCAGAACACGCAATCTGCTTGGCCCTGACCCTGCACGAAAGCACATGACAATGAGCAAAGCGAGCTGCTATGATCATGAGCTTCAGCCCTATATCGACATCTAGTGTACACTCTTCTTGTTGAGAGTCACCTTTTGGCACAGAAAGAGTGCGTGCGGCTCTGAACTGTGACCTGCACGCTGACGCAAGCCGGCGGAGACTGAAAGTGCTGCAGGAAGGAGCGTTTGCGAAGACTCGGCATCTGAGTGAACGGTGACTGCTGGTCGGCAGAGACCCCACTGCTGAATCTGTCGCTCGCATGCAGAGGGCCCGCATCTTTAGCAGACCAACTGGACAGAGAGAAAGCAAGGGAGCAATGCACAAAAATTCGAGGCCGAAATGCTCCGAAACCAGCTGCAGCAATTAGGCATGTGGTCGGCGTGGGCCTCACTTGCACTAAAGCTTAGTAACCAGGACTTGGTGTTCAGGTACTTGTTCAAGTAAACCCCTGGGCACAACGACATACGCTTTAAACGATAGGCTGCAATGGGAACTACAGCCAAAGAGACCTGTTGCCGCTCACACCTGGTGCAAAGCCTTGCATTTGACGGATTGCCAGTCTTCGATACGGGCCAGCAACCTCGAGCGTCGCCTATCAAGCAGGTAATGTCGTTGCTGCCATGCACTTGCAGAGGTTGCGTATAAAATTGCAGCCCGCGGGAAATTGTTCCCAAGTCCTCATCTGATGCCGTACGTCTGCAGGCCTCATCGAGACGTTCATGTCGAGCAGTATGCAAGCGCCACCACCACCACCGCCTCCCGACACGAATAGCATCACCGACTACTATCAGTACTCACCCAGCATTGCGCTCAATGTCGTTGCCTTGGTCCTCTTCTTCCTAATCACAGTGGTGATCGCCATCCAGACTTTCAAATTGAAGAGCAAGTTCATGTGGCTCGTCGTTTTCACCGGCTGTTTGGAGGTCACCGGCTACATCTGCCACCTGATTTCTTCGGAGGTCTATGACTTGTCGGCGTACATTGTCAACTTGGTCTTCATCATCATGGCGCCAAACTTCCTGGCGCTTGCAAACTACAGTGAGTTTCGTCGACGAGCTGATGTTGCTGTTGCTTCCCGCCCTGCTATCAAGCTGTTGCTGCCGTTGGCAGTGCATTGCATCAAGATCTGACGGTGTCATTGAGGCTTACAAAATCCTCTCGATGCTACAGTTTGCGTTGGCAAAATTGCGGAGCAGTTGGACCTGAATGGCCGCTTTCTGAACACAAAGACCATAGCCTCAGGCTTCTTCATCATTGACCTCATTTGCATTGGAGTTCAAGGAGCAGGATCTGCTATCATCTCTTCAACGCTACAAAGCAGCGGCAAAGCCTCTAGCTCTGGAACCACTATTGTGCTCATTGGCCTCGCCATCCAGCTCTTCTTCTTTGCAAACTTCACAGCTGTGACAGCGTATGTGTACTACTTGCAAAAGAGGCGTGCATCAAACAAGGTCCCCTTCCAGCTCTACATCGGCTTGACGGCCACAATCCTTCTCATAACAATGCGGAATGCTTACAGAGTTGTAGAAATAGCGGTGAGCCCCCTTCTACACTTTGGTCGTTCTCACCTGGTGACTGTGTACTAAATCTCTATGGATGTACAAAGTGTTGCAGTCACCCCATCATAGCTGATGATGCTTGCATGAAGCTTTCCAGATTTACTTCCTGCATGGCATCTGTACAGCTGTAACTCCGCATTATAATGCTTTGAGCTGTCGCTTTTGCACAAAAGGCTGATGTATATGTGCAATCTGCGTGCAGCCAAGCATTTTCACAGTTCTGTTCTTCTGTTGCTATTCCACAAAGGGCTGATGCGTTTGTGCGACATGTGTGCTGGCATTGCTTGTATCTCTATGTACAGCGTCTGCAATATGTGTGTGAATTTACTGACCTGTTGCCTAAGTTCTGCAGTGACGAGCAAGCGCTGGAAAGTCAAATGTGCTGACCTATCTTGCTGTACTGCAGGTTGGCTGGGCAGGCTACCTCAACACACATGAGAAATACTTCTACTGCCTGGATGCCCTTCCAATCTTCATAGCATTCTGCATATACAGCCTTCTGCCGTTTGGCAAATATTTGGACGCTCCTTTGGCTTTGAGGTTGCCGACATCGGCAAAGCAGGTTTTGGTGAATGACTCAAGCAGCAGTGTTGCCCCGCCCACAGGCACAACAGCAAAGAGTAAGGCAACGAGTCACCAGGCAGAAGTCACAGCAACAGCTGATGCGCCCTTGTCAACAATGGTCTAATTTTGGCTTTGTAGTGTAGGATTTGTTGCACTGCAGCTGTCTGTCCTGACAATTTTGGACTAGCAGAATGATGTTTCACGTCAATTTGGTTCGTTAGGGATTTTTTGCTCTCTTGTGACTGTGTTTGAGACTCAGAGGTCACTGGGCATTGTGACTGTGTTTAGTCATGTGGAGAAGAACACTTTGTGCTAGCTCATCACAGGCTCTGTACTGCTGTGAGCGGCAAACCATGCTGTATTTGAATGAATCCGTCATATGTTAGCTGTACCGTACTGCAACAGACTTCTTTTGCCAAGCTCCTTGTGTTGAGGCGGGCTGTGTAACACAATGTAGCCACAAGCTCTTGGCCTTTATAGGAGCTCATCTTAGCTGTAATCTTTACAGTATTAGAGAAGCAGCTGCCTTGCACATAGCACAAAACGCTGACTTTGCTTTTGAGGCATAATCTGCAATGCCTCGATACAAAGTCAGTTGCTTTTATGACTGCACAGAAATCGAGCTTTGCTTCTGGATCAATTTGCTACAAGGCCAGCTGCATCGAACTCAACACACAAATCAAGTTCTGCGTTTGCATTGTTGCAATTGCATCAGCTGATGGCTTCTGCTGGTTTTATGGATTGACAGCACAAAAATGCCTTTAAAGCAAAGATAGTGCAACATCAGTTGTTGAAACGAGGGATCAAAAGAGCAACATCTGGAAGATCTGCTGCTGTCACAACCTCAGGTCAGTCATTCACACACAAACGATTATGCTTCCCAATCATCATCAGCATACAGACTGTCACAGCTCAACTCTGCCATTTGCACGGGCAACACCAATTCTCCAGCAAATCTGCTTCTGCTTGCTTGATTGCCATAAACTGCCGCATCATCCCACTCCATAACAGCACCTGAGTTGCTGCCACACAGGACCAAGTCCTCGTCCTCTTCACTCATGCCTGCTGCATTTTGTATGCCACAGTCCTGCTGCCTATGCAGACTGCTGCTCGCATCCCCACTGGCCATTAGTCTGCTGTCTGGCTCTTGCTGTGACAGCTGAACAGCAGAAAAGACTGCTGGCTGTTGTTCTGTCTTCCCATCTTTCAGATATGCCAGGTCTGCACTATTTAGCGCTGACAGCAGTCCATCCTGTTGGCTGAGCTGCTGATCAGTGCTGCTCACTTGACACTGCAAGCCATCTGCCAGCTCACTTGATCCGTTGACAGACCATATGCTGTGCCTCAGCTGCAAATTTGCTGGCAAAACGCTATTGCTGAAAGCTGTGTCATGCAATATTGCTGCACTGCTGGCTGAGCTGAGACCATGTCTAGACCAAGCCTGGCGTCTGCTCATCTGATGCTTTGACTTGTCATGGAGCTGGGTGCTTGACGCTGCATATCCTGCAAAGCTGCCTGCACTGGCTCTGCCTACACCGGCACTGCTGTCCTTGTGAGTTGTCAGAGCATTCTCAGCAAGGCTGCTTGTCTTGGCTTGATATGCAAGGCTGCTAAAGGCACTACACAGCCCACTGTCAGCACCTTGATCAACACCTGGTTGCTGCAGAGATATGCGCACCAAGTGATTTGGCCCCTCAAGCCATTTTGATGCTGCTGGTGCTGCTGTCTGTTGGGCAGCTGCGCTTTGTCTCTGCAAGGCGTGCCAATCCTCAGATGATTGCTGCACCCATGGATTTATCATACTGCTGGTTTGTGACCTGCCCAATTGACGGTGGGAAGATTGAGGGTGGTGCAGTAAGGATGATTGCTGCACCCAGGGATTCAACGCAGTGCTGGCTCGTGACGTGCTGAGCTGACTGTGGGCGAACTGAGGGTGGCTCGGCGAGGATGACTCAAGCTCTGAACCCCTGTGGTGGCTTGAAGCAGAAGTGTGCATCAAAAAGGTGTCTTCTGCGCTGTCACAGGGTGCTTCTAGCTGTTGTGCATGGCCACTAAGGGTGCCCTTCAAGAGAGGTGGCATGTGTGAACTGGCGCATCCTTCTTGCTGACCTGGTATGTATTGACCACCCTGTCCCTGTGTGCACAAGACCAAATCTCATGACTAAGGTAATGATTTAATGAGCAGTCATGAGCATTGACTGTTATGCTGAGTGAGTGCAGCACTGATGCTTAGTAGTTGGGCGACACAGCTACCTTGAGCTGCACAGCTGTGCTTGCAGATGACAAACTTGAAGGGTGCAGCTCATTTAGCAACATCTCTCAGCCTTCACGCACTCAAGAGTGAAGGCACTCAGGCGATGGCAGCAGACTCTGGCATCACAGCTTGCAATGCACTTGAAGGCTGAGTGCTTAGCTTCAAAGCCAGCAGCAGCAACTGCCAAACACAATGGCAAAGTCTTGGCGTGATTTGATCAAGTCCAAGTGGAGCCCAACGTCAGTCCTGGGTCAAGAAGGACACCTGCCAAGTACAGCGTTTGTGCGTCCAACCCTCAGACGCCTCATGTGCAATCACATGCTTGCCATCCCATTTGCCAGGGCGCAGCGGTGACTGGGCAGAGTCCAAATTCCTTGAGTCCACAGCTGTGCTCTCTGTCCTGGGGCCAGCTTCATAGTGGCTAAATGACTTTGCATGCTTTCTGGTTCTAGAGCTGATCTGAGGCTGCCTGACTGACGCTGCAGCCTGCTTGTGCATTGCCAGCTCCTGATCTTTGAGCGAGACTGGGTCAGCATACAAGACTGAGGCATTGCTATTCCATTCAGGCGGGGCTCTAGCCTGAGTTGCTGCTGCCGGTTTCCTCTTTGGCTTGCCACCTGATGTCACATGCTTGCCACTGGCTTTGCTGACATTCCCAGATGTGATGACTTTGCCTTGGTGTGGTGATGCTGAAGCGATTGTCAGAGGCAGCGTGGGCTTTTGTGTTGTTCTTGCATCAGGAATTGGCGGCAAGCCAACCATTGCTGCAACAGCTGAGTCCCTTTTGGGTGAATTCTGTGTTGATTGGCAGCCTGAGACTGTCGATCTCTTTGAAGTGAGATGTGTTGATGACTGACTGCCACTGTACTCATGAGGAGAACGACTGAGGTGCATCTCACGAGCAGCAATGGTTGATTGACCCAGACTGCATGCAGATCCTGAGGGTTGTCTGAACTTTGCATGAGCGTGCCGGAGCTGCCTGCCTGTGTTTGATCTGGCATCTGCACTGTCTGGAGTGCCTGGCTCAACAGCTGCATAGCGAGAGTGTGCTTTGCCTTGCTGTGGTTTGGCAGTTAGCTTTGGCAAGGCTGTGTTGGCTGCTGCCTGTGCGGGCATGTCTAACTTTGGCGCAAAGGGCTGAGGCAATATCGCACTGCCACCAAAAGGGACAATAGAACACCTGCTACACACAGACAGAGCGCTATAATTGCATAGTGAAGCCAGCAAGTTGTGTGACTGATCATCTGTCATTGCAGACTGAATTGCACAAAAAATAGACGTCATATTGCAGGGGAAGGTGTGCAAGCAGCTTGAAGCCGGGACAACCTGGTAAATATCCCCAAAATCTGCACGATACTGTATGGAGTCAGCAAACATGGGACTTCACTCTGGTCATGCAACAAGGTTCTGTGACTAAGACTTTTTCAGTGAAGCCTGATTTTGTTGCGCAAGACAAGCTTGAATCGATGGCTAGCAATGTTCAAGCGAGGGATACTCAGCAGACTCAATAGAAGCACTGCAGCAAACTTCACGAGTACATAAAGAGTGTGCAGCAGCCAACCTGTGGTCCAAACCCTTGGAAGGAATGCTGCCAGTCTCACCGCTTGCATGTGGTGATGGAAGGCTCTTGTTGCCTGCAATGACTGCAAAATGGCTGCATGAAACGCGCAGAGGACCATCACATCAGTTCATGCTGGCGATTCGGCTCACCTGCATTGCCAAATGACCTGCTGCTGTCAGTCTTGGGCACTGTAGCCTTGGCTGCTTGAATCTTCTTTGCCATCAGCTTCAGATAGTTCTTCTCTTCCCTGCATGGAAAGCAATACAGACTGAAACCTACAGCCTTTACCACTTGAGACTTCCACTCATGAGCAATACGCAAGGCCGAGCCGGGTGTGCTCGCCTCAGGACTTACCATGTCTGAAGCGGACGATTGGTGTGATATGGCCTGCTTTTCATTGTCACTCAAGTTCGCGCATTCGCTGCCTGTATCGCAGTCTGTTGTCAACGGCAAGTCTCTGTGCAAGCACTTTCAGACTAAACCTAGTCGAAAGGTGGGGTCAAAGGGTGCTAGAAATTGAGAAAATATTGTGGCAATTGCTAGAATACTGGTACCTGAAACAAAATAACTTTAGTGACCTTGACACTCTTGCTTGCTCAACATGAGCAGCAGACATGCGGTGTGGCTCTGAGCAAGCATAGCTGAGGGCGCATGTGTAGTTCCAGCATTGGCCATGCACGCTGCCAAGGCTTTGCTAGGACTGCAGCAGCCAGCAGAAAGCCCCCCATCTAAGCTGAACGTTGCGGGATGTCCCGGCCTGAATCACGCGGAGAACAGCCCCGGCGGACAACGCATACCTGCTGGTCAGCCTCGCAAATGGCTCAGGATTGACGAGCAGGGCAAGTCGGCCTATATCAAGGTGTTCAGCAGAATACTGATCACAATGCTATCAAACACCTTGCTGGCTTGTCTACCTGAGCGATTGTGTATAACACTCAGGTCGAGAAGCATCAACTGGTGGGATACCTCAGCATACCATATCGAGACCTGCGCATTCTAGACCCACAGGTGTGTTTACTTGCTGGTCCTTGAGCAAAGGCGCATAGTTTGCTGTGAAGTACACTGAGAGTTGTACCGGTGTGGAGCACAGGGGCTGCACGTGCTCGAGTGTAGCGGCAAAGGCAAGTAGCACACTTTGTCTGAGCATCTATCTGCTTGTAGGCCCCCATACCATACCCAACAGCAATTTTCATCAGGGAGAAAGCACTGATTATCAATGTGGAGAATATACGCATGATCATCTGTGCTGATCAGATCTTGGTGCTGAGCGTGCCTGATCCTTTGCATCCCAACACAGGCATCCTGCCACCATTGAGGCACCCGTTCATCAAGGAACTTGTCAGCAGGTGTGCAGTCATAGATAAATATTGACAAACGAAAACAAGAAAGACAAAATTGGAAAAAAAGGCATCAATCAAGAAGATATCATGTGATGCTTCCCCTGAGACTCAGCAACAAGCAAACGGTTTCAACACACTGAAACACAACCTTGCGTCACCACTGATGGACAGCTTGTGCATGTGGCAGTGCCTCTGAAATGCATGGCAAGGTATAAACAATGTATGTGATTTATCAGGCCATTGAGATCACAACCCACAGCATTGTTCCAAGCTCACGCATGATCACAACCTCTGCATGCGACAAAGATGCCTTGATGCAAAGACCTAGATGTTCTTGTAGGTTGCAGAATCTGAACACAACAATGCTTCAAAACCCTGCATAACCCGCAGATGGTCTTTGTGTCCACAGAATGGAGTACTTTCTGAGGGGCAATGGTGATCAGGCTTTGCCCTTTGAACTCCAGGCCTTTGAGGTGCCCTTGGCAGCCGCTGTCCGCTTGTTTGAGTCAGAGGCAAATGCCCTTGAAGGCAAGCTGCTACCTTCCTTAGAGCGCCTCACAGCCAAGGTGACTTTTCTAAACACCATCATGTGACCTGTGTACAGTGTTGTCAGGCATGTATGGGTTGCTGTCCACTCCTGTTGCAGTGCATGCTGTTCATAACGCTAGCTTTTGGGCCACTGCACGCAGCAAGGGTTGCATGATGCGTAATGCAGTGACCAGCCTGACTGACAAAAGGCTTGTTTGAGAACAGTTGCGGGTGAAAAGCATGGCTGCAGTTCCCAGCAGATTGTCGCACCTAAATGCCAATTTTGCATTGGCAATGCACAATGATATGCAAAAATGTTGTCCTGCATGTCAACGCTGCTCCTGTTCTTGCTGCTTTGACCAGTCTAGAGTGCAAACTTGCTCTGTTGTCGCATCCTTCTCAGCCAATTTCAACTATCAGCAATTGTTTTCAACCCAAATACTATTGAACAGGTATCCAAGAGGGAGCTGCTGGCAGTCCAAACAAGCAAAGCCACGCTCAACAGATTACTGGCCAGAGTTAGAAGGCTTACTGAGGTGCTCTCCCAATGCTGCCTTCCACCCATGTCTCCTACCAGGTTCACAAAATATCATCAGCATGCATGCAATGATGATGATGACCCTTGTCTCCTGGCTCAAGCATGTACACAATCGTCAACAAGAACCCTGAGGTCTGCCTGCCCAGTTCAGCAGCTGAGCTTGAGGGTTGGTCAAGTGCTAATGCCTCGTGTGCCATCAGCACCTAGTGCAGCAAAGTCCTGAAGGCTTTGCAGTCTTTACACATGAATGCTGCAGCACACTGATACCAGTTGTGTTCTGCTCTGATAGCCTTGCTGAATGCAAGTGCACGCTTTGGGTTGCTTCACAAAGTGCAAGATTTAATGCTGCTGCAGTTGCCAACAAACACGGTGTGGTAATTGTGACATTTCTGACAGGTTTTAGAAGCCATCCTTGATGATGATCAAGACATGCAAGACATGTATCTAGCAAGGCGGGCAGAGATGGCAAAGATGATTGCGCCTGACCCCGCCAATCCCCAGGGGGTAGCCCCAGAGAGCCCCCTGGCCTTGCTGCCTGCTGTTTCATCTTCCAGCTTTGCAGAAACGGCCTTGACACAGGCTCTGCAAACAGTAGCAACAAATAAGGAGCAGCCAAATCTCAGTAGCCAATCACAGTCTCTGCAGACAGTAAAAACAAGCCAGGAGCAGTTGATACACGGGCAAGGGTTGAACCAACAAGGTTCTGCTGCATGGCAATACTCTGGGCAAAGACGCAGCAGAGGGTCACGGCAAGATGAAGAAGAGCAGATCACACAGCATCCACTGCAGCTGGCAGTGCCTGATCAGGCAAGCCTGCTGCACATAAGATGATAGCAAAGCATGCATCTGCAGCAATTGCACACTTGACCAGGATACACAGCGTGTTTGCATGCATTGGTACAGGGACTCAGGCATAGCTTTATGTTCAAGCAAACCTTACACCAGCATGATGGAGCCACAAAAAGTGACTTGTAGCCCGCATGTGTCATCAAATGTCCTGCATGGTCATACAGCACATGTCTGAGCAATCCAGCTGGTTGCAGCTTGTTGCCTGCCTGAAGCTTGTAGCAATTTTCCTTGTCTTATCCCCCTTATCTAAGTGAGGGCCGGCTTCAGCAGTGTCCAAGCGGGCGACAAGGGCCAAGGTGGTGCACATAAGAAGGAGACTGTTATCTTTAACCTCTTCTTGCCCAGTGCTGAAAGGCAAAAGCTTTCCTTCTTCTTCTGACCCTGATCTCAATTGCAGAGAAGCCTGACTGAGGACAACAGGCGCTTGAGTGACACTGCTGTGGACATCCTGGGCTCGCTAGCACAAGACCAGGGCATAGAGCATCAACAGCTGTTTAGCCGAGACTCAGTAGGTCAGTCACACACACATATCTGCTAGTCATGCTCAACACGGAGAGCTGCAACCTGCCAGTCATGTACAGTACATGCATCAGGGCTCGCTAGCATAAGACCAGGGCGTAGAGCATCAACAGCTGTTCAGTCGAGACTCAATAGGCCAGTCACACACCTATGTCTGCTAGTCATGCTCAACACGGAGAGCTGCAACTTGCCAGTCATATTCAGTGCATGCAACAGGGCTTGACAGCACAAGACCAGGGCATGGAGCCCCAAAAGCTGTTCAGCTGAGACTCAGTAGGTCAAACTACTTGAAAAGCTTGTCAGTCATGCACAACCAATGAAGCTGTAATGTGGGGAGCTTGTCAACAGAAATCACTCTGCAGGAGAGAATTCAATGGGGCTCACTCTTTGTATACCAAATTTGGAACACAGCGTGCACAGCAACATAGCACGCTGCTGCTGGAGAGGTCAGGCTAACTGCAATGAAAGGTTGGCATTGTCTGCTGACCCAGCATCTGTAGGTGCACTAAAACCCGAGGGGGGGCCAAATGGCGCCCTCCTTGGGTTTGTTTCTAGTCCTTTGAACACAGCATGCAAAGCATGCAGCCATCAAGAAGGTAGGGCTAGCTGCAATAAAGGGTTGGCCGTGTGCTGATCAGCACCTGCAGGTGCACTGAAACCAAAGGGGAGGCCAAATGGCACCCACCCTGTTTGGTTCTAGTCTTTTGAACACAGCATGCAAAGCATGCAGGCACTGAGGAAGTAGGGCTAGCAGCAATGGAGGGTTGGCAGTGGCCTGCTGATCAACACCAGGAGGTGCACTGGAACCCAGGAGGGGGCCAGATGGGGGTCAGCCCCACCTCCCTGGAGGGTGTTGACAGCCTACCTGAGGCTATGGCTAAGTCACGACAGCAGGCTAGCAGACGAGTGTCACGGTCAAACTCCAAGCAGTTTGAAAGGATATCATCTCAGGTCTGGAAAGCATCAAAACCTCTTTTGCTGCTTCCCTTCTTCCCTTCTTTTGCGACATCCTTGAGAGGAAGTCCTTGCTGTTGGCACTGTACAAGCAGGAGACAGCTTCGGGCCATCAATGCATTTGTGCACATTGCATAAAGTGCATGCTGAGCTCTTGGAAGGGTGCATTAGCGTGCACCTCTCACAAGTCTTGCTGCTGCGAGTTGTCTCATGCTCCATCATGCTCTATGATGACGGTGATGCTAATGTGATGCACCCCGGCTGTTGCACCAGGTTCACCTAGCGACTTGTTGTGTTGGCCACAGACACCATAATGTTCATGACGCAGGTTGGCAGCCCCAATGCTCTAGGCAGAATGACGACTGTCAGGGAATCTGAAATAGGTGCCCCAACTATCATGCCTCTGTTGGCCCTTCTGTATGAGGAAGGGCAGATGACTGGCACAACCTGTCTCCCTAGCCTTGGGGTTGACCCAAAGTCAGTCATGTGATGTAGGTTGGCAGCCTCAATGCTCTAGGCAGGATGACAACAGTCAGGGAGTCTGAAATTGGTACACCAACTGTCATGCCTCTGGTTGCCATTCTGAATGAAGAAGGGCAGATGACTGGCACAACCTGTCTCCCTAGCCTTGGGGTTGACCCAAAGTCAGTCATGTGATGTAGGTTGGCAGCCCCAATGCTCTAGGCAGGATGACAACAGTCAGGGAGTCTGAAATTGGTACACCGACTGTCATGCCTCTGGTTGCCATTCTGGATGAAGAAGGGCAGATGACGGGCATAACCTGCCCCCTGAACCTTGGGGTTGACCCACATGACATTGAGGGGTGTGAGGACCTTCTGGAATCCTACTTCATGCAGGTGAGACACTGCTTTTTTCACATACATGTTGCTGCAGCTGACCCTGCCTTTCATTTCCTGCAAAATGCTGCAACATGAAGAGAACCCCAAGCCTTGACAATCAGCTAGACAGATGTCTGCCTCCTGAGCTGTGTGACAGCACATGTTGAAGGCTATGAATCGGCGAAGGACCTGTGCAGGTTGTCACTCTTGTTGCTGCTTGTTTTGTGAAGCAAGCACATGCCACGTTTGACCACTACCCATTGTTACAAATCACATGCAGCGCAATGAGGCGATTGAAGATGCATGCAATTTGTCACTCTGCCCACTGCTGCCTTCATAAGTTTGGCAAGCCCACAAGACAATCAGGCAAGCATTGAGCATTGCACAAAGTAGCACAGCACAGCATAGTGCTTGTGTATGGTGCAGGTTGACTCGGTGCTGAGTCGTTTGACAGCTTTGAAGGACAAGATTGAAGGCACTGAGGCGCTCATTGAAATTGACCTGGACCACAGGCGAAATGAGCTGGTTGCCTTTGACCTGGTGAGCAATCTACAGGCTGTATTTGCTATCATGCTTGTAAACGAGACCACTCTTCTTGTCCATTACCTGTGAACTTGTCTGCATGACCTTGGCAGAGCTTTTGCTTGGCCCAGCAACGCTGCACGTCTTGTACAAAATGTTGTTTGAAAACAAACAATCCAGAATTCACAGCCTATCATCACCAAATGAGCATGGCTATGCACAAAAAATGTCATAGTAGCAGGTCTTTGCTGCTGAAGTTGTGTTGCCTCGTGCAGGTTTTGACAATGGTCACACTGTCGTTTACTCTGGTTGGCGCTTTGGCAGGGTTGATGGGCATGAACTTGTACTTTGCTGTTGCCACCACACCCCTGGTAAGACTTGCAGCATGTTGAATATGCACTTTGCTGTTGCCTCCACTCCCCTGGCAAGTCCCATGACATGAATAGCATGCAGCGTAGTGTCATGCATGTTGTGTACTGCATGCACATGGAGCAAGGAAGTCCAGACATTGTGTCTTGCATAGTGCCAAGCGCAGTGCCAGCACAGTATGGCAAAGTCGCTATGAATTGCTGGAATCGCTTGCAGTAGCTTGATAAGCATTGGAACAGTCAAGCAGGCATGAGAGCACCTATGACACGACCCATGTCTAAGCAGCTGCAAAGGCTGCACACATGTGTGATTGATTTACGTTTTACACTTGCTGCTTTGTGATGTGCGTTTGGACATCTAACACAGCAATGCTTGCTGTGGCTGCTATGGCGGCTTTGCTTGACTGCATGCTTCAAGAACAGTCCAAACGAGACAAGAGGTGTTTGATGCTGCAGTGGGCATGGTACATTGCATGCTTTGGCAGCATTCTGCTTGGTGCCATCATGTTTGGCAGCTTGGCATTCTATGCTAGGCATCGCAGACTCCTCTGGACAGGCCTTCCTGCCCAAGACCGCCATCTGGTGCAAGTAGACAGCCAACGCTTTCATCAAGAGCATGCCGCTCTGTTGCCAAAGTGGAAGCATAAATAGTGACATGATTTCACCTTGAGGCATGTCTGGAACACAAGTCACTTGTTTACAGATTTAAAGTCTACTATATTTGTCCATGCACAGCGCTGTTGCAAATCTGCTGTCTGCCAGCAAAGACAACACATTTGGATACAGCGAGGGCCATCTGGATGTGCTGTGTTGTCGCTTTGACACCTGGTTTGTATTTTTGTCTTGCGTTGTTTAGAATCAATATCGATTGTCTAGCCCATTGTCTGCGCCAAATCCATCAAGTTGTGGATGCTTGCCGGTGTGTACAACACACCATTGCAGACCGTGCCCTTAAGTTTCAGCACACGCTGTCTGAACATGGATTGCAATTGTCAGGGTTGGCAAACTTGGTTGCTTTGCATCACCATCAGTGTCAACTCAACAGCATCATTGTTACAGATGAGTCTTGCAATGCTAGCTTATGATAGAGACTGATTGGTGTCTGACAGCCTGTTAGTCAAGAAGTTGCAACAAGCAGTGTTCCAAACCTAAACTATGAAGAGAGTTTCCAGCACTGCATTGTATTAAACAGGAAGAGAATGAAATACAACAGGCCACAATGCTGCCAGTTTGACCATTAAGGCTGCTTGCTTAAGAGCGACAGCTGACGCAGGCTTCAAACTGGACTGACCATTTGCTCTACTTCTTCTGGAACTTGACTGACTTGCTGTTGACACAGTGTCGCTCATTTTTGGGGTTGCCAAAGTTCTGCACACAACATGAGCAGTAAGCACAGTTGCAATTGCTAAGCAAGTCAACACACCAAACTGTGCACAAGCTCACAGCTGCTATGTCGGAAAACAAGCAATTCCACTTGCACAAATGCATCATACAGAAGCAGGCACAGCAGCTGAATGAACCTGCAACCTTGCTCGCTAATGCCATCTGTTACGTCTGTCACTATCACACATATAGATGCATTGGGCGTTGTGCTGACAGGCCTTGACCACATTAACAAGCTGACCCAGCTTGCATGCAGGGAGCACCAATCTGCACATTGCTGCTGACAGAAGCATTGCTTACCTCTCCCTCAAAGACATGTCCAAGGTGACCGCCACAGTTTGAGCATGTGATCTCTGTTCGCTTCATGCCAAAGGCATTGTCCACATGTCGGTCAACAGCTCCGTCAATGTTGTCCCAATAAGCTGGCCACCCACAGCCAGAATCAAACTTTGTTTCTGACCTGCACAGTCCAGGTATTTTGAGCCCTTGAATGACACTGCATGAGACATTGCATGAGACAACGCAACCATGGCGTTCAGAGGCATACATCTTACAGCTGAGGCCATCATTGCATGAATACACAAAAATGCAGGCGCAGACTGAAGCAGCATTGCCCCAATGTAGCAGCATTGCCTAAACAAATTGGCAGCTGAAAGAGAGGCGGAACCAAGTGAGCTTTGACAGTATGTATGCAAGCAGTGGATCTCACTTGTATAGGTCAGCGCCACAGCCACCACACTTGTAGACACCATCCTCATAGAACTTGTTGTACTGGCCAGTCCCTGCTGGCTCTGTACCTTTCTGTCTCAAGATGTGGTACTGCAGATCAGGGCAAAAAGCCAAAGTTGAGGTCACCATGGCAACAACTGGGATCAAATGCGATCACGCTGCAGAGGAAGAGATAGCAACCGCCCGATGTGGCATGCGCATGCGATCAATAGAAAAGGTCCGACGACCACGATATGTGATTGGCGAGTTGCAAGAACAGGCTTGCACTTAACCTAACATACAAGCAGGACAACGTCTGTGCAGTACCTCTTCCGCAGATAGCAGCTCCTTCCACTTGCTGTCGGGAGTGTTCTTGTCGAGCTTTGTGTCGCTCTGAGCGGCCATAGCTACGGTTCTAAGGCTTCTCCTGGCGCAGTTGGGCCGAAGTGCTGTTGGACGCTGAGTTTGCCGAACAGCAGAAGCAGACGATGCACAGACTCTGCTCAAAGATGATCGGAGTGCAAATGACATTGCTCGAAGCACGTTGCAAATTTGTTGTGTCACTGACGCTCTGGCCTCACGTCGATCCGTAGCAGGCACAACGTAAGCGGACATGCATGTAAAGTTGTCAAGCGGAAAAGTCTGGAACCCAGCTGTCTCAGAAACATTTTGAATGTCGTAGTTGAGTGAGTCGTGACAAAATTGCTTGCTGCAGATGCTCGGGCTCACGCTTGACATCAGCATAAGCAACATACATGATCACGAAGTGTTTTCAACCATGACAAGTTTGTCAGCATGTTGCCAGCGGTTTGTCTTCCCATATGCATGTCACACTGGCCATGGATGGCTGACACCGGTGTACCTGAATGACACCTCACGCCATACTGGATTTCGCACGAAGCGTGCAATGCATGCCATGATGCATGAAACCCCAACGCAATCATCAGGACAGCGCTGCATGGCTCGCAATTGGTACTGTATACTTGCATGGTTACAAGCCATCATGACTCTCATAATGATCATTCGTTGTCAATGCCACTTTAATCTACAATGCAGCTCCACTTGCGAAAACCCAACCATCAACGCCAAAATTGGATTCCGCTGGCAATTGAGCTTTGCCTTCCGTGTACACAAAGGGTGCAAGTGCAACATGAAGTGCATCGACTAAAAGTGAGGACAAGTAAACCACACAGAGCTGAGACTATATCATGGCTTGAAGCCAACAGCTGATTCTGACCAAACAATTGCAAGTACTAGTTGTCAAGTGCACAGACATACACAAGGGCCACATAGGGCTTGACAGATGCACCTTGCGTGGTACAAACTATGACCCTAGGCCTACTGTCCATGATTCACAAGTATTGCCAGTCTGCAAGCCTTGCAAGTCTCCAAAGCAGCAACTGAATGTTGTTCACCCCAGCTGAAGGCTAAGATTCATACGGTATCACGCCGCAGATCTTCACAGTGTAACTACTGGTTTCCAAATCTTCCATGGTAAGTGCTGCCTTTGCGCTCAAGCTCACCGCTATGCTGTGGCTCAAACAACTTGGCGCCTGGAGTTGCGCCAAAGTGTCCTTGGTATGCGCAAGGTTCAGCGTCGCTGTGAGTGGCTGGCATTCCATGTGATGCTTGCGATTCATCCACTGTTTGGTGGTCATCATTGTTGAACGATGCTTGGCTGAATTTGCCTTGGTAGCCTGCAAACATTGCAATACAGTCTTCATATGTATGCTAGGTATGTTGCTTGCTTGCCATATGTAACAGAAACTGCAAATTGCAAGATTTGGAGCACAGGCAAAAACATGGGAGAAACACTGATGAGGCTGAAACTCACTTGCACTTCTGTGCAGCCCACTGCCAACTTCGGAGTGGCCTGGCATGTATGCGCCGTGGTACCCAGTCTCGCCGTACATCTTTAAGCAAGCAGACCTGAAAACAGCACAAAAGAGCTGAAATGACACACACAGCTTGACGAACTGGGTGACGTTTGAGATCCTGGCAACGCTCGGTAACTTGGCAAATCTCAATGATGAATGGAATGCAGCAAGCGTCGATGGGTATGATGCAACAGCAGCAACTGCATTGCTCGGCGTAAGACGCAGCGCAAAACTCGGCCTTGAACTGACGGCAGGTAAGCTGCTGCTACAGGGTAAACATGTGCTGCGGCAGGCCATTCTGCAGCAATGATTGACGAGACCGAAACAAGCTAAGCTATGATGAAGGTAGCTTTGCTTGGCGAAATCAGCCTGTCACGCAGCGTAGTGTACAGGGCCGAAGGCAACGGCAGCTGTGCCACCTAGAGTGGACGACAATGTGGGCGTTCTTACCTGCTGAAGGCTACGGCACAGTGCGCACTCTGACTCGATGCACGAGGGTCGCACGCTTCGCCAAAACAAAACAGACGCAGTAGCTGTGCGGCTCCAAACAAGTCTCAGGCAGCGCTTTTGGTTTTGTACCCGCTTGAAAGGTTTTGAGCGCTAAAGTCCAGCTGGCCACGATTCAGTATCCCCACGTGGACTGCCACGTCAAATTGGTACACAATTGCCCGCACTAGCAAATCCAAATAAAGATTTGCTGACACATCAGCGCGTGCTGCCACGTGCGTGGAAAATGGTCATGTCGCTTCGGCGTCATGACTCACCATTACGCCCACGCCGGGTGACTCATCAAGGGCCCACCTTAATCGCCCCGCCCTATTGCCCTATCAGGTTTTGCCGCTTCTGCCTTTACGCACACCGTAAGTGCGGCTGCTATTGAATTGTCGTTGACCTTGTCGTCGCGAATCACAGGCAGCGCAAGTCGACGCGAGCAAAACGCTTGCTGCAGACCGAAGGCTTCACTCAATTCGGCCGAGTCCCTTGGCCCCCCCCATCAGCACATATTTCCCAGAGCGAGCCTCAGCGAGTTGCCCATGACCGGTGCACACCTTCTCGCGGCTGGTCCGGTGAAGCTGCGAGCGCCGAGCGCGCAGTGTTGGACGGACAGGCATGTGCACAAAGTTGTGGGCTGCTCGAATCAGCAAAGAAATAGCACCTTAAGGTGGGCCCGAAAGCCCGCAACAAAAGTTCAGGCGGTGTCAGAGGAGCTCGTTGAGAGCGTCACCGGCAATGGAGCGCACAATGGACAAGGATCAGCATCGTCAGCAGCACCTGTCAGGCAAAGCACGCTGTCAGTCCATGCTGGGGAGTCTCAGGGCAGGTGTAAAGTGGCAGACTCTCTCACCACACCAATATGCTGCACTTCTACCTACTACTTTCAGGATACAGCTGAGCTGATAGCATACCAAGAGGGACGCTATGGGTCATATGAGTATGGCAGGTGAGATTGCTGCAACTTCTCAGTTTGCAAACTGTCTTTGCTGCCAAGCAACTGTCAAATGCAGTCAGATATCTCTGGAATTTCAAGCAATCACCGCTGCGCTGGCAATGCGTGCATTGATCACCATCTTGATCAATACTCAGCATGCTCACAACTTATCTTGATTGGCATTGTTGTGCATTAGATTCGTAAGGTATGGTCAATCCTGATGTTGTAAGATTTGTGCCTGAACATCATTGGACATGCACTATCTACATTTGATTTCCCTTGAACCCAATAAGAATGCTCATGTTAAGGGTCATCTTGATATAGCAGATTCTGCAGCCCTGCCCATGTGTATATACAGGATGCCAACATGAAGTGCATAAGTAGAATAAAATCATAAACGAGTCACTCACCTTCACTCATCCAAATGCGCATGCACTTGATGACTACATGGCATCACTATGACATGACAGCCAAGCACCTCCCATCACTGTCGCGCTCCTCATGATATATTGTATGCTCAGGTACGGCAACCCAACAAAATAACCTAAACTGACACACATGCACCTGAACACTGCATGCCAAACATCATACAGTAAAGTCTTTGTAACAACCGCTTTGGTTACCGACAAATTTGTCCTTACTGAGAGGGACCACTGCAGTCAGAACGCAGTGATTGGTTACCAATGGCGTGGTCCTTACATCGAGTGTCCTTACAACAAGAGTTTACTGTACATCATCAGCCCTGCCCCAACTTGCCCTTATGTGCTCAGGTATGGCAACCCCACAACCAGAGTGGTTGAGGAGAAGATCAGGGAGCTTGAGGGAGCTGAGGACTGCTTGATCTCATCCTCCGGCATGAACTCAGCCACCACTATGTTGCTAGCCCTGGTCCCGGCAGGCGGCCACATCATCACAACAACAGACTGCTACCGTCGCACAAGGCAGTTCATCCAGACTGTGTTGCCCAAGATGGGTGTGACCGCGACTGTACTGGACCCCAGCGATATGGGTGCTTTGGAACGGGCACTGGAAGAGCATGACACCTCTGTGTACTTCTCAGAGTCTCCTACCAACCCATACCTCAGGTCAGGCTTGCCATTTTGCCTTCAGCAGATGCTCCCCCAAACAAATATGTTTCCGTAAGCTATACCCCGGACCCCTCACTTTTGAGGGGCACAGGGCGCAGAAAATTAGACTAGCTTTCAGTGAAGAGGTGAAAAGACAAGTTTGCACTGACAGGCATAAGTGGATGCCTTTTGGATTAGAAGGAGCCCAGCATGTCCTTCCATTGCCTGTCTGTGAGTTTATGGTTTCCACTGGCTCACCCAGGGCCGCTGGATGCATTCAATTTTGTCAGTATTCTGCTGCTGTGGAACACCCCCTCTGACAGGAGCTGCAAAATGCATGTATCTGGACCTTGTGTTTTGTCTAAGCTTGCAGAACTGCACCCTTGCTCTTGAAAGGCTAGGGGACCCACAAGTGTATGTGTGAGGCTTAGGTGTGCCAACGCAGCAGATCTAGGCAGCATGCCCACTCTCAGCAATGCCGCCTAGCCTTGATGTGCTGGCCTTACTGTTCCTCACACATACACATGAAGGTCCCTAACCTGTTGAGAGCCATTGAATAGCGGAACTGGTACGTATTCATAGGTTCATTGCATGGCTCAAACGTTGTCAGCGTTTTGCTGCTGAGTGAACTTTTTCAGGGTAAATTCCACTCACAGTCTTGATCTAGGTTTTTCGCTGTTTAGAGCATTACAGTTGTGATGAAGCCCAGCTGTCAGCATTCTGCTGCCAGGTTACCTGAAAGCAAGCTTTGCTATACAACCTTCTTTCACTATACAGCGCACTGCTGGCTCAGTCACCCAAGTGTGTGCACAACAGTCTGACAATGCAACTGAAGGCATTTTCTAATACAGATGACAAGTGAGCGACATGTCAGCGTTCCATGTCCTAGTGCGGCAACGTTCACCCATGCCCTCAAGACAAGCCTGCCTGGCGAGACAGGACTTGTGCCGCATACACCAGCGATGTATGCTAGAAAACGTAATACTTGAGGTCATTACTCATGTGTATCCCAACATACTAGCATCTTTGTTTTCAGGTGTGTGGATGTCACCAAGATAGCAGAGCTATGCCATGCCAAGAACACGCCAATCTGCATCGACGGCACCTTTGCAACTCCCATCAACCAGCGTGCCATTGACCTAGGAGCAGACTTGGTTCTCCATTCAGGCACAAAGTATCTTGCAGGGCACAATGATGTCCTAGCAGGGGCCCTTTGTGGCAAGTCAGACTTGGTTGCACAAGTGAGGGCCATGCACAATGTGCTTGGCGGCACATTAGACCCTCATGCAGCGTATCTCATGCTCAGAGGCATGAAGACACTAGGACTCAGAGTTGAGCATCAGAACAAGACTGCACTAGAGATAGCTAAGCGTTTAGAGAGTCATCCCAAGATAGATCGTGTACATTACCCTGGGTTGCCCAGCCATCCAGATCACCGCATTGCCAAAGAGCAGATGAAGGGCTTTGGTGGTGTTGTCAGTTTTGAGGTCAAAGGCGATCTTTGGACCACAGCCAAGTTTGTTG
Source organism: Trebouxia sp. TZW2008 (assembly GCA_002118135.1). Lineage (NCBI taxonomy): Eukaryota > Viridiplantae > Chlorophyta > Trebouxiophyceae > Trebouxiales > Trebouxiaceae > Trebouxia > Trebouxia sp. TZW2008. The sequence goes on from BDIU01000110.1 coordinate 284,592, forward strand.
ACAGCGTCAGGATACCATACATTGCACCATCGCTGGGTGGAGTTGAAACCCTCATAGAGCAGCCAACTGTCATTTCATATTGGGATCAAGGGCCAGAAAAGAGGGCTTCATATGGGATCAAGGACAACTTGATCCGTTACAGCTGTGGCATTGAGGATGTGGAGAACTTGTGGGATGACATTGCTCAAGCCTTGCAGCAGATCTAAGTTGCCTTGATGTCAGGCTTGGTTTTAACATGCACAGTCCTGCCTGCTACATGGATGAATAAGTGTTCATGTGCAGGCTGTCTGTACTCTGAATTGCCAAATTGTGCCCTGCTGACGTTCTGTCAGGGCACTGTAAAGGACTGAACAACAGATGCTGAGTAGTCACTGTGTTGCCTTGTTCAGATTTCGCCAATTCTTTTACAAGTGTAAACCGCACTGCCTGCAACAACACTTTACTCGTTGATCATCAATCAAAGCGTCAGCAATGTACACAGTCAAACGCATTTATACACTTGTAACGCATTCATCATGAGTGGTGATCACTCAGCTCGTAACTGAAACCTTTTGCACTGTTTGCGGACTGGAACAGTAAATATACAAAACTTTCGCTACAGGTGTCACACATGCACGTACTGTATGCTTCTTGACTGATCATCCGCTGAACTTTGTACTGACAGCCTCTGGTTACAACTCAACATCATCTCAGAACATTCCGAACATGCCAGATCCTCTCTTCTTTTTCTTGGCCTGCCAGCCCTTTTCTGTGGATCCCAGCAGGTCAATGACAGCCACAGCTACATTGTCATATGTATGCCTTCTGAGAGCAAGGCGAGCTATCTCATCTGCAACATCCTGAGCCGTGTTGCCACGCTTGAATCTCTGCCTTGCAATATTTGCAACTTGCTTGCTGTCCATCACATCCCTGCATGCAAGCAGACTGCTTGCACCATGAACAGGTATAGCGTGGACACACCAGACAGTTGTCCTCTACAGACATTCAATGCATGAGCTTAGTTGTGAGTGGTGTCACAGTTTCTCTCATGCTCAGGTGAGCTTCAAGATTCAAACATGAATGAGCAGCATGATCGTTGAGTGCTAATGGTTCCTGCATCAAATCAGCTGATCTGCAACATGCCACATAAAAGCACCCACTTTTTCCAACAGCTTGATCGCACCATTTGTGAACATGCAGCAAGCACCCCTCCTGCCAATAGACAGCAGCAGATGTAGGCAAATTCAGTGGGGATACACATTGAGCAATGCATGCACCAAGACTGATGCAGATTGTAAGTTGACAGCTTGCAGAAGGACACAGCAAACACACTGGTGCCATGAGGTCAGGCATGCAGCGTGATGCAGATTCAAATCACAAGGTGACAGCTCACCAGAGTCCATCAGAAGCAACAATCAAGAACTCATCGCCTTCTTGCAGCTCAATCTCTCTCACATCAGGGGTGCACACCACAGGGTCTTTTGTGAACTTGATGCCATCTGCAAAGTCTTGCGTCCATTGCTCTGTTCTGCAAAATGATACCAAAGTGTTGAGTCCAAAAAGGGGCCTGAAGTATGACGACGCAGCTGCTTCAGTGATTGGGTGTGCAGCTTATTGTTGCAGCTCAGGGGTGAATGGCCAACAAGATTCAGCATGTGAGGCATCCAGACTGGTGACAGACATGTCGAAATGACGCAGGATCGTTTTGGTTTGCATGAGATAGTGTTGTGTCATGGACCATCAAAGAGCAACATGGATGCAGGTGACTGAACAGTTGAGGCGCACTGCACTCTGCACCAAATGGGTTTCGATAAAGGTGATGCAGCAACAGTGGATGTGAAAATTATGGTGCTGTGCCGGCCATATATAATTTTGCCATATAGACGGCGGTCTGTGTGCAATTGATTTGATTTGCATGCTGGCTGATGATTCACAAATTGCAGTAAGCACACATGCAAATAAATTTGATGTTGCTGAGACGCTCACTCAACGCCCTTCTGCAGCATGACTGGCAGTCCGTCCCCTTTGAACTCCTTGTCGCCAAAGGCTCTGGAAACGGCCAGAATGTCACAAACCCTGCCGTCATCAATCCAGCCTCCTGCCTCTTTGACTCGGTGGCTTTCTGATGTCACTGTCTTGCCCTGACCATACAGTCTACACAGACAAGAGGTTGTCATCAGCATGTGAGAGACTGCTGCATTAGTTACTTTCAGAGGCCTTTGTGGCTTTCTGATCAAAGAATGATACAGTCTGCATGAGAATGCAGCTGTCGTCGTAAGTGGACAGAGCAATGCCAGCTTCCATAAATATACCTTGCAATTTACATCTGTCTGATGTCACTGTCTTGCTTTTGTCTATAGAGTTGGCACGGACAACTGGCGTGACAATTGTCTTTGAACAATGCAATGGGCACCATTTGCAATGTTGTTACAGTTGTAGTGGTGCAGAAATGTTGATAATTTCTGTAGTGACAGTTTGCAGAAGCAACGCAGCATGAAATCTAAAAGCTGTGGGGACACATTACTTCTCATGTGACAGATGCAGCATGCAAGGGGAATGATTGCACAGTACTTGCAGCCAGAACGTTGACAGCGTGTTGAGTCTGACAGATCGTACATAAACAGTGTGATGTGGGAGTCATTGTGTGCATCAGATCTTGCGTTCAGAGGGCTGAACTCAATACTGTATGCAGCGCTTTGCTGACAAAAGCAGAGAGTGAACGAACAAGCAGCAACGGCATCATCAAAACCATGAGACACTGCAGACCCTATGCCTTTGAGTGACACACAAGCGAGCGTCTGAGTCGCAAAATCATAAAAATTCAAAGTCAGCACAGGACCTGCTGCTTTGAGACACTTCAGTACATGCTGTGCACATAATTGCAACGCAAGGCAGACGGCATGTACGAGAGCAACCAGTCTGTGTCACAATGCTCAGTGTTTTGACAGTGCAGAACACTGAGATTTGGAGTAACATTGCTTGTCTGCGCAGTACACACTGCAGCTTGCTTTGCATTCAACTGCAAGGCTCAGTAAAAGGCCATGCTACTCACACATGGCACATATGTGCAAGTTTGCTCAACAGAACAAGCCAGCCCTGACGAGACAGGACTGAGGCCACACACGATCAGGACTTTGCTAGAATCCGTCATTAGTCGTGATCATTATGCAATCATTGTCGTTATTACACACATCAAGCCAAAGTCAGAGAAACAGACAATGCAATTGCAGCATTTCTGGTGTGCAGATCACCTTCAGCCTGAGTGGTAGTAATTGGAGTTGCACGGGTCAGCTCTTTAGACACGAAAACAATTGCAATTGCAAGCAGGCATGTAAAGAATGTAAACAAGTGCAAACACGGTAAGATGACTCTCACCTGTGCTCTGTCGAGAGATCAACAGCCTGGCCATTTCTGCACAACACAGCTCTGCTGTCACCCACATTTGCAATGACGGCCCTGTCCTGACGGATCAATGCCACAGTTGCAGTGGTCCCACAAGCCTGGTCCTCTTCACCAGCCCCACTCTCGTCTGCAGCAGCTCAAGTTGGCTTGGATGCAATGTATTAGACTAGCTGGAGTTGACAGCTGCAATGAAGAAACAGCAGCAGCTGCCTTTCACAGTTCCCTGGTGTGGCTAGGTATTGGAGACAGCTTGGATGCAGCCAACCAAATCTGGCATGGAAGCAATTCGCCAAATTTCTGGTGCTGGATCTGATTTTCTCATGTTGGTCCTGGCATCACCACTTGCAACAGCTACATTGTCAACAAACTTTCCCTTGTGTTTCCATGCAGCTAGGGGTTGGAGACAGGTTGCATGCAGCTGGCAGCACCAGCAGCTGAAGATATGGTGAACAGACTTGGCACTTTAGAGGCTTGAGTGGCGCAGACAAGTGACGACAAGGAAAACTTGCCACTGTCTCATGTTGGCAAGCAGTCATGCTTGCACATGCCATACTGCTGCTTGCAAAGTCCAAATGCATGTCAATTTGTGTGCACGTGACATTAAATGCACAGTATGATCTGATCCACAAGCAGCCTAGAGTGAACACATGACCAATGAGAATTAAAGTGGTGCATGAACAACAGGAATTCAGACTATCATTGATGATACGACATTTACTATCGGTTTAAGGGATTGGATGGTCATTTCAGGACAGTAAGTGATGTAGGCTCTCACGTTCAAGCCAATGCAGAAGCTGCTTGTCAGCTTCATGGAAGGTGTCCTTGAGTGACTGGGCAAACTCTGTGGGACAGCCAACACCCTCTTGATCCGATTCTGCAAATGACAGGACACAGTCAAAATGGCTTCATGCACAAGCCCAAGAAACAATTTGTGATCTTTCGAAGCATTTGAGCCAGCCTGCTATGCAAACCAGGAGTGCTGACAGGAACAGCAGGGAGGTATCAGAGCTTACAATGGCAGTCAAAAGACTTTGAGCATCAGCCTGCCACATCCTTGGGATGCAAACATTGCATCAAGCCAAATGCTTGGTGCAAGTCACGGTGCATGCAACTGATCTTGCGAAAGGCAACACAGAGTATGATCTCAGATCAGCAAGCTATGCACGATCTGGGGAATTACAGCCTGGATCGCAACAAAGCTGCAGGAACTATAGCAGTCATATGCAGAGCAAGACAAGCAACACTTTGTCTGACAGCTGCACAAGTTGCAAACTCAGGAAGACTGAGAAACTCACTCTGAACCTCTGTGTTGTGGAGCTCATCATTGATGCTTTCTGACAGTATTTTGTACAAATTCTGGCTCATATAGTCAGCTGCCAAGTGCCCTCCATGCCCATCAAAGATAGCTGCAGGCACAAAGAGATCGGTTCAGATGCAAGACATGCAAGCCCGTTTGAACTAAAGGACGTGTCATGCAGCCAAGTGAGATACAAGTCACGAAGCTTCACCTGCGTAAAGAAAACCACACCGACCCCTGGGTACTATGGCAGCGTAGTCTTCCATTTCGTCCCGAGGGCCTTGCAAGGTCGCAAGGCCGTACTGTAAGGGGCCTTGCTCAGCGTATCGTTCATCCCAAACGCTGTCGTCAACAGACTGAAAAGCAACCGATGCGTCCGCTGCTTCTGCTGTAGCTCTACAGCACGTCTGCTGCGTGCGCAAGCCGCGCCTGGCTTGCTTAGGTGGTAGGGCTGAGCACTGAAAGCTCTTTGAGCATGAGGCAAGCTTGTGACTGCTCTTTCGGGAAGTCAAAGGCGAGCGATCCAACGGAAGTTTCGATGTGCTCAGTACGCTTTCCATAACTGCTGTATGGAACAGTGACCCTGCCATGGTTTACAAAAGACCCGACTGAGTCAACGCTTCACATACCTCCGGCCTAGAGAGAGGCGAACCTTTGCGCGCTGCGCAAGTGCTTAGTCCGCGATCCTCTTGATTGAAATCTTGACCTGAACCTTTACGCCGTGCGATGATAGCCTACGCGATGCGATGCGTTGAGTTGTAAGTTGCATTGGATTAGTAATACAACTTTTGTCCATGATGCGCAAGCAAGCAGCTTGTCAGGCGGATGCGGCGAACAAGACCAAGCTATCGAGGCGCACTTGAGAGTTTTGTTGACTTGTGTCAAGTTGGCAGTTGACTCAAGAAGCATCTGCAGCGAATGGGCGGAGGCAACGGCCAGAAAGCCGCTACAGCTCGTGCTCGTAAGGAAAAGGAAGCGGCAAAGTCCAAAGCTGGTGCGTTATGCTACTTGTCAGCCAAATGAAACCCAAAGTATTCGCTGGGATCTCAGATCCATGGCATGGAGTGCAGGAGTCAGTCAGCTCAAACAGAACGCAGCAGCACAGAATGTAGTGGTGAGCCTTTGCACGTGAACCATCGTCATTGTGATGTTGTGCTGGCCCATCAGGGTGGTCAGATTCCACATCGTTCCTGGGTTGCTGCAGTGTCAGATTTGCCGGGCTTCCTTCATGTGCACAGCCTCAGCAACAAAGCTGCAGGAGCATGTAGACAGCAAACACTCCAAGAACGGTTATGAGGTGATGCTGCTTGCTCGTCCGAGCTTTCCCTTCATGTTGGCATATCCACAAACTGGACATGTGTTGGCTTGCAGCTGGATGCGACTTGCATCTCCATGCATGTAGCACATCGTTATAGACTGTGGCTGAACAGGTTGTGCAATGCAGGCATGCTTCCCCAAGGGTCAAACAGCTTGAGATATTTCTCGCTGCAGCAATGACTGCTTCTTTATGAGCAATTCAAAAAGGCTCAGACAGCTCAGAAGCAGGCCAAGTTGAGCTCTTAACGCGGCCAGCTGGCTGAGCAGTAACTTTGATAGTATCATCTCAACTGAGTGTCTGATGTGCTGATTTTGCTTGTAATGAGAAAATAATATAGGACACTTCGGCATGTTGTTCCTGCCCAGTTATGCTGCGTTTGGGGCCATTTCACCATTTGCTGTAAGCATATGTGCTACAGCTCTCAAGTCAAGTTCATTGCCTACTAGCAGTTCGCAAGTTGTGCTGAAGTGCTTCCAGTATAAGTAGTTGCAGTCAATAGTGTAAAGTTCATTGCAGCTATGTCTTGTCAGATGCATCTGGCTGCTGAGTCATGGCAAAAAGCCAAACAAAAAGTCTATGCCATTAGGCGTGCTTGAGAGGCCTCATACAGACTGTGGCGTCCCTCTAGCAGAGTCATGCAATGGGTGGTTGCTTCTGTGCAGCATCATTGCCGCCAAAAAACCCGTGAAGTAAGCTAGTCTGACTGCAATGCCTTATCGACCTTACAGGGATTGTCATGCTTCTGCAAATCACCACCACACTGCAAATCACCTTTACACTGCAAAGCACCTCACAGGCGTAGAAGTCACAAATGACATCAATGAACGCTCACAAGTGTAAGTACCAGCACATGGTACAAGTGCAGACCTGTTTGGGCGCATTTAGCAGAAGCAATCAACAAGTTGCGCCTACATTCAGCGTTGGCTGCTGATCCTCAAACACTGCGCTAAGGCAATCCATCACACATGGCTTTGGGTAGCAATATCGTGACGCAAGCTGTACACTAGGCAAGGGCTGCATGGTTATTGATGGCAGTCAGCACTTGAACTGCAATCAGCTCAACAATAGTGCCCTGATACTAGTATATTTGCAGAGCAAGTCCATCTAGACAGTACTGCCCATAAAATGAGCGGACTGTCAAAAGGGCTGACCCGGATGCAAATCCCAAAAGAGCACTGAATCACAACTCTGGAACAATGCCAAGATCTTGCAAAGCTTTGTCATAAGCGGAATTGCTGGACCCAGTATGAAGAGCAAGGTTCATCTGGGCTGAGCGAGTGGCAACAGCACAGCCAGTAATAGCTGATTTGCCTCACACTCCCTTGGCTTTACTGAAGTTCTTGCTCTTGATGCCAGCTCTGTTGCTGAGCTTGAGCAATCTCATGTCCTGCACTTAAAGCATAAGTATACGCATGATGTGGAATACACTGTGGCGCTCTGTAAAGCTGCACTGAGCTGATTTGTCTGACAACGTGCAGAGCAGTTGACAAGCTGAGCAGATTAGAGCACAGGGCATAGCATCTCAAACCCACATCCTCATGGGACCTGTCCGCCTCAGCCATGCGGTTCAATTCTCCTAAAGTCTTGTCTGGTTTTGTCAAGCTGGCAAGCCAATCAGGGTATTCACCAGCAGGGCTTGCCGCAGTAAATGAGCCGGCTTCGCTTGCTGGCTGATTTGCAGCTGGAAGTGATGCTTTGCCTGCTTTGCCTGCCTTGCCAGCCAATCCTGACGGCACAAACTATCTCTTCTCCGTTGCCATGGCAGGGGAGAACACATTCGCTCTGTCAAGGCAAGCTTGGAAATGGAGCAGAACCACACCTCTAAACAGGTGAAAGGCTTGCGCAGCTCCGGCTTTTTGCGAAATCGAACAAAACATCAGCTGTTGGCTTCAAGTCTACGCTCGAAAGGCTACGACGCTGTGCAACACTTTAATGGCAGACGTCTTTTGATGCCTTATGCCACTCGGTCTTATCGAGCAGCATCCCAGCACTGACTTTGCAGGCCTGATGCACCTGCTGTGTGAAATTTGCCATGTCTTTCGTCTTTCCGATACACAGCGCAATGTACTAACTGTTCCACTTTCAGACCCTTCTTGTTGTCCCGACCCAACCCAGCCCAGCCCAAAGCCCAACCGCATATCATTGGCTGCAGACCCCACGTTGATACTTCAGCAGGCTGGGATTACGATTTTGCCAAAGGCCCCAGACAACCTTGCTGCCCCAGTTGTTGATGCTGCTGGGTCTACTTCAATGGCTGTTGATTCCAATGCTAGAGTTCGATGTTGCTTTCCGGTCGCCTCTTCATAACACAATCTTTATTTGATGATTGTGTTCTGTTTTTGTCGCTCATGACTTGCAATGATATAGTCACAGATTTCAGATACTTGAATTGGAGTTGGCCCCAATTGTGGCACATCGATTAGACTTGTTGTCTAGTTGAAGCATGTAAAACCCCTCTCTGGATGGTCTCTGGATATACGGTTTGACGGTTGTCCTGGGGCGTAAATATCATGACTACCGTAACAAATACGCATTTGTGCTGTGGCCACCCCTGAGCAGATGTTTTGTCGTCCTAGCCATCCCTGCACGCGCAACGTGTTCCTGTGCGCACATCTAAAGGTCTACATAAGCATGGCCTGCAAAGAAGGAGTTTCAGGATCTGACATATGCATATCTGCTGCCTTTGCGTCACTCAAAAACTTGTTCATCAGCAGATGGTCAAACGCCGGTGATTGCCAAGATGCCTCTGACATCTTCGGGGCTTCATGTGTCTCACAAAACCATCCTTTTGTGTCTGCCTCCTGAATCGCCAGCATTGCATGCAAGCCGCAAAGTCTGCGTGCAGGATGAGCTGTCCTTGGGAGATGCAGAAGGGTTCTGTGGATATCTCTCCACTTGGTACCCTTGCCAGCATGACCATCAACGTACTGCTCACGGCCTTTGGAATCCAATAGATGCGGGCTCAGCACATAAATCTGCAACCAACAGTAACACATAGTACCAATGGCAGAACAAAGGCGCCCCCAAAATATGCTTTCCCCAACATAGCTTCTCGCTTGAAAGACCTGCCGTGAACAATCAGCATAACAACCTACCCGAAAAGCATCTGGTCCTTCTGGCACAATGGTCCACTTCCACCTGTCGAATTGTTTCTCCAGCTGCTTTTGCATCAGTATAATGTTGCGTGGCTCATGCAGCCTATAACCCATGAAGTTCTGCAGAAAAGACAGGGAAGTGTAGGGGCAAGAATGTTTAGTACTTGGCAGCAGTTCAAACTTGAAAGCATGTCAACACAACGTGTTAGTTTAGCCAGGGAGATTGATGAGTCACAGTGAATGAGTGATCGGCCAAGAAGCTCAGGTCAATGAACTGGGTTTTGCCACAAGGAAGTTCCAAGCCACATTGCCAGACAAGCAACAACAATAACATTTGTGTGAAGCAGCTGGCACAATGATCAGCCGCATGTTTATCAAATTTATGCTAAAATGCTCACCAACAACCCCGTTGGCCAGCCCTGCCTATATATGCGCCCAGCAGTAATTGCCTCAAAGTTAACTACTTCACCAGTCACCATGCACCTGATTTTGCTCTTGTCTGCCTGGGACCCATAGTAGTACTCAATTGCCCCAAGCCGATACTCTTCAAGCTGCTCAGTGCTTGCTGAGCTGGACAATGGCCTCAGCTGGCCTCTCAACAACAGGCGTGCTAGAGTCGTGCTGTCTTGCAAAGCATCCATGAGCTGCTGCAATACTTGTTTGAGATCACCTGACTCCTCTGTGTCTACGACACACGTGATTCAGCGTGAATTCGGGAGCTGAAGGCTATGGCATGTGATTGCGACTGCAGTGCTAAGTAGTCTGCCATGCTGCTGTCCAGTAATCTCTAAGCATACCAATGTGCATGATCTGCAACTTCCCCCAGCAATAGACTATGTGGCTATCATCAGCAATTGCTGAGGGAAGTGATGGAGCAGGCGTGAAATAGCATCTGCATTGGGTCTGTAAATGCTGTACATTGCCAGCTTAGACGTGCCTGCTGCCTCCTGGTCAAAAGCTGAAGGGGATCTTGCGCAAGCTTAGTGAGCTGCAATGACCAGCTGGGATAACATTCAGGCCAGTATTACACTGACATGTGTGGTCATTTGCTGGCTGAAATGCATATTGCTGTCATGCTAGCTCAAGCAAGCAACTGTGCTGGTATGCATCGTCATGAGGCAATTGCTGACAAGTATTTTATGACTAGTACGCTAATGAAGATAGGTACCTGCTGACTTTAATATGTCAATCTCCTCCTCCACCTCTTCAGGGATCCCAGATATAAGTTCTCGCCACTCGCCCTTGCTCAAATCATTGACCTTGCTTTCGAGCAAAAAACTCTTGGCCTTTTCACTGGCAGTCTTGTTGCTGAAGAGAATTTGCTGCCGAACGGCTGCCAGGTCCATGCCCTCACTGCAGGGAAAACCAGCAATTCAATCTCCCCTCCTCACAGCAATTTGACTACAACCAATTCAGCTTGCAGGCTACTGCATAAAAGGGTACCGTGCAGTCAGTGAGCCTGCTGTGTCTTTGCGTTACGATGGCTGCTCCTTACAAAGGCTTGTGAGCTGCATCCTGCCCCGTGCTGACTGGAACTTGACGCCCTGCAGACATTGAATTGGGAGGACGTTCAGGCGTGAACTTGTGGATATGCTGCAGTGAGAAAAGCACGGGACTGCTGCCTGCTGGCATGACTCTGCGATACAATTCGTGACACAACACTGCGATGCTTGTGCGTTTCGCGCACCTGGAGGCTTGGGCTGCAGGCCTGCTCGTCAAGGTCTGCCTGCTTCAACTGTAGCCTTCTGGTGCTGAAGATGTAGGTATTGATGTTGCCGAATGTCGCCACAGGTGAAGTCGTTCGGAGCTGAATAGGCCAAGCAGAGAGGACCACCAGGCTTTTGGTACAAGAAAGGTACACAGAGCACCGAGAGGGGAGACGGAAGGTACGTCTTTGCTACACCAGTTGGGCTTTTGGAACTCTCTTGCACATACACTTGCATCACAGGTACAACTTGCAGTGAGCGAGCAGATAGCCGAAAGCTTTCGGCAGCGAAAGGGGCCGAAAGCTTTCGCCCTGCCGATTACAGGAAGCCCCATTCTGCCGATTGGCAAAAGCCCTTAACCCTACTAAAAACCCTAGGGCTTCGACCAGCAAATCGGTTGGGTTTTTGACAAAACGACATGAAACGAAAAGGGTTTGTACCCAAAATACCCTAGTATGTCAGCATTTTTCCCAAAATGCCAAAAAAAATCGTCCTGCGTGGCATAAGATTTGTCATGCACATCAATTTGGCTTTGCTGATATGTCGCTTGCAAAAGCATGACAAGACAATGTGGTGAAGATAAAGCTTTTGCAGCAAATGCCAGAGCTTTGAGACACATTTTGCTTGACAAAACACATGCAAATGTGCTGGGTTTGTGCTGTAA